>VWYH01009704.1:318319-479145 GCA_013399365.1 Pampusana beccarii
CTTTATGAAACACCACGGTTTGTTCTTCTGTTTAAATGTTCTTCTACGTCACATATTTGTGAATCTATAAAGAAGTCACAATTAGATAGCAAATATCTGGATAATATTTACACATATATATCCCCTCTCCCCCACCCCCAGCAAAACACAGACACCTTAAAGGGTTTCAGAATACCTCTAAGCACACAAGTATTTTAAAAACAGACAACAGAATGAAAGAATATAGACATTTTCTTCCACAAAAGCAGCGTAACAGACCTTACAAGTGCCTTTGTGTCAATGCTGTCTCTCACAGAAACTGTTCCATCTAATTCTGGATAGAGAAAGAAATCCTTCTCCCTTGTTAGTTCACAACAACCTCCTATTTTAATTCAGGAATTACATAAAGTACCTATGTGTGAAGAAAAGTATTTTTCTGATGTCCAACAACAGCCTTAACAGATGGTTTTCCTTCACCACAGATATTCACTCTGAAGGAAAACATAAAGAGGATCTTCAATTCAGTGGCATGTTTGGTTTAATCCTGAAAAACTGGAAAAACCTAAAAGAATAGTGAAAAGTCCAGGTAGCAACAAACTGACATCCTATAGTGAAAAATTAAAAAAAAAAATGCACCAGATCTTGTTAAGCATAAATGTCAGCAGCAAACAATTGATCTGAGAAGCAGCAAAACATGCAGAAAACATATATTTCATTTATCCTACTTTAAAAAAAAAATACAAAATGTGTACAGCATTGTAACACACAATGCCCACCACAAGACATATGGTTCTTTTATAAAACTGATCTTTGCAAAACATCTTTTCGATGTAGGACAACACATTGCATTATAAACAAACTCAGACCAGACATGTTGCATAGTGCAAAGTTATTTTTTAAACAAATTACTAAGTGCAGCACAATTTAAAGGAAAAATCATATGGAGTTCCTTTCCCCTTCATGACTAAAAGCTGCAGTATACTAAGTGCAAATACAGTGAAACAGCCAGCTCAAATACAGGTATTTCATTAGTATATTCATGACATTAAATTAAGTCAGCACCTTTTATCCCAGCAGTGATGAGTAATGGCAATATCCTAGTCAGTGTAAAAGCAGGTTTTTTTCTAGTGATCTGCAGAATAGCCTTTCATCACCACACTGCGAACCTGCTACAGCATCCACACAGCATTCATTCGTCTCTTCATTCTCCTAGCATAGCAACAGCAAATATACACACCATAGCCTATTTTTACGTGTCTCTACTGCCCAGAAAACCCTATTGCTCCCAAATGCCTCTCTTCATTAGAAGCGGCTAGCAAAACTGCAAAAATGTGAATGAGATTCTGTGCGTGTGAATGAAAAGGCTGGCTAGCATCCCCACATTTCTGTGAATGAAGCGAGGCCTCGCAGCCTCTGCCAGGCAATCCCTCGGGTGCTCACCAGCCCAGCCAATACCAGCCGCCTCCGATGACTCATTCAGCAAAGCCTTGATAAATAGTGGAAGATCCCATTTTCCAGCACAGGCGGCACCTTTTCTGCGGAAACGCCAAAAAATGCAGCCAGTGTCTGAGCGGACAGGGGTGGGTTGCAAAGCCCCCGTGGAAAAGAGGGTGTTGACGGATAAATGCATGGGGCATCCACAGGGGCGGCAGGGGAGGAGAACTGGGGAGTCAGATCTGGGTTTCTCCCCGATGTGTTCATTCAGCCAGTTCATTTACATCCAGGATAGGAACATGAATGTGCACATTTTGTTTTGATGTTCAGTTGCTCTCTGTGTGCACCAGCAGATTCACAGATTTTACACGTTTGCCTTCAGAGACCCCTGATGCCAAAAAAACAAACAACAACAACAAAAACAGACACCCCCCAAAAAAAACCAAACAGAAAACCCAAACGAAAAAAACCCCACAAACAAACAAACAAAACAACACCTGCTGACAAAAAAATGCATATACTTATTTACTCTATATTAGCAGTGTAAATATTTAAAAACAGCACAATTATCAGTTCACTGAAAGAGGGGCAGGGGGAAAGCCACAGGATAATAGCTTCACTGAACACATAAATGCTACCAAGACATCCGATGGATGTTCAGCTCTCCTGGAAATCTGACATCATATGTTGCAGAGGAGTAGTAGCCACTGACTTACCCAGCGCTTGAAATCTGCTGCTCATTTCAGTGTCTGTTTGGGAACTGATCTCCTTTATAGATCTGGTCCTAAACTGAGAGAACTGAACATTTTAGAACCTTACCTTTTATAATTCTTGGGACTAGAAAAGACAGATGAATTTGCCATGTAGGCAGAAGGTTCACATTCAACTCCAGAAAATGATGAATGCAATTAAGAAACCTTGTAATAGGCATAAACTGCAATTAAAATTCAGACCTAGTTAAACCTAGCTATTGCTAGAGCATTATAATGTCTTTGGCACCTCCAACAACACACCTGTAGCTTGCACGCTGACTACACCATGCTAGCCTTAAACAAGCTCGTTATACTACTACTATTATCATAGCACTACTGGCAGCAAGACATTCAAGCCACTCTATCTCTCTAATCTCTGTATCTGCACCTATGCTAGGTCTGCTAGTAAAGTGGATTCAAGTTGAAAATGAGCTTTTTCTTTTTACAGGGGCATGCTCACCTGAGTAATAAATGGCTGTGGAACAATGAGCTCATTGTTGACTCAGTAAGAAAATGGTAGGTGGAAATTAAATGTTGATAGACGCAAAATAATACATAATCCTAGCCATACATACACAGTGTGTATTACACAAACTACTGCTAATTTTGGCACATCTGACCATTCTCTCTTTTTTAGATTTTTTTCTCCATTGTTTTTTCAGTTCTGTTTTTTCATGGATCCTCTCACCCTGGCATAGCCCATGTTTCATGTGACTGTTCCTCCTTTTTTCCTCCAAGTGGCTCTCAGGTGCTCATCCTTAGCTGTCACCCTTTTTCCTTCTGTATCTTGATTAACTCCGCAGCCCATATTTCAGAAAGAAGTAAATTTTATTAGCAGCAAAGGGTAGGGAGCGGGGGGGAGATACTGGGGAGAAAAATAGAGAGAAGGCAGAAACTACATTTTAGTTTCCATTGTTTGGATGAGGTTTAAAAGGATGTGAATTGCTGCAGTAGGAGGCATTGTCAATGCACAAGTTAAATCAGGTAAGATGGTGTAAACACCACAAAGAGGAAGTGCAGGCAATAAAGCTGCTATATTCCACGGTCTGAAGTAACAAACTCTTCCAGATGCAAAAAAGTGACTTTCGGTGATCCATATTTTGAGAAATATTAATTGTACAGTCAGAATCAGCAAAAATATCTAGTTCCAGTAACAGATTGTGGTTAATATGCACCCTATACAAAGAAGTGCTAGAAACTGCTAAAATTCTGATGAAAGAACATATGCATTTCAACAGCTTCTGCCCAGTGGCATTAAAATTGCTTACAGAGTAAACTGAATTTTTAAAAAATGAGCATGAGAAAGACACTGACTTTGGAAAAAAAAATCCCAACTGAATTTGGTTACAAGAAACTGTAAACATGTCAGACAAACTTAAACATAGGTGTTGCTCAGAGTTTTAATTGCAGCACACAAAAAGTAGCCATAGGCCATTGGAGTTGGATTTCCTCTTTACAATAAGCCCTGAACAACTTACTTTACTATGATGCAGCATGAAGCCATCAGCAAACAGGATGCTATTTCTTACATTGTAATATGATGGACACAAGGGTTAATGCTCTGCTATAGTAAATCATCTTCCAGAATCTTCAGCATCACAAATGGTCAATTCCTCACATAAAGAGATAGCATTTCGATAGTACAAAAGTTTCCAATATCTTGTGGGGCCATTTATTCTCTTGATAAGTTAATCGAGAAGGGAAATATACCGGCTTTTTTGCATGAGCTATATATATACCAGAATTCTCTTATCGATGTATAAATCAGCCTAACCCAGCTTTAATTATGTGAGACAATCTCCAATGATGTACTTACACACAAGCAAGATCTAGACAAGCTAGAAAGCATAACCTTCTTAAGAAGATATCTAGCTATTTCAATAAAAAAATATTTCTAAACTATTTTTATTTATCTATTCTGTTTGTATATACTTGATACATCATATTCTGTCTTCTTCTGTGTCTTGGATATACCTGCACACAGAACGCAGTTACATGCTCCTGTGATTTCAAGGGAGACTCGTCACATAGCTCATAGAAATACTGAAAGGCACTGAAGTTTCCATCAGTGTCATTAAAAAGAGCCATGACTATATACCCATACTTCAAAACATTTTGCAGGGAAAAAACCATAGACTGGGCTCACATCAGTTAGGGGTTTTTTTCCATACTGGGTGTTTGAGTCAGACCTCAGCCTACTGTCCTATGAAAAAAACAAAACAAAACAAAAAAAACCCAAACAACAAAACTCAACAAAAAAAACAAAACCAACCAACCAAAAAAAATCTCATAAAACCACCACAAACAAAAGAACAAAACAAAACCAAAACAAACCCCTAAGGCCTATAGGCAAAGGCTATGGTTCTCCCCTAGTAAAATTTTTACAAATTCTAATTGATTTATTTCAATAAGTGACTGCTGTGAATTGCCCCCATCTCTGTTTCATTCTCGCCCCTTCTCTCTCACCAGATCAGAGTTTTGCTGTTTCCGTGGCAACCTTATTGCTAAGGGTGGGCTGCACCAGTAAATGGGAGCATCATTTGCAGCTTTGCAAGTTATTTCTCTGGAAAAACACATTGTTGCAAGCGTTACTGTTCAAAATCAGTGATGATTAATCATTAATGATCCACTTCTGACTTAATTTACATCAGTGGAATTTTAAATTAAGATCTGAAATATGTCTACAAATTTCACTGCAGAGGCTTAGGTTTTGAGTCAGAAGCTGACCCTAAACCAGGAGGATGTTTTTTCTGTTATTTGTAAATACTGAAAGAATTTTGTCCTAAGACACTTTAACCCTGTGAAATATGACATGAAATATTTGGAAGAAAATGAAACTTGTAACTCCTTCCACTCTATTAGTGGTTCCTGGGGGCCTATTGTTAAAAGTCAACGTACTATAAAAGATCAGTGTAAAGATGGATCGGAGATAATAGTTGAGTCAGAACACGACACTACGATTTTGCAAGGCAGGATTAGACAGGAGAGTGCATTAAAATATGCAAATCAGCACTAAATCAACTTTGTAACACGGGACCTGCTCTTACGAAAACCCAAATTTTGACAGTAAATCCGTCCCCTTGCTAAGCCAGCCTGAGGTGAGAAAGAGAAGTAGCAGCAGTGTAACAGGGCTGAATTTTCCAAGTACAATCTAAAGCTCAGCCACATCTGCGTGGCTCCCTGCACCTGCCACAGCCTCTTGTAGGCTCCTTCTCCCTGTCCCAAGCTACCGCCAGCCCTGCACCAGGAGCCACATTCCAGCCGTGGTGTCGCCCTAGGCAGGGATTCTGCTTCCCGAAGAAACACCTCCCAGTCGCACTTTCTTCTGCGTCCACAAACTATCATATGGCTGACAAACCGCACTGTATTGTGAATAATGTAATAACAGGCCCACAACCTTCTCTCTGGTCCTATGATGCACTCATACTGGTGGAAATGAGAATTCTTCTGCACATACATCCATTAACGTTCAAGTACCCCCAAGCGTTGTTGTTTTAAACAATCAGAAAAAAAAAGAGATTTCAGTGAAAAAGTAAACAGCAATCTAGTTCACCAACAAGTTATGCAAGAACTCTTTTTTGGTGTCTTATTTTGATGGAGAGACAGCCAATTACTTATTTGTTAACCAAACAACTTCTTGGTTCTTATTCATGAGATGCATATAATAATTCAGCTGTTCTCTTTTCTGCTTTGTAATAAAGCGGTCTGGTGGTCTTCAGTGTGTGTGATTTTTTCTTGTTGGTTTTTGGTTGGTTGGTTGGGTTGGGTTTGGGGGTTTTTTGTGTACTTCTTTTTATTGTGTTTATATCTTATTTTCCTAGGCATGGTTCGCAAAATTGTTTTAAAAAATGCTGAATATGAGGTTCTAACTTTTTGACTTTCCTATTGACTTCAATAGGAGTGGAATTTTACTCCACAATTCCCAATCCAAATACAAGTCTTGGAATTGTAATTGTTTCTGAACTTTTGTACAAGAATTCTTAGGTAAACTGATTAAAATGTAGATAAGTAACTACGATTTATAGATTATTGAAATAAAATCTATTTCATCAGTTGCCATTCAAAAAACATGCTTATCTTTTTGAAAATGTAGATTGTTCTATTGATATTTTCTGTGTTTTAATACATTCAAAAAATTATTACATGGTCAGTATACATACAAATATATGTTTCACCTCCACGAGAAAATTTATAATCCAGCACGTACTTTTTATTAGGACAGCTAACTACTGACAAGAAGAGTAGCAATGCAAACAATGATGTGGAGAAATGCACGCTGCCTTTTTTTGCAGCGTTTGGCATCAGGAAGGGCTAATTGTACCTTGTCTGAGCAGACAGCAGTCCAATAAATAGATCAAACTTTCCCAAATCCATATGTTCCCCCTCCCCTAATTGAAACTATATAATCAAAACGATAAGAACCAAAAACCAACAGAGAATATAAAGGGCCATCATTGTCTTACATTGCACATCAGACTAAATTTCTAGCAGTATTTACAGAGATTTGGTGGCAGCAGCAGAGCTGTTCCACCTGCTCTCACTCTCCTGTCACTGACTGCATCATCTTCGCTATGTTGCCATAAAATGCATGCTGTGGCATCTGACTGAAGAATAACACACACACACACACACAAAAAAAAAAAAGGTGTTTTTTCTCAACCAGATCAGTTCTAGACCCTCAGTTCTAGACTCTGATTCATGAAAGAAATATGAACGGAAGGCAGAGTGAGGGTAGGAATAAGCAGAGAAGACTGAGAAGGGAGAGGAAATGTCTTAATTGCATAGGCCAGAACAAATGGCTAATATCCACTTCCATCAACTTCACCCTGAAACACAACCCACTAACTTGTGTCACCAAACTGTACAGATTTTCTTGGCAAATAAAGAGTTACATGCCATGCTGTATTTATAGCAAAGCCATTACCCATCAGTGCTTGTGCTGAAAGAATTCTGGCAATTCCGCAGCAGTGGATAACAGTACCAGTGGAGGGTTATTTGCAGCAGCACTCATCCTGGTGAATTCAGAATGTGGGGTACTTCTGCATTATTTGTACAAACCACTGGTGTGAGTCACTGTACCTGTTTACGCTAATGCTGCTTGTCATCTGACCTGAAGTGGTGGTTAACTTCTTTATGGGTACAGTCACAGGGCAGAGGCATCCACAGATATGTACGTGTGTGTATGTATTAAGGATGTATTCTTTCCTCAACTAGGTTGCTTGCCTTCCTTACATTTGAGTGGGACTACTTAGATAGAACAATAGGCATGGCAAAACAGAGTGGCCATCCTGCAAAAGGCTCAGTAATGAAACTGGTGTGGGTAGCAGGATTTAAGTAGCTGTTTAAATGATCACTTAACTGGACTGAAGTTTACAAATTCCATTGCTAGTAATGTGAGGACAGGCAAAACTAAGAGAGCTGCAGATGAAACTCTGTCTTAAGCTCCATGCACTGAAGCAGACCAGAAGGAAGGAAAGCATCTTTCACTTTAAAAAGGATTCCAAGATTAAAAAATGTTTTGAGTGGCAGGGGAACGGAGACAATGACGTGTGTACCGCTCTACTGTCATCCACAGCAACCTGTGTGTTTCTTTGCTATAGCAAAAGTATATAGTGATTTTCTCTACGTACCCTCAGAAAATCTGTTTTGTTTGCTTAAGCAGGACAAGCCCTTGAGAAGCTTCTACAAGCAAGGTTGAGAAAGAATGGAAGATCATGGTATTCTGAGGGTCAGCAGCTCTCCAAAGGACACAGAGCACATGAGTTAGGACCAGATTTCAGTAACAATGAAGACATTTAACAATGACGTACAGCAGAGAGACTGGAGCCAAAAACTAGGCCAGAGTTTGAATAGATAAGCAGAAACTGAAGTTCACTGGCCAAGCATAGCAATTTGATGGGCATTCAGGTCAGAGGAGCTATCCAAGAACGGCAGAAAACGATCAGCTATGATGGTGTGTTAAGAAATGCATGCATCAGCAGGGTGACTCCAGAGTTGTGTGGTGCTCACCAAGAACGGGGCTTCAATGAAGCACTAGTGCCATGATGAAGAGGCAGAGAAGAAATGTCACTGGCAGAGACGCTGACCCCAGGTCACAGTTCCAGAAGGCAGACAGGGAAAAGGGACACTGAAGCCACCATACTTTATTTTAATATGACTGGCGCCACTTTATCTCTGTAGGACTACCAAAACAATGCCACAGCAGTGCTTTGTCCTACTAAAGCTGCTAGTCTACCCAAGTGCAAGAAAATATACTAATAAATACATTATTTTGCACATAACACTCTGTAAATACTGAGAGCCTGCTTTTGCACAGCACCTGACCAATATATGCCTCACCAGCATATCTAAACTGGCAGAAATCTGTTTTTAGATATGAACATTAGGATTTCCATGTAGCTACAAAATCCTTAAGTACAATGAAACTAAAACTCAACAGTTAATGCCAAAAAAGCTCTACTGCACAAAATTTTGTATCAGAAAAAACACACACGTCTGTCTCCTGTTCAAGTGACTCAAATACCAATGTTAATGTTCACAGACCACCATGATGATGGTCAGATGACAGAAAAGAAAGATATTTGAAGATTTCAGTATAGTGATGTGTGGGTGGATGGTAATGGTCCTGATTTGTCACTCTTACCTTGTCAATACCATTTAAATTTTAACATTTTTGGCAAAAACAAATGATTTTTAAGAAAAAGCAAAAGAATATTCTGCTAGGAAAAACTTCCGATGTGCACAAAAAGCACAAATTATACTTCAATCTTCTACATCTTTGTAACTTTTGCTAGCACACAGACACTGTCATCACATACAGCCATCCATACGATAAACTTTCAGTCACACAAAACTAACGCCTGCCCTCCGATGTCCAAGATGCAAAAGAAGCTGGAAGGAGCTTTCCTTTCTACCGAGCACATTAACTCTGTGGCATTAGCATCTAAAAGCAGCTAAATCATGCCAGCAAGAAGTGAGTGTGGGCCATTAGAAAGACAGACCCTAGTTTAATCCTGTTTAAGAGGTCAGCAGTGTCCCACCTATCTGTCTCATCTGTTCAGACGCGTACTGCGCCGACTAGCAACCCTATTCCAATTGCTACTTCAGCTTTTTGTGCTTTTCAAATGAAGTAGTCTATAAAATGTCACCAATAGATAAACCATCTTTCTCAGCCTTGAGGAGGTCTTTTCCAGTAGAAATTATGTTTCTGACACTTAAGGAAAAGGAAGAATGTGTACTGCCAGGAGAGGTGATGTACAGTGAACAGAAAGAAGCACGACACATGAGCAGTGTAAGGAGAATCATATGGTTCACTTTTCTATAATTTTTAATTATGTCCACAAAATTATCTTGTAGCTATGAACAAATAAACAGATCAAAAGGATGTCTAAAAACAAAGTTAAATTCTACATAACATAGATAGTAACAGTCAAAAACAAAGAGGCGTTTTTCTATTTACCATAACAATTTTTTTCTTTTATCAATTAATTTTTACTTCAAGATAATAAAATTTGAAACTTCCCAGTATAGCAGATGCCCAGAATCTCATTAATAAATAAACAGTTGGTTGAACCAGCAAAATATTCATTTGGCATCACCAGAGATTTTACTGAACTTTACCAATATGACAATATTCTTTAAGGGCTGTTAAATGCCTTTTTGAGGAAACTATTTATTTTCTAAACCATCATCAGTGTGTTTTAATAGAACATTGGCCAAGGAAAATTGAAATTTGTTGCTAGGAAACTACCATAAAAGTGTCCTTTACCTATACGTAGTGACTATCAAATTCATGACCCTTTAGCCTGATTTCCATTCTTTGGGTACCTCTGTAACTCCTCTGTAGCTGTAGCTCTATCTGTGTATCATCAGTCAATCAACAGTTAATAAAACCACTGACCAAAATTCAGCCAAAACCTACAAAGAAGAGGAGGTTTCAAAGATGTTAAGTAACAATACATTCATGGAGTTAGCAGGCAGAGGAAAAAGTTAAAATCTACCCATGCTTCCAGAGAGGAAGGCACCATAGTGTTAGCCAATATTTCTTAAAATCAAATGCATTTAAGCACGCTCTACATATTACCACAGATATTACCAGTATTGCAAAACTTCACAGATAATGTCAAGACATCAGCAACAAAATCAAAATGGCAAGCAGGAGTTGTTTTGTTGTCATTGTAACGGAGTGAAAAGACTTTGTATTACATCACAGAGCAGTGTTTAGGAGTACGAGTGATTTTCTAATCATGATTTTCTAATTTGGAGCTTCAGACCATATCCTCCTTTCTCCAAAATCGTGAGACTGTCCATATGTCCTTAATCTATCTCACAAAATACGCCACCCTACCTTTCACTCTTATCTTCATGCAGACTGCGATAAACATGTCACAAATTCTTAAAAAGATCACGTGACAGTACCTCAGCACATTATTGTACTTCTAGACACTTGTTTTTGTTATGGTTATCTCCCTTAATATCTCTCACACTAACACTCAAAAATTTTAAATCTGAGTTTGCCACGTCTCATATACTAAAGCAATCAGAATCTGTTCAGTTCATCTATAAAGGATCCATCTCATCATCATGATGATTACTATCACAAATTAGAATACAAAACACAGGATTCCCCAGTATTTTGCCAAATCTCAACCTTTGGTCCAGCTGTTTGGCTGCACATTCATTCCACTAAATATGACACTATGCAATTTGCAGTTTACCAACAGACTTGAAATAAGCTTAACCCTAATATTTACACTTAATAATTCCTAGAACAAAAGGTAAAAAGGAGCTTTCATGTCTTCTGTAAATTAATTCTTCACTGGACCACCACGTTACTCTCAAGAAAAATACATAGTGTTTATTAAAACTTTAGAAAGCCTATCACAACTCTAGGTAAATTGCTATTGTAATCAGTCGCCCAATTGTTTACTGTTTATAAGCAAAATCACCTCACATTACACTTTCGAGCCTGTTCTTAGCATGGGGAGATAAACAGGGCCTGTATCAGGTGTAGATTTTCTAGGTAACTCATCAGGCTTTAATCAATCTATTAGTATCTACCAGTGCTGGGCATATTCCTACACCATGCAGCCTAACAATACAGACAGATGCGCCCCCCACCTGCCTTGATTCATGCAGTCCGGTCAGATAATATAGTAACATTTTTCAACAGAGCAAGGGTACGATCAACCAATTTCTCTGTGCTATTCTGAATCCTGATTCTGGACCTCAGGAGTAACAATAGTCTGCTCTTACTTCTAATTTTAATATACAAGTGCGGAAGCCCTCCCTAAAAGAAGAATGAAAAAATTTCTGAGTGTGTGCATGGCACTACTGCTAGGGAGAGTGGAGGGCTGAGGAGACAACAATGCACTCTGGCAATGTAGTCTAATATTAGCCTTTCTATCATTGGCTTCTAAAATGCAGCCACATAACAAATATTTTTAGCAAACAAAATGTTCACATGAAAAATGGTCTTACTCTTTCTTTAATGATCTTCTTGCACTTAGATCAAGTAGACCAAAGTATATGTATTTACATACATGTATACACACACACCCACACACTCTCCCTCCCTTTTTCTATAACTAATATAAATAACCAGTCTATTTCTAAGGCTCTTTTTCTCTTAGTTTATATTGACATACTGACTCCTATCACAAATACAATTTTGTTGTGATTTGAACACATTTTATAAAGACCAAGTAGTAAAATCAGCAGACATGTTTTTTTTTTCTCATGTATGATGGGTAACTATGCACATATTTTGTCTTGTTAATGAATGTTGTTTTCCCCATTACTTGACCATTCTTTCCTAAAAATGCATTTTCACTGTAGAATGACAATGTCAGTATTTAGAGCATATCACACTCTCAGGTCTTTAAAGACTACTTCTTGAAATTAGCAAGAATATTAGACTGATTTTTATTTCATTAAAGACACTGTCAGGTTTAAAAAATGTGTAGTATTTAGAGATACAATTATTCTCCTGTTAACTGGAAGTCATATCACTTAAAAATCGACATTTCGTTCCATGAGACATTTGACTGTACTTGAAATGAAGATTGGTTCTGGTGTTTGTAGGGTTAACCTGCTGAGTCGTGACTACTTCTAACTGTCAAATTCTCTCCAAGGATAAATAATTAAAGCTTCAGGAAGAATAAGTACACAGGAAGTGCTGGAGATTGGATGTACGTAGGTGTTGAGGGCATTCATTTTTATCCAATCGCTGAATAAAAAGCACATTATTCATGCAATCTTGTTCATTCACTGCTACGTGACCTGCACCATAATAGAAGACTGCAGCATCCAGCACTGAATCGAGCTGCATTCGAGGCAACCAGGAGGGGCTCAAATGGTATCAGCACACAAGAGCAAAACGCCACACTGTAGGTGTATACACAGCCTTTGGTTAACGCTATAGCTCTTATGGCTAATGCTGGAATAACACAGAAATCATGTTTCTCATAAAATTTTTTTCTTAGGGTGCAATAAAAATAGCAAATATTAGCCTTAAAGTGAAACGACTTTTTCACTTTCTCTTCAGCTTAGTTCTCCCATGTGTTATGATCACTTCTAGCTGAAAA
Organism: Pampusana beccarii; assembly: GCA_013399365.1. NCBI lineage: Eukaryota > Metazoa > Chordata > Aves > Columbiformes > Columbidae > Pampusana > Pampusana beccarii. The sequence continues at coordinate 331,071 of VWYH01009704.1, forward strand.
AAAAACATAACAAACAACAAACAAAAGTATTCACTAATTGGCAAAGCAAAACAAATGCAATACATCGTAGTACCTGTGGTACAAAACTTTCAAAACAAAATATTTCAACAAAGTGAACACTGAAAGATGTAGAATCTGCAGCAAAGTGATCTTAGCTGTGAAGCTCAAAAAACCTTGTGTGTTCCTGAGGATTTTTAAAGCACAAGAACAAGTCTCTGCTCCAAAATAGATTGCTTCGCCTTCACATTCCTATTTCTGTCCCATGTTTACTCACTGTGAATTCTATCTTTGACTTAATACCTCACATGCCTGTTAAATACTCCATTAAGTGTAATTGTTTATTTGCTTGAATATTTGCATACCACATACAAAAGGTGAAACTCAGACAAGACTCTAGTGAAAAAATCAACCAGTAAATGCTAAAAAGTCAGGTATCTATAATCTCATATTAAGGTCTATGGTTACTGGAAAGCTAGGCACCTGCTAAAAGTGTTCCTATAATCTCCCACAACTACCTACTCACTCTGGCATTTTTAAATACCAAATCAGTTACATCATTCTTAGTAGCAGATGTTACAGCTTCATATCTTATATCCAAGCATAGGCACAACTGATGAAGACTTTAACTTTCATTTATCATGAAAACGAATGATCCCTTAGAAAGGCTTGAAAGCTGAAGAATCCCCTAATGACAAATGTAGGTGTTTGAAATGTTATCAAAATAAAAAGTGAAAGAGAGAAGCCATCCAAAAATGCTGTCCACAAATTTAAAGCATACAGCAATGAGGGAAATTAATTAGTTTCTTATCACAAAGCAAAAAAAAGAAAGTGAAAAATAACCAAAGGAGATTTAAAAACTAAAAACCTTGTTATTTAAACATCCTTCCTTGGAAGGCTAATGAAATGCTGTATCTGCAGAAAGAATGGATGCATAGGAGAAAAAGCATGAAGGTCCTCCCTTACAGACTAAGAGTAGGAAAAGAGAAAAATCATATGTAGGCAGTCAAGAAGATGAAAGCAGAAGGAAGAAAAAAAATAATCAAACCAGAACATAGCTGAATAATAATTTAGCAGGAGACTCGGCAGAAATTTGGAAATACATTAATGGCTGTAATAGGACAAGTTTAATTTAGAAATAATTGGTAAGCTTTAAAATACCAAAGTCCTCAAAGAAAAGCAGTTTTCTTACCCCAGACAGAGCGACTAGTTTTCTTAATACAGACTTTAAAATATTCTCAGAGTGTCAGTCAAAAAAAAAAATAATAAGGCAAAAAAGCAATATACTCGTAGCTAGGTAGCTAGTATTTGTCACTTTATAAGCAACAGTTTCCTGCTTGCAAACTGCAACAAAGCATTAAACAATTTACTGGAAAAATTCATAAAACACAACAGAGTAAATATCCCATTGCTATACTTGGAGAGCATGAAAAAGCTCTGCTAGATGACAACGGTCTTTTCAAAAGCACTGATTTCAGATACGGAATTAGGCATCAGCATGGAAGTTTGGATAAGTGACTCCTTCACCTGCATTAGAGCTAAAGAGAGAGCTGAAGAGAATTTGAAATAACAAATTGAAAATGGCAAAGTCTGTCCTTTGTGCTCTTCATTGGTCACCCTCTTCACTGAATCTCTAGTACAAAAATATATTGCTATAATAGGACAAGATGAGATACAATTAATCAAAAGAATATAAAATTGTCCTTTGTCCCAATGATGTAGTACTAATGGTTACCAGTGTTGTAAAACATTTGCCTTACATTTCGAAGGAAATTAATCAACATAATGATAAATCATATTATATAATTAGACTTTATTAATGCTGGGATCCAAGATCACCGAGCTCCTAGGTAAGGTCACATTTGTGTGGTGTTAACAACTCTGTGACATTACTCAGGAGAGAATAGTTTTCCTAATGTCAGTAAAGAATATAATATTAACCTCCCTCTACTGTTTCAAAATTGAAAAATGATTAACTGAAACGAAAGAGTGACACAAGACTAATTCTCCATTTCGCATGGTCAGGTCGTAAAATGTTAGTCATATCCACGATAGGTTCATTTCAGGGCTTAGGACCAAAGAGGCTACTGACTTAGGAAAAGGGCACTGCTGACAGTGCTGGAAGCCAGATTTTTGACCACATATTATATGGAAAAGAGGATATTCTCTCAATGTTAGAGACATAGATGAAAAAAAAGGAAGGTAAAGATTTTCAGTTCTAAAAAGCTGGCTAAGATCAGGTAGCTTTTGTAATTAATGATTGCCATTTGTGGTATTCGTGAAATATTAATTCCTAAATAGTAAGAGACTGACCAACACAAACAAGTCTTTTCAGCACAACAAACAAAGGTGATGAATGAGCTCTATGAATGTTTGCTTGGAAAGCTCAGATATATTAATGAGAATTCGATGTGTTTAAAATAGCCACAGAAAGCCATCTCAAGCATAATTATTGTATCTCAGCAGAAATGCAACGTGACCATAAACAGCAAAACTGTTTTTATCCCACCCATATATAGCACATGTTTCTGACACGATATTATACAGATTGCAGGTGGGAGTTTCCAGGTTCAAAGCTAGTTTTGTCATTGAGTGGCATGTCCCTTAAATCCATTTTCAACATACCTAATTTTAGGCACTCAGTGGAGGAGCTTCAGTTAGAAACCTAGTCATCCTAAACTCTCTCTACAGGCTATCGGAAGAGACAGTGAGGGGTAGAGGGCTGATTACATTTTACCACAGCTGAGTTACATTTAGTGAATGCCTGCTCAGTAATTCAGACTGAAGCTATCTGCATATTAGCAGTTCAAATGTTTGAATAACATTTGGAACAAACAAATTCAGTCTAATCATTAAATGAGCTGTATACTTCTCTCCCCTAATTCAATCTTTGTATTAGCTATTTCTATGCAAAGCAACTCAGTGGCCTTTTAATCATAATTCTTTCCATATTTAGTATCTCTTTAAAGACAGAATACTTCCTCTTTTCTCCTTCCATTTCCTCAGGTGGCAAATGAGTAATAATCTCATCCCTAGGAGACTAGCACAACAGAGTTGTGTTTTTTGACAACTACAGGTAGGTGAGCAGCTTGTCCACCTAATGGCTTAGCATACTTTGAAAATACTCGCAACTCCCTAATATTTTGAATGGTGTTCAAGGATTTTCTGTTCTCACAGTTAAAAACTTTGCTCCATCCCATATGCTATTTAGTAAGAAGGAAGCCTGGGAAGGTATCATCATTTATCAATTTTAATCCAAAAAGCAAAATCTCTGACAAAGAACTTGCTGATGGTTACAATTCAACAATTTTACAGAATGATACAGCAAGTCTTGGAAAATGGTGACAGGAAAAGTAATGGCATTTATTGCCTTTTCCATTTCAACCATCTGCAATTTAAAAATATGAATACAGGAAGTTATCTAGTCAGTGTATATAAAGTAATTATACATTTTCTGAGCCAATTGTAGTTGACTAAATAAAGACAAAAAGATGAGAGGCAATCGCAAAAACAGAATCAAGCAAATGTGAAAAAAACAAAAACAAACCCCCAAATCTAGTTAAATTTTAAACATCTTTAGATATAATAATCTTCCGATTGCTAAGTTACAATGCATACTTATTTTTTAAAATTGTTTCAGAAAATGAAAAAGAAAAAGAAAAAAAGCTTATCTCCTGGAAGAAAAACCATATACCTACAGCTTCGGGTCTACCTACAGAGCCTTCCTCACTACCAGTTTCTGCATTCTAGAAACATTATATTTACGAGATACCGAGTAGTTACTCTGCACATTAAAGAACCTGTCATACATGCTATAAACTTTTATTTGAAAAAAAAAAAAATCATTCAACTTCTCTTTCTTTATTACATTCTATGAGAATCTGAGGGGCAACTCTGCAATAAGTCTTGCAGGAGACCTTTTTACCTGCACAAGGCCCCACAAAATTTATTGGAATTTATTGCAGAGGTATACGGATACATTATAAACATTTCAGAAGAGGTACTAGATTTTCTTACTTGTATTGTGAGAAGATAGAATCACAGAATCATTTTGGTTGGAAGAGACCCGCAAGATCATGGAGTCTGACCATTAACCTAACACTGGCACTGAACCATGTCCCTAAGGACCTCATCTGCACGTCTTTTAAACGCCTCCAGGGATGGTGACTCAACCACTTCCCTGGGCAGCCTGTTCCAATGCTTCACAACCATTTCCAAGAAGAAATTTTTCCTAATCTCTGTGATTCTGTGAATCTGAACCTTCCCTGGTGCAACTTGAGGCCATTTCCTCTCGTCCTATCACTTGCTACTCAGGAGAAGAGACCAACACCCTCCATGCTACAACCTCCTTTCAGATAGCTGTAGAGAGATATAAGGTCTCCCCTCAGTCTCCTTCTCTCCAGGCTAAACAGCATCAGTTTTCTGGGCCACTCCTCATCAGGCGTGTATTCCAGACCCTTCACCAGCTTCGTCACCCTTCTCTGCACTCCCTCCAGCACCTCAATGTCTTTCCTCTAGTGAGGGACCCAAAACTGAACACAGGATTCAAGGTGCGGCCTCACCAGTGCTGAGTACAGGGGAATGATCACTGCCCTAGTCCTGCTGGCCACACTCTGATACAAGATCTTGAGCATGTGGTTGCATGTATGATTGCACTGTAGCACTCCTGGTTGAATGACTGAAGGGAACTTGACCTCTTCCCCCCTCAAATGCTGGAGCTGCAGAAAGAGTCATCCTCCATAATGCCCAATTATAAATGGGGCAGATTGAGATGTAACAATTTAATGCTAAGGCATAATCAGTCACAGTTATAGATCTCACTCAGAGTGCCATAAATTGTCATCAAACTATCTCAAAAAAACCTGCGATCATGCTTACCAGATGCTAACAACATCCATTTCATTTAGTTCTGCCTTCTGCACAGTGAAAAATACTGTTATTTTGTCAGAATTACTGTCAAACTCATGGCTCTAATTACATTCTGCCATTTTAGAATGCCTGTATATGCATGTAATGCTTCCAAAGGTGTCACCCTGAATACTGAAATTCTCTGTTCATTCACAGAAGCGATACAGTAATAATGGCCAATGCAGTAGCACCTTAATGTAAGACAAATCACCAAGAAAGTGAGGTTCAAGCTACTGTTTTTCCAAGTTAAAATCTGAGGCACACTTATGCAGTTATATTTGGAGTGTTGCAAAATACCCAGCTTCGACCTTTTAATCTGCTTCATGCATCAGGAAAAATTTTGATGGAGCCAAAATACATGTTGAAGAACCACTGATTTTAGACTTAGCTTCAGACTCCTCCCTCATGCTTTTATTTTGGTCATCATAAAGATGAGGCAAACAAAAGGACAAAAATAATTTGATCTTCTTACTGTCTAACTTGTCCTCTTGTTCTTTGAAATGCCAGAGTAGAGTAAGTTCAGCACTTGGTTACAGAATTGTGCAATCCATATTGCAGTTTATATAGCCTCATATAAAAAAATATTCATCTCGAACCACAGTTGGAACAAAACACATCCTTATTTTGTAAGAAGTTGAAACTGGAGCATAGAAAGCATTCCATACTGCTAAAGCAGGATGTCTTCAACAAGTATGTTGTAGATCTAAAAGCACAATCATATGATTGACTATATTCAAAAAGCAACATATTTAAACATATTTAAGGCCTCCCTCACTATCCAGCCTAGCTGATCTCCTGAAAACATCACAAAAGGGACACTCAGTATAGTGCTCTGCAACAGGGAAAACTGATGTCTTTTGGCAGTCATGAAGAATACGTGCATTGGGAAATTTGGTTAAACTATGCACTTGTTTGAACATCTCTATCAGTCTTCAATGGATTGGTGAGGAACCTTGCTATCACTTAATATCCTTAGGGAAGAACTTTTCCCTCTCACACTCCAGCTCCATCTCCAGAAAGAAGCTGACTGCATTGACAAACCGACTCTAGGAAAATCTCAAATCACCACATTCCCGATTGCTACATTCAATACGATGGTTCTATTCTGATTTTACCTTTTGAGAAAGTACAATGTTAAATATCCTGAAGGTTAATTTTTTTCCATTCTTTCAAATATTAGGGTGAGGGCTTAAAAAGGGGATACAGCTTTAAGTTAAGGCTGTCATTAGTTGTCACTAATTTACAGTAATTGACTTTGGTTATGCACAGATCAGATAAATGAGAGCACATGTTTAACTAACAGATGATACATTACAGGACTGTTTGCTTTAATTTATGATCAATCATATGGAGTATTTTTATAACAAGTTTATTTTAGCATTATACCATTCCAAAATTCTTCTCTTGAATCTTTTTTTTCCCCTTGTGGCTCCATCTGCTGATTGGAAAAATGTTACATGGTACCATGGTAACACTTGCTGTGCTATAAGACATATTGAAGAAAGTTTTCAGACTCCTCAGGCATAACTAAGACAGACAAAAATGCACAATGTCAGAGAAATGCTCTGGAGATATTGTTTTAAGAGATTTCATAGATTGGTTATTTATACGTATTTTACATTAAAAAAATTAATACACAGCCAGTAGAAAAAGTGTCTGTACCTGATAAATGGCAATTTGGTATTTCATAGATGCAACACATTTTGGTGTTTAAAATACATTTCAAGTGCTCTCCAGTGTGAACTGGCATTTTTGAAGTCAAAACTTGACTGTTCAGCATCCAACTACTGATGGCAATGATCGATGCCATTAGAAGACAAATGATACGCATAAGGACTAACTTTGAGGGACAATGGGTTAACCTGCTTAGGCTTCCTCTCCAGTCAGTAGAAGATTCCTTTATAGGAAAATTGAGAGCACAGACTGATTTTGTCTTTATAAAAAGTCCATCTGTGTCATTAAACAGACCAGCACCAAAAATGACCAGTTATACTAAGTTTAGACTACTTTTGTGCCCTTAAAAATGAAACTAGCCCTACCTTCACAGAGCGCTCACTTGCAGCAGCAGAGGTTAGTAGCTGATATCAAGCAGGAGAAAACAGACTATGATCAAGCCAGAGCACTCACACCATACACAGCCTTTTATCTCACAAGAAAAAACACACATCTAGATCCACACTGTGCTTGAATATTTCTGTCAACAATGAGAAAGAACTCCATCTCTTGCTTTGAGGCTGAATAGCAAGTCCAAGTTCACCCTTTACTATTTAATCTTCCTTCTGTTGAAAACCAACCCCATGTGTGATGATAATAATATATAATAGTAATAATGGACATGTGTAATCTGAATTTTTCCGAAGGGTGGGGACTCATTTCAGACTTGTTTTCCCGTTCTGCATACGTACAAAATGCTAGACCTGACAACATAAGGTCTTTGAAATCCATTTTTCTGATACGAAATGTTTTCTGTCCAGACCCAAACTCCAAGTACAACACTGCCTACTGAAAGCATAATACTTTTTGTAAGCAGCTTTTGTAATGCTGAACCAAAAAAAACTGTGACTCAATACCAGGTAACAATTAGTTTACCTGGTATCCTGAAACACACTCTCCTTACTCACAGTTTTGTTTCCGGTATCTTCTCAAAACAGGTTTGTAAGTCTAAAACCCAAGTACATTTTCAAAGTTTTACACATTTTATGGCTTTTTTAAACACTACTGTTCCATATTATATCCTTATCACACTGCAGTTGCTAACCAAGATCAGTGACAATATTTATCGCAGTCCTTTCTAAAGACAGCTGTAGGATTTGATACTAAACTTATATGCTATTGGAAAATTACACATACCAAAGACCTAGCAATGGTCTTTATATCCAAATTTGTAAGGTGAGTCACCTAGGCTGAGAAGGCTGAAAGCTGCAGCTCTGACCAGGTTTGGATGAATACGGCAACTGTGTCTTGCAGATTACAGTCCAGTAAAGATGTGGCTGCAAGCCATTTCCACCACCCACCATAGTTTCAACAAAGGACAAGTTGTGGCACATTTTGGCCAGTCCTCTATTTGCGCAGTACAGGGACACAGAGCCCAGGATGCATTCCAGCAGGCATGTCCCACAGGCACAGATGTACCTACAGTGTCACAGTGCAGATTCAGTCAAAAATGTGAATCAAGCTTACACATTCCCACTCATCCCCTGCTAAACACTGGCACTGCAGCGGTTATGGTACCAAACACATTCCAGAACACACATCAACAGATGAATTAATAATATTTTTCTGTCTTCACAAAGAAGCAAGCTGGTGTTTTCCACAGCCTTTACTCTTTCATCTAAAATGAAAATCAGCATGGTGAGCAGTAAGTTCAGGCTATTTCACAAACAAAACAAACAAACAAAACCTAAACAAACAAACATACAAAAAAAAATATATATATAAAATTCATAAAGTCTCAGCTCCTAGCAGTATTTTGAGATACAGACATCTGGCCTAAGGCTAAGGACAGAGAGAATCCCACAGACTCCAGCTTCGTGCCATACGGCAGACAGGATGAGCAGGAGCAGTGAGTCCGGAGCAGCAGTGCTGTGCAGCAAAGGCAGGCAATGGCAGCATCACTGAGAGGTGGGGAGCTGGAGGAGAGGAGAAACTGAAATCCCACCAGCTCCCTCTGCAAGCTGGCACACATTATTGCTGGGGTTCAAATTTACAGTGAAAGACAAAAAAGGAATTATGAAAATGAAAAAAAAAAAAAGGTATTACAGATGTGATAATGCCTCTCCTTGCAGTGCTGCCTGGGAGTTTCTTCCCACCATCACCAGTGGGAAGGTGCTGCCCTGGGCTGCACTGGTCCTGGGGTGGCCATGGGCCCCATGGCCACCTCCACCCAGCGGGGGGGCACACTCTGGGGCATTTGGACTGAGCCCACAGCATCAGAAGATACAACAGTTATTGGAGAATGATTTCCAAGTCTGCTGTCAGTCCAAATTTCAGATCTCTGATGGAAAGATCATGCCCCAAACCACATTTTTTAAAAAAAAGATTTTCCAAAAAGGCAACCACAAGACCTAAGAGTTTGAGCCTGCACTCCCCTCTTACAGTGATGATGGGTCACCAGGGGAGGAATAGCAACAAGCAGGAGCTGCACTACCTGACTAAGCCAGCAGAACCTTGAAGTTTGCTGTGTTTCAGCATGATAACATGTGTCTAATTTTCAACCACATAATAAGATGTAAAAAATACCTTACAATTATTATCAAACAAAACATTTACTGTCATTCAACTGTCCACTTATATCCTAGTCCAAAATCTGTTGAGATGACCAAAGACTTTTCACTGATTTCAGTGGACCCTCAACCAAGTCCATAAGAATGGTTAACAGGTGGGAAGGGAAAATCCCATTTTTAGCACATCTGCAAGCTGGTAAAACAGCACCTGGCTCGGTATCCATGACAACACTGCTGATGTGCTGCTAAAAACAAGAAAAGGAATTAAGTTTTAATACCTGTAAAGCCAGCTGAATCAGTTTTCTTATGTTTTCTTTCTATTAATTTGCTGAACTTTTTTTTTTTTTTTNGACAAAAGGGCATGTTCATTTATGTTCTTGTAAATGGAAGTTTATGGCCAAGGCAATCCCTTTCTTTACCTGAAGGGATACAGCTGAAAATAAAGAACAAGGTTTCATACTGAGCATATTTCCAACATACGTCAGTTTTAGAAGTGAGGTCATCTGAATAAGTTCTTTTTTTATCATATTTGCAACATGGCCACATGAACAGCAAGAGTGAGGCAAACGCAATTCAGAGGTGAGTTTGATGAATCTTTTTTAGTCTGAGTGGTAGGAAGGACGGACTCTGACAAAATTTATTTCCAGGTAGAATCTTCTTGCGATATATGTTATAACTGTTAAATTATTTTCTGTATAGGTACTGCATGGTAATGTATGATGGGAGAGTTTGAAGGATGGATATTTTTCTTTAGATGAATGACTAAAAAGCTGATTGTTAGGCAGATGTGGGTTAAGCACTAAGAAACTAAAAATATGTATACTTAATTGTGAATGAAAAAATAGTTTTACACGCCAAGACAATTTCAAAGTTCTGTGTATCCCCTGCAACAGATGACTCTCCTAGTACCTAAAAGAAAGAAAGGAGTCACCAGGAACACTGGAAGTTGAGACATATAACCAAGAATAAAGAAAAAAGAAAGACAGAATTAGCTTGCCAAATGCAGGATGCAAAATCATGGAAAATAATTCAAATAGCAATTCAGTGCAAGGGAAATATCTGGAAATAAGTGGAACAGAAAATGACCACTGGATAACAACAAACCACACGAGTTTCCATGAAATATGGCAACAGACTTGGTGAAGTTCTGGGATAATACATACTTACAGGAGCAAAGAATAATATAACCTCACAAGTGACTGGAAAAATCACTCCAGGAACAGTGTGTTTCGACCAGCATGTGTTTATCCCACAGAAGAGTGGTAGTGATGTGAACTCATGCAAAATGGCAATATTGAATGGTAACTGTTTAGCTGCATTTATTGTATCAGGGATATGACAATAATCTACGTATCCAAGAAAGATTATTTTAAAAGAAACAAACAAACAAACATAATCAATAACAGCAAACAAAAAAGACAAACACAAACAAACAAACAAAAAACTACACAAGGACAAAGGAAAAAATTTGGCAGAGGAAAATACAAAAATATTAGAATGTGTAAACAGAATTCATTGTTCCCAAACTTTCTGAAAATTAAGTTCTGTTTAACTGCAATGAAAGACTTGATTCAAAATGCCAGGAGAAACTGACGTCAATTAAATGTGTTGCATTTGATCCCAGTTCTACCAAGTGGTCCAAAAAGGCCACAGTCCTGGGCCTGACCCATTGCTGAGGCTTCCATGTCACCTGCAGAACAGAGAAGGGAGGGGGAGATCTGTCAGATGTGTCCATGGCTCCTCAAAATGGTGAAGCCCTGCTGCCTGACAGGACAACCTTTTAGATTTTTATGGTAAGGGCATGAGAAATCTGGTCCTCTATGTTTATTCTATGACATTTAGATCATCCTACGTTCCAAACCTTGGTAAATATTCCCACACCGTGACACGAGTATTAATCACAAGAGAGGAAAATATAAGTGCTCTCTGCCTATGATCTGCGAAAATTCTGTTATAATCCAGTCTTCTTCAAATGGTAAACTCACCAATGAATACTGTCTCAGCCAAAAACTGCAAGTACTGGCTTTCAAAGACCAGCTTGTCATTTCAAATGAAATCAGTGAGCCCTCCAGTGGCGATCTTCTTACATTGTTACAATAAACATCATAAAAACTGTATAGATGTGGTTTCTTCAGTTTCCATTCAATTCAGTTTGCATTCATCTTCTACTACTTTAATTAAACAACATGTTTTAGCAACCTATTAAAAGGCTTTATAATACCGGCAAACAGATGTATTTTCAGTTCACATACATTTACTTTCCTTCCTGTGTATGTACAAAACTTGTAAGTGATCCATTTTAAACATTCGAGTAACTCCACAGAAATCAATGAGGAACATTTACCAAAGAGGAGTGGAGAAAAAACAGGGGTCTATGCATTGGGCTGAAATTCAAAATCTCAGCCTATAATCCTCTAGTATACAAATCCTACCTCTGGAAACTACAAACATCTGGGACAACGAATGAATCATTCCCAGGCTCTTCCAACACAAACCCCAGGATGTGACAGATTTAACATAAACAAAAGATGCTTGTTCTCATAAAGAAACTTGTTCAGCCATGGAACTCCTTGCAATAAGACATTGTGGAGACAGGATGTTTGGCCCAAAGACAACTGGAAAATTCATTAAACAAAAATCTACCTGGGCCTGTTATTTGAAAAGAAGTGCCTCATCAGTAATCCCTAAAGTCTGAGAGTAATCTGGGAATGTACCATCACGTGCTTCTCTAGCTCTTACACTCTTTGCTTATAGAAGGCATCCATTATAAAAGTTACAGAGATATGTTTGGCTAAAAAGATCTTTTCTCTGGTCTAGCACTGACACGTTTAAGTTTAAATAAAACCTTTACTCAAATTATAACCACTGTGTCAAAAATATCCAGTAACAGAAGGATTCGGGGATTGCACTGCAGATTTTTGCCATTCATCCACTTTTGAGATACTGCCACATTGCACAGCCCACAGGAAAAATCTAAGCAGGATTGTGCCTCATTTGTCAGCACCTTCTTGTGCTTGATTCTTCAGTCATTACATGGTATCATCCTGAATTTATTATATGAGCATTGGTTGCTATGGAAATCACCATCTGCTAAATTCAGCATTATTGATTTTGTTTAACATTGGAATACTTCAGTGTGGCTGCTTTTCAGAGCTGAGCTGTAGTCTTTAGACAAGGTTCTGATCACTCGTTTCACAGGAAAACCCATAGAAAGAGAGTTAGAGAGAATTAGATCTCAATGAAATAACACAGATCAACACTAACCTTCAAGCTCTGCAAGGATCTGAATGGATCGCAGATATTCTGTATCTCTACCCCTCCCCTGCAGGCTAGGCTCTTGTATGACTTGGGAGTAATTTATTCAAAAGCGCCTTCAAAATGAAGTTTTTAAAACAGTGCAGGTACTGGAAGAAGCATACACTGTAAATGGCTCTATTTCTTAAGTCAGTATATCCTCATATGGAAATCCCCAGTAATTCAGCTATGTCGTTTTCAATACTTACAATAGCTTATTTAGAGACAGCTAAACCATCAAAACAGCATCATTCTTCACTCTCTCCAAGACCTGGTTCAAATTTTTGTGTGAACTGAAAAACAAAACAAAAATAATCCATTTTCTTGATTAACTGAGGGGAGGTTAATTAGCACACAAATAAATCCACACTTATGAAAATGTTTTTCAAACTGAGTAAGGCAATAAATCCAAAATTAAGTATGTAAATTGAAGCAAACTAATTTTGAAGTCTGCAAAGACACATATTGTTAATTTTACACATACCAGCAACCTGATTAAGTCTGGAGGATCAGTGCTTTGAGGATTATTTGGGTTTGAAATAATAGGCAAATACCTCATAAAGCCAGAAAAGAAAATCACAGTCAAACAAAAAGTTAGTTTGCTGAATATCAGAACTAAGTGAGAACGGATTTTCTACTGACTCATGGTTTGTGAATGATTGACTTTATTGTCTCAGAAGATATGCACACCAAAGGCTGAAGGATACTTACCATGGAGGTATTTATATAAAGTCTCTTTTCCCATGTAGATTCTTTGGTGCCTAGTAAGGTATGAGTTTAACTATAAAGTCATCCCCTATTAGAGTGCTTCTGCTCTATATGGCCATCTGTTATCATGAAACCTGCAATAATTTATTTATAAACATTTCTGTTAAGTTTGACCAAACCAGACAGTAGGTTCAAAAGGTAATTGAGAATCAAAAACAACAGAAAGTAAAATTGTTTAAGCCTTGCTTCCATACAAAACATTACAAATATAAAAGCAGAGATAACAGTTCATCAATGTATGTTATGTGATTGACACTCAAATGATTCACAATTCACTGTGTGTAAGATTATGATTCAGGAAGACAACAGAAAAGGATCCTTGACTGTGACCTTGCTGTTCTGTTCAGGAAAATACATTCAAGAATCCTACATTAGTGTTCCATAAGGACGTGTTTGAAAACAGAACTGCAGAAGTACAAGTAACTTAATTTTTTCAAATATCTCAAAGAACTGAACAGAAAAAAGCTGCAGAGAATTATAATCAGAAACTGCTATGCACACCACAGATGGGAAACTTTGCATCTTCCCTTTCTGTCAAAAAGCATGGAAAATGCTTTTATCCACCATAATTTACATCTTCAATTCTTTATACACAACAGTCAGGCGCACAAGAGCCCTTCATTATGATACATTTTTATTTATCATAACGCACATAACTCTGTGGGTGTCCTTAGTCACATGCAACAAGTTACACAGGGGATTTAAAACTACTCCTGTCTAAATATAGGAAAATGTCCCAAAAAAACCCCATCTTCATAGTCCATCTTTAGACCTGAAGAGGTTCTATCCTGACTACAGTCATGCTGTTCTCATACAGAATGCAGATTACTGCTGCTCAAAATTATATGCGCCGCCATAGCAGCTACAGAAGACAGAGAGAAGCTCAAGAATATTTTCTGCATGCTTTTCCCATTTAAAAGTTTCATCTTGCGTTTCAGCAGCAAGAACTAATCCGACAGAGCTTTGAGGAGGAGCACGTTCTCCATGTGAGCAGCTCATGTGTTTCTCCTAACAGACCTATGTCCGGAGGCTATGCTGGAACCTTTTTCAGTCTGTACTGTGGCAAACTTCTTTGATATACACCTTTAATATGCTGAGGCATGAGTGTATGATAACAGGTAGTCAGCAGCTTTTTTCTTTAATAAATGTGTTTGTGGTTTCATTAACTTCTGACCTGGTTCAGATGCTTCAGAGTCAGGAGCTGTATCCACCAGCTAATAATCCTAATTCCAGAAACTAACTTATTTGAATATGAAAATACATTACAATTAAAATTAAAAGGTCATTCTAGAGCACTGGAGGAAAAAAAATACTTTTGTTCTACAGCTCAATACTGTTAAAAGTTACAATGGGAAGGCATAACTGACACTACCACAGAAAGCAGGCCTCAAAGAAATCACTAATCTGAGACAGGACCACTCCTGCAGGATGTATTTTTTTTCTAAAACGTTCTTTAAAATGTTCTTATTCCAGTCTTTAAATAATTAAATTAGGTACTTGTACGAAATGTTTCCTAAAGCCTACCACAAAGCTGCCTTGACAAAGTTTCAGCATTTCTGTTCTCTCCCCACTGGATACAGAACAGTTTGTTCCCTTCTTTGCAGTGTGACTGTCACAGCCTTTGTGTTTAACAATATTCTGAAAAAAATACTAGACAGCCCTGTTTCACAGAGTATCACACAGCATGGCTGAGGTTGGAAGGGACCTGTGGAGGTCATCTGGTCTGACACCCTGCTAAAGGCCAGGACCAAGTCTAGGTGGCTTGAAAGATCTCCAAGGACAGAGACTCCAGCAGCTCTCTGGGCAACTGCTGCCAGTGCCCCATCA
Organism: Pampusana beccarii; assembly: GCA_013399365.1. NCBI lineage: Eukaryota > Metazoa > Chordata > Aves > Columbiformes > Columbidae > Pampusana > Pampusana beccarii. The sequence continues at coordinate 346,088 of VWYH01009704.1, forward strand.
CCACAGTAAAAAAGTGTTTCCTGATATTCAGGAAGAACCTCCCATGTTTCATTTGTGCCCATTGCTTTTGATCCTGACACTGGGCACCACCAGAAAGAGCCTGGCTCTGTCTTCTTTCCACCCTCCCTTCAGGTACTATATATACAATGATAAGGTCCCTCCTGAGCCTTCTACTCTCCAGGCTGAACAGCCCCATCTCTCTCAGTCTTTCCTCATAAAAGAGATGCTGTAGTCCCTTCATTACCTTTGTGGCCAATCACTGCACTCTCTCCTGTATGTCCACCTCTCTCTTGTACTGGGGAGCCCAGAACTGGGCACAAGACTCCAGATGTGGCCTCACCAGTGCTGAATGGAGGGGAAGGATCACTGCTCAACCTGCTGTCAACACCCCTCCTCATACAGCCCAGGATACCATCGGCTTTCGTTGCTGCAAGGGCACATGGCTGACTCATGCTCAACTTGGGTGTCCACCAGGTCCTCCTAGGTACAGTCTCTTTTCCTGCAAAGCTGATCCCCAGCTGGGTGGTTCCCACCAAGAAGTGTGCCATTAGTGGTTCCTCCACAGGTGCAGGACTTTGCACTTACCCTTGCTCAACTTTATGAGGTTCCCCTCAGCCCATCAACCTTGCAGCACAACCCTCTGCCATAGCAGCAACCCGCTCAGTTTTGTGACATCTGCAAACTTGCTGAGGGTACACTCTACCCATTACCCAGACCTTTAATTAAGATGCTGAACTGGCCCACTATTGACCCCTAGGATACATCACTATTTACTGGCCCCCAGCTAGACTTTGCACCACCGATCACCAGCCTCTGGGCCCAGCCATTCACCTCACTGTGTGCACATCCAGCCAAGGTATCAACAGATTCTCCATGAACATATTATGGGAGCCAGTGTCAAAAGCTATACTCAAGTCTAGGTGGACAACAACCACAAGTCACTCCCAGGCTCTGCCAGGCCATTTAACCACAGAAGTTTAACAGGTTGGTCAAGTGTGACTTCCCCTTGGTGAATCCACTTTCTTGTTCCTCACGTGCCTGGAAATTATTACCAAGCTTAACCATTTAACAAGCTTAACCATTTAGCAAGCTTACTGCTTTATTCCAATAATTTTACAAACCATAACCCTAATGTTTTTAAGCAAATGATATCAAATTAATAGTGGAACTTAACAAATTTCTGGTACTGTTGCATTATTTATCATTCACCAATGTTTCTAGGTATTCTCAGGGAAATTATGAAAGATGCAGCTGAAATGGCACAGAATTCAGTATTTACCTACTGAAAAAGTCTGATGTGAAAAATAACATCTAAATTGTAGGAACCATAGTGCTTATCAAATCCTGTCCAAGTTGCTACTTATGCTTTACCATGAAGGTATTTACCAAGCCATTTTGCTGCGTAAAGATGTTCGTAAGCTTAAGTTCTGTCCACAGACCATGCACAGCTGCAAACACACCTCCACCCCATGTTTACTTTGTTTGCACTCTGAACAAGTACCACGCAAGTACTACAGATGCTCCAGACTTTCAAGTCAGGGGAGCAGCCATGTTTGTGGAACAGGCAGAGTCCAGCACACGAGTTCACAAAACCTACCCATCCCCAGGGTGCACAGCAGTGGCACTGAGGCACAGCACACATTTATTGTAAACCTGATGCTTTATTATTTCTCTCACCATCCAGCGAGACCTAGACAGGGTGAGAACTGGGCAGAAAATTTAATGAACTATAACAAAAGCAACTGTAGAGTCTTGCATCTGNTCCAGTTCCGGGCCCCTCAGTTCAAGAAGGACAGGGAACTGCTGGAGAGAGTCCAGTGCAGAGCAACGGAGATGATTAAGGGAGTGGAGCATCTCCCTTGTGAGGAAAGGCTGAGGGAGCTGGGTCTCTTTAGTTCGGAGGAGACTGAGGGGTGACCTTACGAATGTTTACAAATATATAAACGGTGAGTGTCCGAGGATGGAAAAAGGCTCTTCTCGGTGACAACAAATGGTAAGACAAGGGGTAACGGGTGCAAACTGGAACACAAGAGGTTCCACTTAAATACGAGAAGAAACTTCTTCTCAGTGAGGGTGACAGAGCACTGGAACAGGCTGCCCAAGGAGGTTGTGGAGTCTCCTTGAGACATTCAAAACCCGCCTGGACATCTCCCTGTGTAACCTCATCTGGGTGTTCGTGCTCCAGTGGGGGGATTGGACTAGATGATCTTTTGAGGTCCCTTCCAGTCCCTAACATTCTATGATTCTGCGATTCTGAAACCGCACAACGCTCCCTTCCATTGCCTGCCATCAGCAGTCCCCCAGACAGCCGCGGCCGCAGCCACCTGCGCCGCCAGGGCCGCAAACACGTACCTCAGGCCGCAGGCCTCCACCCGCCCACCAACGAACATAACCGCCTCCCCCCCACACCGCACAACCCAGAAACTGCTGGAACCGCCCGCCCCCCGCCCGCAGCTGGCCAATCACCGCGCCCCGCCCGCCTGACGCCCGCGCCCCGCCCCGCCGCTCTCCCAACCGTCACCCTCTTACGTAACGCTCTCCTGCAGCTTCCGGGGATTGGTGTGACGGCGGACGGCCGAGTCACGCGGTTGCTCGGCGGGCGCGGCGGCGCGGCTCGCTATTGGCTGACCGGGCAACGCCAATAGGAGCTGAGCCGTTGGATTCAAACTGAGAGGGGCGCGGAAGCGGAGGTCAGTCCGTGTGGTTGTTCCTGAGCGGAGCCGTCGTTGCAGCGCGTGTCGCCGCCTCTCGCCATGGCCAACAAGCAAATCTACTATTCTGACAAGTACTTTGACGAGCAGTACGAGTACCGGTACGACTCTGTGGAGGGGTTGGCTGAAGGGAGGTGGAAGGGGCTCGGGCTGGCGCAGTGGGCAGGCGCCTCTACCGGGACTCGTGCGGTGCCCTCAGGGAATCGGCTCCGCCGGCGGCTCCGGCTTCTGTGGGGTCAGAGGGGCTGAAAGCCTGTGGGGAGGAGCCGTGCCTTGTCTCGCCTCTTCATGGCGGGTTTCTGCGTAGCTCTGGGCCGGCTGGGGGAAGGGCGACCGTGCGGCGGGCGTGCAACGCAAGCCGCAGCCAGAGAGCGCCGAGCGAAGCCGTGGAGGCGGGGTTGGGGGGAGGTGAAGGCCGCCGCACCTCCCCGGCGAAGCGGCTGTGGCGGAGCGGCTGCTGGGGCAGCTCTGCCTGCAGAGTGCGCTCAGCCGCTGCTGGCGGGGCCCGGGTGCGGCTGCTCCGCCGCACTCCCCCGCTCGCGGCGCTAGCGGCAGCTGCGGGAGGCGGCGGTGGCGGCCCCGGCGCCTTGTGGGCACCGCTGGACTTGCTGCCTCACTCGCCGGGATGCCTTAAAGATCTCAAGCAGAGAGCTCGGGTAGAGAACTTTCTCGAAGGCTTTATGAACTACACTTGTGCACTTGTTAGTTCTGTGTTTTGACCTGGCGTTGTAACTGCCTTCAAAGCTGATGCGTTGATCAAAATACATGCTTCATCCACGTTCAGAGCTCGGATTGAGACGCTATGTTATTCTTGCTTTCCATTAAGTGATAAAGGAACTTGCAAATGTGAAAAGCGGGCTGTGTGTTTCTCCTCAGCTGACAGATTACGCTCTTAAATGGTGTGAGTGTTCTGTCGTTCTAGACCAGCACTGTAGTCTCTGTGCAAAATATACTGTCGGTTACAAAATGCAAAATATGAACAAGAGTGACTTTACCAATCATTCTAAAAGTCCAAACTTATTTTTCAAATAGCTGATATGATGGTAAATTGCCAGGAACACATACTTCTATGCAAGTAGTGTGATTAGAGCATTCAAGGAAATTAATATCTTCTAGGAAGCAGACCGACTGTTTCAATATAGATTTGCATTACAAATGCAATGTTTAGTAGACAAAGTTATTTTAAAACTGGATTCTGGGAAAAGGCTTTATAATCAAATTAGTGGTACCAGTCAGCACCACCAGCTTCTTTAGAGGGAATGCTGGTAATTATAACTGAACTTGCTTATTGTCTTTCAGTGTAGACATAGGCATTGGTGTATGTAATGTGTTTAATAATTAAACCTCTACAGGCATGTGATGCTGCCAAGAGAACTGTCGAAGCAAGTGCCAAAATCCCATCTAATGTCTGAAGAGGAGTGGAGAAGACTTGGTGTTCAGCAAAGCCTTGGCTGGGTTCACTATATGATCCATGAGCCAGGTAAGCATATCTGAACAGAACTAAATTAACAAAAAAGTCTAAAATATCAACTGCCCAGTGCTTACCAGAATTGTATAGTGCATAGTTGCTCTTATTGTGGAATCCAGCTGGAATTCACTACTGAATTTCTCTTTATCTCCTTGCTATTGTAGCTGTTTGGCAGCAAAGGCAACTTTAACAGCCTCTATCTCAAACTTTCACATCTGATAGGCAGAAATAGGCCTCTTGTGAGCTCTTGAGTAATGTTGGTATCTCAGTGACTGAACCAAACTTTATGTAGTAGCATACCTTTAAATCACAAAGCTGACACACCTACTTTTTTTACAAAAACTTAATGGATGCTCACATAGACAAGGTCCTGCATTAATGCTCTGAAAAGTCTGCAGTATAGTTTGAACTCTTCTTATACAGCCCACTAAAAGCAGCATTTAAAACCAGTTGCTCAGTTAATAGCGTGTGAAGCCCTAAAACTCTACCAACTAGGATGTACTGAAAATAGCCATTCAGGGTAACTTACCATTGACAAGCCTGACACATTCCTATGCAATCTACTCTAGGTGAACCTGCTTTAGCAGGTGGGTTGGACTAGATGATCTCCAACTCCAACCATTCTGTGGTTCTGTAAGAAGTTAACTGGTGGTAAATGAATGGAAGCAGGCTGGAGCTCCAAGTTCCTGAAAAAAATGGGTGAAGAAACTAGCATAACCTTCCAGTGTTTCCATTACCTGGACACATTTGATACTTTGGGCTTTTGGGAGGAATTTACAGTTAAATCAGATCAATAATCATGTAAGTTGGCTGCACTGACTAAAGTGGCTTTTGCTGATACTTGACACCATGTACCTAACAAGGACAGCACCAGTGGTTTGGTAGTCTAAGTGACAGTAACTAAGCTTATCAAATAATGTAATGTAGAAAGACAGAGTTGGTACTAACTAAAATACTCTGTATTTTTTCCCAGTTAAGTATCTTAAGTTAATGATATAGCAAACCTATGGCATAAAACTTTCAAAAGCACCTACTTGACTGTTGTAAGGTTACTGGAAGGTTGGTCTGTAAATACTACACATGGGGCCATATTTGTGGACTTCTTAATCTGTTTATTATTTGACAGGAAGCTTCAACTATTATTCAAGCCTTCTTAAATGGAATAAATTCCTGTAATCAAGACTTGGGACAGACTGACACATTGTTTAATTTTATTTCCACAGAACCGCATATTCTTCTCTTCAGAAGACCTCTTCCAAAGGATGAGCAGAAATGAGCCATTGCCTATAATTTTTCTCCTAAATCTTCTGGAACTATGTATATGACTGTATATATGTTGGTAGTATTCAGTGAATACTTTTTAAATGTACAAAACATGCATCCCTACCTGTGCATGAGCTGTATTATTCACAGCAACAAAGCTCAGTCAAATACAATTCCATGTAGGCTGCTATGATGTTCAAAGAGTGATAAAATTTATCTTCTTTACTGTTAATGTAAGTGCTTATCTGACTATTCAGTTGTTTTTTTTATTAAAGTTACATATATGTTCTGACTAGATTATCACTTTTTACCTGTGCTCAGTAACTTTCACACTCAGCTTTTCTGCTGAAGTGCAGCATGTTTGCCTGTTTAGTAGTAGGCATGAAGAAATAAAATATATGGGTTTTAATGGAAAGTGTCTACAGTTCTAATCCACCAGACAAAATAATCATTGTTGAACATGCTAAGAAACATGCTTCAGAAAAAAAATAACTTGGTGAACCTATGCTGCTGTTCTGAAAGAATTATTTTGCCCTACAGGCTTAAGTTCCTAACCCTGATTTCAGTTGGGAGCTGCAGGCAATCTGAAAAGAAAGCTGGCAGTGGTAGGTAATACTCAGACTAGTTTCTGACATGCTCAAATTATAGGACTCTGTAGTTAATGTCAGTTATAATAGGATTAGTTCTTCTGTAATGAGTACTCATCATCCTACTTCATTAGGTGTCTAGTGATAGGGCCTAAGAGAATGCCTTAACACTGCATCAGTGTAAGTTCAGATTGGATATTAGAAAAAAAATCTTTACTGAAAGGGTGGTCAAGCACTGGAACAAGCTCCCAGGGAAAGTGGTCATGGCCCTCAGCCTGTCATTGTTCAGGAGTTGGACTTAATCCTTGTGGGTCACTTCCAACTCAGGATATTCTATGATTTGATATACATTTGTCTTAAGGTATTAAGTAGTACTGAATATTACATACAGATGTTTTTATGTTTGTTTGATTTACTTTGGTAGTAACAAGTGTTTTAGTCTGGAGTTTTAGCTTGCATTTCCTGTCTTGCATGCTGTTTTTTCTGGTAAGCTAGCTTGTACTCTGTGCAGGTAGTATGACTTAGAAATGACGTCAAAGAAAACTGAATGCTCTTCATCTGACAAAAGCAGCTGTTGATTGTAGGACAGTATGAACTTGGTTTTCTCACCATATAAAAGGTCATGGGTAAGACACTGAAAACTATTAGTACTTTTTAAGGAAGATGTGTACCAGTGAAGGGGAGCTGTGGGATGAACTTGACCTGACAGGTAATAAATTGCATCAAAAAGGCCACTGACATCTTGGGACCCTATACTATTAATAGTGGAATCATAGAAGGGTTCCACAAGGATCATCGGTCCAACTCCTGTCCCTGCACAGGACAACCCCGCAGTTAACACCATGTGTTTGGGGGTGTTCAGTCTCTTCTTGAACACTGTCAGGCTTGGGGCTGTGACACCTCCTGGGGAGCCTGTTCCAGTGCTCCACCACCCTCCGTAGTAGCCATACAATCAGTTTTTAAAAGGTGCTTCAGTATTTTTGGTGTTCAAAGAACTCTGTGTAGTACCAGTGGTTGTCCCTGGTTAATTCAAATGCAAGCTGGCATTTAGATTTGTGTAGGATTCAGAACATCTGCCTGTAGTTCAACTGGTAAGTACATGGTCTCCTTGTATAATGTATGCTTGTGGTTGCTAGGGTGATGGCAGACAGAGGTCAGTAACCTGCCAAATCCTCTGAGGAAAATAATCCTAGTGGTCTTTCCACTGAAGTTGCTAGAGAGTTAGGTCTTGGTGGTGGCTCAACGGTCTGTAGTAGGCTCCCAGTGCAGATGTGCAAGATGCTATATGCTTACCCTTGGAGTAGGACTCAGGCTCTCTGAGGGCCAAAGCTGACACCTTAATTAGAAGAACTATTAGTAGCAATGGTGTTAGCCCTGTTTTTCCCCAGGGCTGTAGTGCCAGCGTCTGGGCTGTTGTCATTTGATGCCCCAGGGGTGGTACTTTTGGTACTACTGACTTTCTGCAGGTCTGCCGCCTATGAGTGCCTGTCCTTAGGCCCTTCTGTCCCTTCTCTCGGTGGATGAAGAGGACGGCACATCCCGGTGCGGCGGCTCAGACCAAACCCCTGGCCCTGTCTGTACCTGTTTCCTCAGCTGCTCTGCCGGTGCCGGGTCCGTCATTCCCGTGTGCGGCGGCACAGCTCGGTGGTTTCACACCTCGCAAACGCCCGTTACGTGACTTTGCTCATGAAACCACCCGGTGCCGCGGCTGCCCCTCGCTCCGGCAGCAATTCGGGGGCCACCGGTGCCCCGCCTCGCCGGGCCGCGGGGCGGGACCGGCCTGGCACGACCCCACTGCCTCGGCGCTTACGTCATCGCGGCGCGCCGCTGCGCCGAGCCCGAGCGGCAGGGACGGGGGCTGCGCTGGGGGCGGGGGCCGCCGCCCCCTCGCCATGTCCGCGGAGAGACGGCCGGGCTCGGGCCGAGGCGGCGAGGTAAGGGAGGCGGCAGTTCCTCACAGTTCCCTGCTCCCTCCCCAGCTCCTCCCGGCATGTTGCGTAACGCGGGTGCGGAGCCGCCTGCCCGGCGCGGCGCGGGCGCAGGGGCGGCTGCGTGCGGCCCCGCCGGGCCGAGCCACTCGCGTCGCGCCTTGAACCAGCCGTTGGTTCAGGGCAGCGGAGCGGAGCCCTCCCGGAAGGGCCGGACCGGCAGTGGGGGGAACTCGGGTCGGTGCGCAGGGAGTCATTTCCCACCACTTGGGAGGGGGAACCCTAGACATTGCTGCCAGGGAGCTTCAGTATGAAAACTGCTTCGTGTTCAGAGAGCAGAGAGTCTGCTGCAGGGACAGGCAGACATCCCAGTCGCTCTGAAGATGGGTGCACACATTCTAACCGGTAACACCAGCATTGCATTGCACGTGAACTTATTGCCTGGTCAGCCTCGGGAGTCCTTAAATTTTGTGATTAGTCTGCAGTCACAGTTACTTCCTGTGTAATATGCTACTTTTTTAGTGAATAAGGTGTTCTCCATATTTGTTCAATAGTGCTTTGTTTTAATTACCTCAGGAACTTACGTTTTTCACAGATACTGGTGTAGTTAGCTGTGCAGATTTCATGTTTTGTCACACTTACAATGGATGTTCTGTCACTGCTGAGCCACTATAGGATGCAGGGAGTCCAGTTCGTATGCTTAAGCATTGAAATTACCATTCAAATATTTCTAAAAGTCTTGTGTGTTATTTAGTTCTTGAAAATGTCTTTGACAATCAAAAAACCCCTAGTTTTCATCAAATGTGTCAGTTACCCCAAAATACACAATCAGCTGTAGGAATTAGTGTGGCATGTATTAGAATGAGTAGAGTGGTGTAATACTGTAAAGATAATAAATACTTTGAGTGTCATTTCAATGTCCTTCCAAATATACATATCCAGTTTAAGTTAATGGTAATTCAGAACAAATGGAAAAATCATCTAGATAGATTTGTGTTGTGCCAGAAGTGAGAAGGGTATGTAATTAAGTATTCATTTCAGAGAGGGTACCTTAAAATACAGATGTACACAAAGCCATTACTGTTACATACTTTCAGAGTTTGATTTTACAGTAGTGCCTATAACAAATATATGAGCTTAACTTACATAGTTCAAACCTGAAGCAAGAATTTGCTTACACCATCTTGTGTTAAGCAAGCCTCTGTCTATTACATAACTGGCCTTTGTGAGTGTTGTGGGTGTTAAAGGAAATAACTTTCCAGAGCAGTCACATTTCTCTTGGAATTCCTTGGGTTTGTTTCTCCTTCTTCCTCCTTTTCCTTTTAGTGAGCGTTATTGGTTTGCATGTTTTGTTAGAAGAAAACGAACTAATACTTCTCTATGACAGTTAAACTGACAAGGATAAGTATTTTTCACTGATAACATTAGTCACCAAATGCGTGTAGCCAAAAACCGTTTTGTTTCTCAGGGCATCAAGTTGTCAGCAGAGGTCAAACCATTTGTTCCAAAACATGCGGCGGTAGCTGTGGCATGGTCAGAACCCTCAGAAGCATGTGTCTTTCCTAGGTACTTAACTACATGCTACCCATTCGTTCAGGAACCATCCTTGGATAAGTATGTATATTTTCTGAATCTTATTTCTTGGGGGATTTTAAGCTTCCAGTGTCAGACATTGAATACTCTAACAAAGTCAAAGCTCTGATACATTAATATTCTAACTGTAAAAACACTTGTGGCATTGTCTTCATGACTTATGTTTTTGTATTTATGTCCTTTGGGCATATATGTAGTACCTTGCCTCTTGCTCCAAAGGACCTGTATTGTTACAGAGCATTAAGGAGAATTTGTTTGTCTGTAGTTATTGATCTGTCTCATTCATACCTTGGAAGGAGGTGAAGCCAGTACTTGGGTGAAGGAATTGTTGTGTTATGACAAGGCTTGGGTAAATATAGCCCTATCAAAGGAAGAGGAAGATTCCCCCCAAAAGGTTTCTTATGCTGTAAAACATTTAAATAATGCTTGGGGCTACTCATGGATCTTCTCTCCACAACCTGTGCACCCCCAGAAAGGCAGTTTTAGTAAGAATGCTACAAGTTTCCAAAAGTTTTTTTTCTAATAAGGCCTGAAAAAAATAGGCATTCATGGTAGGCTTACAAAAGTATTGTTAACCCCAGGCCAAGCTAGAAAAAAGCCTACATAGTAGGATAGGAAATAATCGAGTCTTGTAAGAATCTTGTGATGTTATATAGTTCTCTAGTTGCTTCTCAGAACTCTAAGCATTGGATTAATTTTGTAATTACTGTGAAGTTATTGATGCATCCTAACAAGTTCAGTTAGAGCCTTAGCAATTCGTTGTAGGCCTTCATTTTATCCTGCAGGAAATATCTGTATTTTCAACCTATTTTGATTTGAAAATAGAAATGTTAACATGGAAGTGAGTATGGCCTGATCTATGCATTAGAAAAAACACAGCATTAGCATTAGATCAGTTAGCATTAAGAACCAAAAACAGCAAACCAACCAACCACACACACAAACAAGAACAAAAAAAACCCCAGCATATAGCAGCAATATTCTGGTGAGTGTTTTGCCTTTTTGGGACTGAGCGACAGTTATTTTTTTTACTCTCATTTTTTACTTTTCTTCTCTGTGTGTAAACTACATTTGTACAGTCTACCAGAACTGCAAGAGGTAATAGGAAATCTGTTATCGGAATTCTCATGTTCCGATGGGAAAGCTTTGCAGTTTTTCATGATCTACCCAAGATTCAGGGGTTGGCCATTTTACAGTGAACAGCTTTAAAGACTTAATACAATTTTCTTAAACTGAGAATTTAATTTCTCATTTATGAAATTTGGATATTGGCATATATTTTCTGTACAAAGTGTAGGAGGAAATTGGAAAGGAATTTTGAGTATACATTTGAAGGAAAAAGGCGTGCCCCAGATGCCGTGGTTTCATAGACTGTGATGGTTAAATGCAGGTCAGTTAATGATGATGTTATAATTCTGTATTGTATTTCATACATCTTATACCCCATAAAATACTGTACTCCTGCTTTGTTATTATGGCATTTTAAGACAGGTTTTACTCTTAACTGCTTGTATTTTTGCAGTTGAGCATGTAATGCATGTCATGTAGCTATACTGTGCTTTTGGTTTGTTTCACAAGAAAAAGCCCACTGAAAATAAGTACAAAGAATCTTGATAACCTTAAACAGAAATGAGGTCTAAACTGCAAAGCAGACTAGCTTTGAAACTTGGAAACAGATAACATCTGTGTTTTAAAAGATTCAACAAACTGCATGGTTTCCCAAAACAAAACTAGTTATTTTTAATATAGTCTGTAGCAGTGAGTAAATACTTAATTGAAGTAACATGGAATAGTTTTCTTTTGAAATACAGCTTTCTTGTTAAACAAATTCTTCAGCCAAGAAATGATACATTTATCTAGGCAACAAGAAGTGTATGCTGAAGATTTGCCCTGGGATGACTTCTCATCTCTTTCTCAATGTCCATCACAAAGTGTTCTGGGAGATCCTGCCTTCCGTGAATACTCCAACTGCTCTTACTCACCTGATGTTGTTTCAAATGTATATCCAGTAGCTGACTCACAATATCATTCTAACAACTCAACACACTGTAATGGTTCAGGAGTAGTCAGTGAATCTGCTGAGCAAACGTATCCAATCAGAGAAGAAAGTAAGAATCTTTCTAAGGTGAGCAAATACATGTTTTTTAAAACATAAAATTAAGTTATTATTTTAAATCAGTCTTTCAAAATGTTTTGTTCATTTTTTAGAGTGAATAATCACTCTCTGTTCTTGTAGCGATAATGAATGGCATTTAAATAGGATGGCAGTAATGTATCCAACTTTAGATTTCAAAACAGTTAGTGGAATTGTACTGTTCAAATTAATACAGTTTTTCAAGCAGTCTTTTTGGAACGTGAGGGGAATTGAATTGTTGGTTTTTTTTTCTCAGAAAGCAGCATAAAGACATTCGTTTGTGAACTGTGCTTTCTTTTGTTCACTGGGCTTGGAGGGAGGAGGGAAGGGCTTTTTTTGAGCCCAGTGGCAGCTTCATGAACCTGAATTAAGGGAGACCTGGTGGTTGAAATCAGCTGTGTGGCTGATGAGTGATGAGACCACATCTGTTGTTGATGGATTTCCAAGACCTGCTACAGGTAGAAAACAATTCACAAGAGAGCAGGAACTTGTGTTGGTGTGCAGAGGGAAGAAAGGTTCATGTTAGAAATGTTCTTGTTCAATTGAAAGTAAAATGGATGTTTGGTAAACATATGTCATTTTTTCTGTGTGCCTGTTTGGGAACAAATTTCCTGAAGCTTGGATAATATTTTCGAACAAAAAATAGGCAAACTGTTCTGAATGTAAAAATTGAGGAAAAAAAAGTCAAATGTATTATTAATCCATTTCCCTCTGTGGTTAAACATTGTGTCTCTTAGATTTGTAAGGCTGCTACTGTTTCCAACAGGCTCAAGTGATCTGTTCTCCAGTCACATCCTTCTGGTTGACCTTGCTCCCTAGGCAGAGACCTGGTAACTTCACCGTGGTCAAGCCTGTGTAGAGGAATTTGTAAGATTAGGTCCTAAGCGTGTATTACTAGTCATAAGATGCAAAGGCTAGAGACCTACGATTAATAGTTTTCTTGCTGAGAGAAAAATTAAATGCTGAAGCTGCCTAGGGAGATGATTAGCTCAGTGTTAGCACAGGTGATGTAAAGGAACTTACTTTAGCTTCTGGGAGGAGTACTGTGGTCTCTGTTGGGCTGAGTTTTGTGCTGTTTGACAGTCTTTTTGTCATTGTTCCCTGTCATTTATTTTTTTGTGAGCTTGAAGTGACTGATCTTTGCAGGTTTGCATTCATTTAATCACATCTCCTAAAGCTTTAACAAGTTATCTTTGGAGGTCGGGAAATGCCTTGTCCTCCCACCCAAGAAAAGAATTTTGATGCCAGATGTACTTTGAATTTAGTCCAGCGTCCTATAATCAGAAAGAGTTAGCAATTCATCTAGGTTGGTACATTGTACTTTGCATCAATGCAATCCCAATGCTTGTTCCGTGCCTGCTGTACTGACTGCTGAGCCCAGCTCTGCCAAACTGTGTTTCTTGTGGGAATCACAAGGCTTTCAGGACTCCACAGTATAGGTGTGAATGTGTTTACTGGGATCATATAGGTATAGCTTTTCAACTTACTTTCTGTCTGCTCTAAGTGTTGTGGATGTTGTGACACCAGTCTTGCCTGGTTTTGCCCATAATACATAGTTTAGTCGAAAGACTGGGATGCTTTTAAGATTTTAGTCCTGTTCGAGGAGAAACTCAGAAAAATCAGGCTGGATGATTTAAGACCAAACAATTTTCAACTGTTGGAAATGCTCAAATTAATGAGATCTTATAAATGTAGTTGTCTAGGAACATATGGAATAATCCCTCTGGCTTGGACTAAAATGTGTGCTAAAAATGACACAGTTGACAAGGGAGATAAATAACAAATCTCTAACTGTCTGTTCGTGTTTTTATTGGTTATTTGTGGTTATGGTATACTAACTATTTGTGTTGTATTAATTTGATGGTCAGGCTCCAGATGCAGAGATAGTTGATTTTTACCTTGAGTTACAGTTAACTAAATATATCACAAATACTTGCAGCAGAGGAGATCAAAAGAGAGTGAGAAAAAATTGGACAAGAAAAGGCATGATGAAGATGACTCTTCTGTCGGAACTGTGAACAAGACTTCATTCCAGACCTCCGCATGCAGCAGAAATTCTGTGAAGCCAGGTACAAATGTGTTGTTTGGTTAGAAATACATTGAATAGGCTTAAAATGGCTGGCTCTGCTATAGCCTCCAGTTTGTGAACATGTTTTGAAATCTAGAATAATTAACCAGCAAGATTTCTTTCCTATCTGACTTTTTGATAAGGGATGGTGACTGACATATTTTTGCTTATTGAACAAATTCATGTAAACTGATACAAAAAATTCCCTAAGCAAGCAGCTGAATTTACAGTTGTTTGTTGAGTCACTATTGTGTATACATGTTGGTTATAATTGTTAGGTTGTTTTTTTAATGTAAGTTATGTGTATCAATAGTTCATGTGATGATTACTGTAGTTATGTCAACTAGTGTACTGTAAAACGTAACTAGAAGTTATCACAAGCGAGTTCAATTATTTAGACTTTATATGCTTTATTCAGACAGGTTCAATAAAACTACAAACAAGAAGCCAACTCAAACTCCAAAACGAGAGTCTCTTCCTGTACCCACATTTGAAGCTACCATTCTGGATTTCCACAAGTCACGGAGTTTGGGAAGCAGTGAGATATTGAATGTACAGCACAAATATGGACCAGTATGTTCAGCAGAAAGTAACATTATGTGCCTTAGTGAACCACAGATGTCTCTGTTGTTGAACACAGAGGTTAGCTGGTACTTCCATGTTGCAGAACTCATAAAAACAAAACTTGTCTACAGTTCAAGCATTTCTGAATGCAAGTATTTTGCATTTAGTATGGTAGTTTAAAACCTATTTAAGTACCTTGCAAGCAAGCAGTTTAATAGCTAGGGGTTTTACGGTTCTTCTTGTAGATAGTAGTGTCAGTGCTTGCTATGTCCTCTTTTCACTTTCTCACTCTTCTTTCCTTGTCTGTGCTGCCAGTAGCTAGGGGAAAGCCAAGTAGTGTTAGAATTTAGATTGATATTGCTATGATCTGGACTTGTAACTTGCCTATACAGAGCACATACGTTCTTGAGGTTTCTTAACAGCTTCTTGTTTTCTTGCTTGCCTGGAAATAATAGGCAAGCACCACTTATCCGGTAGTTGTAACAGATTAGAAAACAAAAACAAAGCAGTCTGGAATGTTGTACTTAGTTGCTTTGTATTAAAGGATAAAAATAAGAAACTGCATTCTAGGAGGAAAAATATGAAGACTTAAGCATTTAACTTTATTCTTCATTATTTCCTCGGTTCCCTCTTTGTTAATAAATACAATACTGACGCATTCAGCAGTATGTCACATACACTGAATCAGAGTTTTCAATACTGATTAAAGAGGAGTAATTTTGAAGGATCCAAGCAGCATAATATTTCCAGTGCTTCTCAGTGGAAAACTGCGTGTGATGGAAAAAAGACCCTTCTGCTCTCACCTGAGTTTCTCTTTACGTTGCTAGTTTGAGTTTGATGATGGACTTTGTTTTTAATGTACTTGGAACCTGGGACCTCTTTCTTGTTCATTCTTAGAATCATTGTTTGGATGATTTTGTAAAATGTAAGAAGGCATTGTCTTGCTTTTGCAGTGCTGGAAGGGCATCTGCTTATATTTTGTAATGCTGTAGGGTCAAAATAATGATTCCATTAAGAAATGCAACAAAAGAAGTCAGGCTACAGAATTCCCTGCACTTTTATCTGTTTATGGGGTTTTTGTATTTAGCTCAATTTAGGTCCATTATTTTATTCTTACTTTTATGATACCTGACTGTCTATTTTACAGAAAGATACTTCTGTGGAAAGCAAACATTCATCAAAAACTTTAGATGAAACAGTAGCCAGCTTAATTCCGTCTTCATGTGATGGTAGAGGTAAGTGTTCCAGACACAAGTTATTTCCTCGTATTTTAACTGCTTGCATCTCTTCAGTCTGGAAAACTGAAGTCCTGTGATGAGGTGTTGATGTGTAGAGTAAAAAAAGGAATTAAACAACAAACTCATTACAAAGGAAAAAAAAGCAAACAACGCTGTATCAGCTTCTTTCAAATGAGATGGCCACTTATAGGTTATTCTTGCTTATAGATTTCATCAGCAGATCAAAACCAGGATTATCTTCATTCTCTGTTGTTTCATCAGTACTGAAGGGAAAATATTGCTGTAGTTGCCTTGCATGTTTTTAAGAGGAGAGAAAGTAATGTATATTGATTATTGGAAGTCTGTTGAATCAGATTTTTCAATTTTTTTTCACGAACGAGTGAGAGGTCTTGATAATCAGATTTGTTTTAAATAGCTGGTAGTCTAGAGTCTAGTATGTACCTAAAAATTCTGTGTTATTTCTGTCAAGTCTGTTACCCAAAAAAGGGTAGCTATGGAGAACTCTGGTGCTGAAATATTAGCTTTTTTTGTTTTGTGTACCTGTTGCCTGGCTGTGGGGATGAACAGCTTCTTTTTTTTGTTTTTTTAATTGCCACAAACTATCAAATGGCTAGTTTCAAGTAAGTAAGTATTTCAATTTAATTGTAAAACTTAAATCCAGAATTGTGTGAAGAAATGTTCTGTTCAGCAGTACTCTGTCTTGGAGGCATCATGCACATTATATGCATTGGGTTGTCTAAGTGCCTCTCACTGGATTTCTGTGTGTATACAGACACACACCAGACTGAACAGTTCAGACCTTGTCTTACCACTGTCTCCAGTAAGGATTCGGAAAGGCCAGGTTAATCAACTGAGGTGCCTTGGAGATCCCTCTAAAGACAAAGTTGTTCTAGAAACTGTAAAGTTGTCTGGTAAAGTTTTTTCCCCAGAGACTTTCTATAGCTCCTCTCCCTCAGAGTAGAGTAACGGTTTGTGGTGAGCTGACCTTGGCTGGCAGCCAGACTCCCATCCAGCTGCTCTCTTACTCCCCTCTTACTCTCCTTCCTCAGCAGGATAGGAGGACAAAATAAGATTAAAAAAGCTTTTGGGTCAAGATAAGGACAAGCAGATTGCTCACCAGTCACCCATTATTGGCAGAGCAGGCTGGACTTAGCAAAGATTAATTTGTTGCCAATTAAAAATAGGGTAGGATGTGAGAAACAAAGACAAAACTAAAACCACTTTCCCCTCACCCTCTCTTCTTACCAGACTTATCTTCACTCCTTTGTTCTCAGCTCTTCCACCTCATCCCTGCCCTGCACAAGCGGGTGGGGGTTGTGGTCAGTTCATAACAGTTCCTCTCTGGTGCTCCTTCCTCTGCAGGGGGGCAACCTGCTCCACCACAGTCTTCTCCAGAGGCTGCTGGGGAATTTCTGCTCCAGTGCCCAGAGCCTCTTGTCCCCCTGCTTCCTCACTGACTTTGGCTGCAGGGTTTTCTCTCACATTTTTTCTTACTCTGTCTCACAACTCCTGCACAGTGTTTTCACCTTTTTTCACATATGTTACCACATAGGCACCACCAGTGTTGCTGATGGGCTGAACCATGTGTGGTGGTAGGTCTGTTTTGGAGCCAGCTAGGGCTGGTAGTGGACGTTTTCTCACAGAGGCCACACTTGCAGCCTCCTCCTGCTACCAAAATGTTGCCACGTAAACCCATTGTTCTGTTTAATTTGTCAGTGAAAGTTTTTCTCATTCTTAAAGAAGAATTGAGATTTCATTCTGTATTTGTATTAGGAATATTTACAGAATTAAATGTGGGAGTTCTTTCGAAACATTGATACCACTGAGTGGTAGTGGATGAAATGCTCATATACTGGGGCACATTAAGAAGTCTTTCAGCTGGTAGGTATGTCTTTAAAACTGGGAAGTTTTTAGAAAGAAAGTACTGATGTATTATGGTGTACATGAAAGCTGTATGACTGAGATGGATAAATGTTAGAGGATTTTTGTATCTTAATAAAGCAGAAGTTCATTATTTTAAAGAAAAATAGCTTAGAAAAGAGCGTGGAATTATTTGTAGGCAGTTAGTATTATATATAGATGTGCAATTATAATATGATTGGGCTAAATGTTTGTATATAGTGCTGGACAATATCTGGAGTAGTTACCATTCTAGAAAGCTTTCTGGAGATACGAAATGTGTGTCTTATTTCAGTCCATCCTCAGAAGGAATATGTCTCCCTGCTGTATTTGCTAATCCTTGATTAATTCATTACTGATCCTTTTTTATTTTGAATATGAGAAATATTTTTGAGACATCTTTTTATATCACTTTTTTTTTCCCAATGGCATTTCCTGAAACACCTGCAGAAGGCTCTGCTCAGCCACATGTGTCTTGGGCCACGGTACTTTCACAGCCCCCAAAGAAAATTGTGTCATTACCAGCATCTGAAGGTCATTCCAGAGGCAAAGGGAAGCAGGATAGTGAAGCAAAGGTACTTGAGAATTGTCTGCTCTAAACTAATTTCTGCCACTGTGTGGTTGTGTCTCTTAATGTGAGGCATTGCCATTTTTTTCCTAGACTGTACAGTGTCCACTTCTAACATAGTTTTTAAGCAGCAGTATAGAGTTACCTTGTCCTTATTAAAATTTTTCTTCTCTTGTAGTGGAAAAGAATTACGAGATGTCAAAAAGACAGTGCTATTCCAGCAACGCAAAATTCCAAAATAGCTGATTTGAATACGTTACTTTTAGGCTGGACTCTTTTCAAATTCGTGACCCTTGAAATGAGACATGAAATGTGGAACTCTTGCCTTGTTTGGGCTGATATTTCCTGTTGAAATCTCAGTAGTACCAATATGTTCTGATAACCATCCAGTGTGATTCAAATGAAAAGTTTCTGCAGTACCTCTGTATTTCTAAGAGATCTTTAATTTTCCTTGTCCACTGAATGTCCTAACATGGATTGATTAAAATACCCTTTAGTTGTATAAGTGTGGTTACTTGGATTTATTTTGGTACATGGTATTGAAATATATCAATTTCTAATGGTCACACCTCATTATTTTTTTTCAGCTGTCAGATACAAAAAATGATGCTAGTGAAACTGAGCCTGAAGAAGGGTCAGAAAAGAAGAAAAGAAAGAAGAAAAAGAAGAAAAAAACAAAATTACCCACTGACATAGAGAAACCTCAAAATGAGTCTACTACAACACAGGAACCACCAAGGATTGAGGTACAGTGAAGAGATTTTTGTTGTTGCTCTTTTAAGTGTTATGAGTGTATTGGAAAACTGGAGGTTAACATAGCTTTGTAAAATTTTAGTTCAAATCCCATTTTTAGAGAATATTGGTTCAGCTCCATTTCAGTCGACATGTTTGTCAGAAGATGATCTTTAGGGATATTTAAGATCCCTTCCAACCCAAACCATTCTATGATTCTAAGTTACTAGTAGGGAACAGTTGGGCCTTTTGACTTACCACATATTCAGTGAGCACAGAGGAGTGCAGAAAAGACTTAGGAGCAAATTTGGATTGATGCATCTGAGAGTCTGGATGTTAACAGATAACAATAAAAGTCAGGTTTCCTGAATCAAAAATATGCTATAGTAACTGTTGCAGAAAGCCAAGTGCACAAGGGGTGTTGAGTGTACTGGGTATCGTAGTGTGCCACATTTTTTTAGAATGTGGTATTGGTATTACAGTTTTACCCATCTTCCATCTCAAAGCAATTTCTTTGGAACATGGTTGTCACTGCTTATGTTCCTGATTGCTAATTCCAGGGTTTTTTTCAAATTCATATAGCTATAATATGCATATTAGTATTTTGACACTTTTGTGTATTGACATCATGAAGGCTCTAGACTCTGCACGTTAGAGAATTGTTGTATGGTTCGTAGTTTAACAGTTCTTCACTGAAAGCTCAGTGTTGTACAGCACTATGTATATGTGTTGATTTATATATTTGATTTAGTGTACATAATGTTCAGTCTGGGAAATGACAGCATAAAGAAGCCTTCCTGGCTGGCTTCTGTTCTGTGTATTATAACATGGAACATGAAACAGAACTGTGTTTACACATTCTTTTGTTTGTGTGTTTCATTGTCCTGGAACAGCACAAGAAATTACTGTTTATAGACCTCTGTTAGAGATTTATGGGTAGAATCAAAGATCTGCAGGTTCTTTCCATCATGAGAACATCCCCATTTTTACTATATTCTACTGTACAGTGTCTGGCCTGTGAATGACTTATCATCTAAACAAAAGGAAAATGACAGGAGTCGTGGTAAATAGTAGGAAGCTAATGGGACTATTGAGGACAGAATTGGAAGAAAATGGCATAGACTCCTGGAACAGAACATACATGTTGCACTGGAATCCATGATGTGGACGCAACATCTGTTGTGGCAGTGGGGGACAGCTTTCAGACCCCTCCTGGTTTGCTGGCAATACCTGTGTGTGAGCTGACACAGGCAGGACACAGGAACAACCACATGATCATGGATGATAGACAAAGAGTAAATTTATTTTCATTGCCTCTCCAACCAGCGGATCCCTGAAGCAGCACCTGGGCAGAGGCACATAAGCCAGAGGGGACACAGCACTGCGGAGCTTGGTCCATGCTAGAGGATCAACAAACCTGCTATTTTTGCCTGTGTTTCAGGGATTTGCACAGGCTTAGTTTACCACTGTGCATTGATCTTTCCCACAGCAGAGCAGGATTCTCAAGCATATTTGATAAGTTGCTTCTGAGTCTACCACAGGCCTGTGTTACCAAAACGTAGATTTTCTACTTGTAAAACACACCAGGCTATACAACAGTTAGTATGATGTATATATTTTCCTACACCTCAGCTGCAGGTCACTTGAGCATGTTTGTTTATAATCCTACTTTGCTCATCAGTTTGAAAAATGGGTGAGAGGCTTGTATGGTGCTCTTGAGATAGAAAAGTACGAAAGGGTCTTATACACCAAACGTCTGGGCACCCAGGAGATTTAAGAAGGTTCTGCTACATGCAGCAGCTCACCAGAGCAATATTGGATTGCTTACTAGTCTTATAAAAGTGACTAGTTTATAGACACTGTTAGTGAGCATAAGTGGTTGCATTTGGGGAAGAGTAATCCTGTTTTTCCATATACAGTGATGGGCTCTGAGCTATGTATTTTCCGTGATGGGAAAAAAATGGAAGCTGTTATTGATAATCAGGTCAGTGCTGGTAGTATTGGTCAAACATGCAAACAGTGCTGCAAATTATTAGGAAAACATAAAAGAAAACGGATTGTGACAGTACATAAATCCAGGATGTGTCCAATCTAATATAGTGTGGATTTTGTTTTCTTTTGTTTCCCCCACTCCTTAGTAAAAAAGTGTGTATTTAAACTAAAAAAGTTAGACAAAAGTCTCCAAAAAATAATCAAAGTATGAAGCAATTTCTGTGGGAGGCAAGACTGAATAAACTAGGACTTCTCAGTCTGTAAAACAGATGGCTAAGTGGGAATCAGAAGTGACAAATAAAAAGGAAATTATTTGATCTTCCTCCTAATTTTGCTTGATGTCCTCAGTTTCTTATAGGTGATGACTGAAGAGTAAATACAAGGAGGTGTAGCGTCACACTGAGTGCTAGATTCTAATTACTCATCTTGCTACAGGATGTTGCAAATGCCAGAAATTTACTTGCATTCAAGAAGTGATTGGACAGAGTGAAATAAAAGTTTATTCTAGTGATGGTTATTTAAATATGAAGGTACTACCACTGTCTCAAGCAGGCCCTAAGCTGGAAGACTGTATTTGTAAAACATTTTTTCCTTTCTTGCAGTCGTCTTTTGTCATACTGATGAGCTTCTTTTAAAATAGTTAATCGAGTGAGGTGTGTCTGTCCTTATGCTAGAACTTCCTAGCTCAGGCTGTTTAAATGAAGTCTTTTGGGCCACAGAAGAATGGGTGGTGTGTTCAATAGTATTATATCACTGCTAAAAAGGCCTCTCAGAATGTGGGAGGAGAAGCAATTGAAGAAGAACCAAGCTGGTGGATTGGGGTCATTATGACTGAGGTAGTGGGTGTAAGGTGACAGGTGGATGTAAGGAGCAGCAAGCTCCAGACAGTCTGCATTTAACTAATCTGGACTCTGGATAATGTATCCTCTGCTAATACAATTTACTCTTGTGTCTAAGCCTACATAATCACTTTTGTGATTTATCTGCGTATTTCCATACTATAGTCAAGAGTTATTACCCTTTTGCCTGCCCTTTTTGTCCTTCACTGCTCACTTGTTTAAGGCTGGAGACTGTACTGGAAGAAGAGGGAGATTGTTTGCAAGGCTGTTAAATGATCTGAAAAACACTGCTTTAGGAGCCATTTACCTCTAATTATTTTTACCAGCTGACAGCAATAACAAGCTGCTGTTGGAAGTCTTCCTGTTGTAAGCTCTTTCAGTCCTCTATTAGCTGCCACATAAATGGCTTAACCATTTTAGTGCTGAGTATAGTTGGTGGCACTGCACTTGCCTTCTGAATTTTTGTACAGTGAAACAAATTGTGATGAATGTTTGATAAGCAGGAAGAAAATAGTTTGAATGTAGGAGAACTCAGTTTTGAGAATGTGAACTTGATAGTTCTTATAAAATTGTCTTCTAAAATTTATTTAGGATGCTGAGGAGTTTCCTGATCTGGCAACTGCTTCTGATAGGAGAAACAAACTAGGATCTCAGAAATCACCATTTGCTCCTGCTGCCAGAAAGCAGTCTGAAGTAAGTAATCTTATGACATTATGTGAGCTTTAAGAAAATAAGCAGGAAAAGACTGCAAGTTTTAAGTGAGACTAAAGGTGAAATTCTTTAGACTAAATGTAGGTGCTTATGATGTGGGGCTCTGCCCATAGCAGTCGTTTTAGGTACTCTGTGGACAGTGAAGAGCTACTCAATGTATTCAGTAGATTCGTGGTGTTCTAAAAGAGAACTTTTTTGGTCTCTGAACTACTGCCTAAACTCTGCGCTACTAATTCTGATATAGATACCTCTGTTGTGGATGCTCAAAGTGAGTTGAGATTAATATTCTTTGTGTAGTTTATTTTCCTACAGGTAGTGCTCTGGTTTAATTTTGTATTTCATCAAAATAATACTAAGACTTCCAATTTCTGCCTTTGCTGTTTGTTTGTATAACCAAATTTAAAGGGAATCTGAACACTGTAATACTTCGTTCTGAAGCCGTGCAAGGCTAAGGTCTAAGATCAGTTATATATCCAAGCTATTTTTTTTTTACATGAGTGAAATGAATCTCAAGTATTAATTTGGAAATTCATTTAATATAGGGATGAATCCCAAACATAAATCACAAGGACTGGAAGTGTGATTGCTCTAGAAAACCAAATAACATAAATAATAAAAGTGAAATTCCAGGCTTCTGTTTTCTTTGAAACTAGTTTTACTGCTGGACATTTTTATCCTTCATTTTGTTTCACTATGAATATTAGTTACTTAAAAAACAAAACACAAAAAGCCAAACCCCTTCTTTTGAGGCAGTAAATTGCATTGACAGGGAGCAGCAAAAGGCCCAGGAACTGCTGAAACCAGATTCATTATAAAAGAAGTGCTATACAGACTTGCACCTCAAATGAGAGAAAGCTTATAGCTTTGTAGGCCTAAGTGGGTTGTAACCTCTCAAAGCTTTTGTAAGTTGTAGAAACATGTGGTCGTTAAGCCACTCATGCTCCTCTGTAACAAATATTTGAAAATGAAGCTGCCTTGCTGTTTTTTTCTTTAAAAAAAAAAATCAGGAATCTGATGTATTATGGCAGCCAATAAGTGACTGCACTTTTAGAAGGCCGTAGGGTGTACACAGTGTCTTCTCCAGGCTGAACAACCCCAACTCTCTCAGCCTGTCCTCACAGCAGAGCTGTTCCAGCCCTCTGATCATTTTGCTGCCCCTCCCTCTGTACCCTCTCCAGCAGGTCCATGTCTTTCTGTGCTGAGGGCTCCAGAGCTGGACACAGGACTCCAGGTGGGGTCTCACCAGAGCGGAGTGGAGGGGCAAAATCACCTCCCTCAACCTGCTGGCCACGATTCTTTTGGTGCACCCCAGGGTACCGTTTGCCTTCTGGGCTGCAGGTGCACATTGCTGGCTCCTGTCCAATCTTTTATCCTCCATTACCCCAACTCCTTCTCGGCAAGGCTGCTCTCAGTCCCTTCATCCGTCAGCCTGTATTGATACTGTGGGCTGCCCTGACCCAAGTGCAGGACCTTGCACTTGGCCTTGTTGAACTTCATGAAGTTCACACAGGCTCATTCCTGAAGCCTGTCCAGGTCCCTCTGGATGGCATCCCTTCCCTGAAGCAGATCAACTCTACTACTCGGGTTGGTGTCATTCACAAACTTTCTGAGGGTGTGCTCAGTCCCACTGTCTGTGTGTATTTGAATTTAATGTCATCTTCAGTTTACCCTTTCCCATGTGTCTTTTAATATTTTCTCTTCCTCCTTGTCACCTTTTGTCTCTAAATTTCAAAGATCCGTCTCCCTGAAGAGCCCTGGGATAGTCAACCTCCCATACTGGATGGAACTCCCAAGGTTGATGGACTGTCAGGGAAACAAGCTTCATCTTCTATATTAGAAAGAAAGAAAATGCAGGTAAATGAATTAATGTTTGAAAATAAGTTTACAATTCAAAACTACTAAGGAAATTAGCGTATTACATATAAGACTAAGTCCAGGTTCATCTGTGATTGTATTCATACTTACTCATAATTTGAGATGTGACAAGATCCTCTTTATTAGAAGCACTCAGTGGTAGTAATTGCTAGCCCCTACTGATATAGCGTTTAGGGAAAAATACTAGCTTTTCATTAATGTCTGCAAGTTTCAGATGTCAGAATTTTTCTTTTACCTGTCTTATTGATCATGGCATAAATTCAAGGAGAAGAAGTACAGAGCAGCAGTGAGGTCAGTAATAGTTCCATGTTGGTGATTATGTTCTGGCGTATCTCTGATGCAAGGTGAGATTCCAGGCTCAGGAGAAGCAGGTCACGTTCCTTAACCCTATTGTAACAGAAACAATAATGAATTGATTCTCCAGGACAGGACTTCTAAAAGTATAAAATCCAAGAGTCATTTCCTTAGCATGTTTTGCTGTTGTAGTTTGCAGTTTTGTAGTCTTTCCTAGACTATTCATTCATAATTTATATTCTGAATCATTAAATGTGGTGCCACATGTGGGCCAATGTTTTTGCCTTCTCTTCAAAGCAGACAGAAAGATTACTGCTTATGAGGAAATAGTGCTTAAAGATTATAACTTTTCTTTTTAATATGGCATTGAAGATAATGATATATGTGTATTGCAATCACATACCCTGACAAATTCACAGAGTAGTTTTTCTCTACTTTTAACAAAACTTGCAATTCTGGGAAGCCTTTTTTATTTTTCAAAGGTAGGTGGCAGTCTTACCAAAGCGGAAGCCTGACATAAAGCACCTCCTTTGTTAAAGACTTGATACTTCTTTGCTTTATTCCAGTAGCTATTCAAAAGTTATTTGGACTGTTTCTGGGTTTTTTTATTTTTCACATTAAAGTTGATGTGTATCTAAAGATCAAAATACTTTTGGTGAATGAAGTTAAAAATCGAAGTATCATGGATGAAGATGTTAAATGTATTACACACCATACAAAACCCAGTCTTTACATTCTGAAGTGGAGAACATTACTAATTGGTACTGAACTTGTTCAGGAAATATCCAAGACCAGTGGTAAGAAGAGCCAAATTCCCGTACAGTTGGATTTGGGTGGCATGCTGGCAGTCTTGGAACAGAAGCAGCAAACAGAGAAGTCAAAACAGTCTTCTAAGCCTGTGGTGTTTTCAGGTATTTGTTACAATGAAATTTCCTTTCTTTCAACATGAATTGTTTTTAAGTATTCTAACCTTAAATGTAGCATGGCTTCTGGTCTGTAATGATCTCTGAATATGCAGACAGGAGCACAGTTCACAGGAAACAAGAGAAAATGTGAGTAAATATGAGAGGTGATTGAAATTTAGCTTTGACAGAAATACTGGTGTTTGTGGCAGTTTTTGCTCTTTTTAAATAGGTGTCTTATTGTTGTGATGTGAACCTGCAGGAAGGGGCTACACAGTAACAAAGGCTTTCTTAATCTCCTCTGATGCTAGAAATCCTAGAGCTGTAACCTGAGGGAAAAAGCTCCTTTGCAAACGCAAGAATTATATGAGAGTCAATCAGCCCAAGCCAAAGGATGAGTCCTGCCATGCCTGATAATGGGGAAATAATTGCTGCTAACAAAATGTCTAGGTTTTGGTCATGGAGAGAATCTTTCAGACCTTGTGGATGCATAACCAGGAAGCAGAAACAAATAGCTCAATGTCGTTTTCATTGTAGGTCAAAATTTAGTCTTGACTGTGCTAGTGCAGTATATTTTACAAAAGGAAACATTATGTTTGCTAGAATTTAATGATGATGAAAGTTTTCTCCTTATTTCAGTAAAGAGTTAAAAAATGTGTATCTTTCACAAAGATGGCCAGTCACAAGAGAGTTCATCTTCCAATGTTTAATATGATAGCTGAGCTTTTAAATAAAAAGCTCAAAATACCAAGCATTGGTGAGATTTTCCTTCATTAACTGAGAGAACTTGGAAGATGCCTTTTAAAGTTCTTTTTCTGCAATTGATCCCGTTTTTTTTTCGAGTCAGTCAAATTCAATGCTGCAGAGGTGCTAATAACTAGTTTTGTTTGTGTAAAATTATACAGTGCATAGATTGGCAAGTAAATGGTGGAGCACAAAGGTATGGGCGCACCCCTTAAATTGCTGTGTACCAAAATGTAACTTTAGTTTGTGAAGTGGCATTGTGCTGACCTCCGTAATGAGAAGCGGTGCACAGTAAACAAAAAGGACAAGGAGTGTGACTGTAGACGAAGTTACTTCGTTGCATTTACTTCTACTTCATTTGGTAAATAACGTGTAGATGGAACAGCATAGTAAAGCAGTAATTATTTTAATTTAAATTACATTTTGGAAGTGCGTTAGTCATGCAAAATGACACAAACTGTTACAGCCATCAAGTGGAGGAACATGAGAACTCAGTGAATTTGAAGTGAAGAGGTAAAGAAAATATGATACGTCTGCAGGATGTATACTTATGTCTTGTTTCAAATCCAGCTTCAATTCTTGTAGCCGTCTATGCTAACACGCTGCACAACGTTCTTGGCAGTGTTCTCAATTTGCCTTTGTTAACACAGAGCCGAAAAAGGAAAGTTGCAGTGTAGCAGTTTTATGATGTAAACTATTTATGCCTATAGTACTGTATGTGGTGTTGGAAGCAGTAAATGAAGATGGCTTAAGACAAGCTGCCAGAAGCTTTGGATGTTTTTTGGGGGAGAGGGGTTGTCTGAGGCACAAAGGTGTCAAGCTCATTCCGCTGATACTTGTGTCATCCTCCTCGCTGACTTGCTAATGTAACCTGGTTTATGTTGCGGGTAACTGAAGTATGACAAAGTGCTCTCACATGACACAGCAATTCCTACTGATAGAGAGTTGGAAAGGGAGAATAGTTTTTAGGGTGTGGTGTCATGGTTTGGAAGGTCCATGTTCAGTGACTTGGCCGGTCATTTAAAGCTTCTGTGCCCTAAACACTCTGAAAAGTGCAAGTAAAGTAGACATCTCCTGACAGCTGTGCTGGTTAAGGCAAAGAAACTTAGCTGTAGCTTTAAATTACTCATTACCCGTCTGCAAATGAACTTCATCCAGCTTCATTAAGGCATAACAAATGGTAGGAGTAAGCACTCCAGATTATTTACAGCAATTAAATTTAAAATCTGTAATACAGCAACTCGGTATTTATCTTAACGCAGTATAGAATCTGTGGAGGAGGAAATGCCATTGCCATGAAACATGGAGATTCCTGAAGGTTTACCAAGCCAGCAGGGCATGGTGTTGAAGGTAGCTTAGAGTGCAGAGTTTTGCCAGATTCTGCTTTTGAGGGTCCAGGGACAAAGCTTGTGATTCTAGTTGTATAATAAAAACAGAGGACATGTCAGTCTTTTGGGAGGAGTATCTTTACTAAATAACATTGTTTAATGACACAGAATTGCCCATAAATATTCTTAATAGCAACACAACACAAATGTAATATGTGTGTATTAGTCTTAATACACATTTAATATGTGTATATAGTCCTAATCCAGTAATTAAATTTGCATTGGATTCTAGTTTGGGTATTTGTTACAGTTATCTGATGCAGACTCTTTTTTTTTATCTCAGTTGGTGGTGCCATACCATTGCTTTCTAAAGAACCTGCTACAGCCACAAAAAGTCACCGGTTAAACCAAGAAAAGATGCCTCATAACCCTTTGGATTCCAGCGCTCCTTTGGTAAAGAAAGGGAAACAAAGAGAAGTCCCTAAAGCAAAGAGACCAACACCTCTTAAAAAGGTGCTTATATTTTTACCTTAAGTAGTACAATATAGGCTAATGTAACTTCAATATTACGCTGTGAGTCTGTTAAACCTTCTGGTATGGAGATCTGCATCTCAGCATCCACTTGTCTAAATTAAATTTTACCTTTTCTTGGCTTAAAAAAGTGGAGGGGGTGGCGGAGGAGAAGAGGGGAGTCTGTGTAAATAGCATATATTAACACAAAGTCGTTTCCCCGCTCCGCAAATGTATTTTCTCACTTAAATCACTTGATAGCTGAAGAAATGCCACTAAGTAAGTGTCCACGTCACTGATACGGGGGATCATCCGAATACTTACTTGGTTTGCACAAGATATGCTTATTTGCAGGACTGGGAAGAATGTATCAAGCAAAGGTAGTGTTTAATATTTTTGTGCTCTTCCAAGCCAGAACTTCAGCTAATTGTGCTGCAACCAGTGTTTGATCCCCTGGGTATTTCTCTTGCATCTTCTCTCTTTGCCCGTTGATGTTGCTTCCTGTCATGTCTTCTATACAGAGTATTTTGAGATACTGCTCCTTCACTAGGTCACTTTTTGGTCTAGAACAGTTCTTACAGAGCTAGTGAAGGTAGTTTGGTGGTCGTTCTGTGCTGCTTAATTGAATTTGAGAACTGTACAGTACAAAAAACATGCAACAAACTGTGGAGGGTGATACTAATTACTCTGTCTTCTGGCTGTTCTATCTTCATGCCATCTATTTTCCCAAGTAGGTTTGAGAAGACAAAAATAGCCTTGTCTGTGTAATATCTGTGTTCTGAGTATGGTAGGGAGCTTATTTTTGTTCTTTGTTGATCAGCAACTGTTAATGGAGAAATCTACTTTTGCAATTAGATTCTGTGTTGTAATTAATTACAAATTTGGGGTAGATGAGCTGAGCTGCTGGTCTTATATACAGTATCTGCTTCTTAGCAGCTGTGAAAGCAGAAAAGGAAGGTGAGTTCCAGGAAACTAATTGTTGGTTTCATCTATGGTAGCATGTTTGGATCAGGCATGTGTCCTTGCTTTCCCTCTTTCCATGTACCATACAGCTTAGCTATCCATGGTGATTTCTTCTCTTTTTCTTCAAGCAGCACATTCAGAGACAGTGGCCTGTTAGACTGACTCAAGATTTTTAACAAGGCAAAAAGAGGGAAGAGTAACTTTGCACACACATATATGTATATATGTACTTGAGTGTTTGGCTGAATTTCTACAAATTGATAAACTGAAGAATGAAGGTAAAGAAGGACACTTTTCACCTGCATTTCTGCATTGAAGCAATTCATCGCTTTAACTTTAGTTCTGCCTTTGCAGTTGATCCGTAGTAATTATTTTCTCTACCCAGACGCTGGAAACCAAGAGAAATGTCCTTTTCTATATAGATGTAGGGAATATCTTTCCTTCTTTTCATGTGCAAATTGAAAAAAAAAAGACAAAACCAGTGTTGTAAACTGTGAATGATAGTGCCAAACTTCTTTATGAATGGTTTGCAGGTAAACACTTTGTAAGAGAAACTGCTTTGTTACATGTGTGACGTTGAATTGATGTGGTTTCTATATATATTTTTTTAGATTATTCTGAAAGAAAGAGAACAACGAAAACAGCAACGCCTACTAGAACAGACAGCAGTACCAAAAGATGAAGATAAAATTTGCCAATCTGCAGAAAATATTACTGAAGATGAAACACCTTTACAGGATAGTCAAGCAGGTATCTTTCAAGAGAGGGCTATAATACAGTACATAGGTAGGGATTTGAGAACAAGCACACTTAGTACTTTCAAAAATGTGTGCCAAATACTGCCAAATGAAAACTGTAAGCTTGGGCTATCTAGAGTTTGAAGTGTGCCAAAGCTCATAGTCAATATAGCAGAGTAACTGGGATTCTGATTACTGTTGCACACTTGTATGCCTGTTGAATTTAGTATATGTCATAATGAGAGTCCCTACATCTCTCTGGCAATGTTTACAAAGAGGTACAACAATAAAAATTAAGAGAAAAAATGTATTACCTGTCTGTCTGCTACCACAGGTTTTTTTAATACTGAAGTAATGACTCTTCAAGAGATGCTTGACAATTTAGCCTCTTTATGGTGCTCTTTGGTCTGTCTTTTCATTGAAGTATCTTTATTTACATGGTAGCTGTTCCTGTAATGCAAGTTGCTGAGGGCTTTGAGGAGAACACGGGGATCAAGGAACCTACAGAAGGTTCCATGACTTCAAAGCAGCTCACCTCCAGTCTTCCAAAAATCCATAGTAGGAAATTTAGAGAGTAAGTATTGATTGTATTAATGTCTCTTTTTCAACAGTACCACTGTTACGGCATTTTTCAGACAAGATACTTCAGTTACATTCTGTGCAACACTAAATTGAAGTTTAGAGTGAAAGTTCTAAATATTTTTCAGTTTTCCTGCAGGCTAACACACAAATAAATGATACTCAGAGAAACAGTCTGTACGTTGTTGTAACACTTCAAAATGCATGTTCCTTGAAGGAAAAAAAAAAGATCAAAATTGATTAGAGGCTAAGGAAGGAAAAGGAGCTGCTGGTAAAAAATAAGTGTCTTATTTTAAGTAAATGTAGTACCAGCTTAATAATAAATAAAAAGAGGAGTATACCTTACTCATTTTTAGTGTGTACTTTGGTTTTCTGCTGCCAGACCAAATGGCAAAAATGTAAAGAATGTGACTAGGCAGATGACATTTTCATGTTGTGGCAAGGCAGAAAAATATAGGGAATATTTATGGGTTATTATGTGCAAACACTTTTAGATTTGTTTAAACAGACGTATATACATGTTTCCTTATAAAAGAAGAAATAGTTATTACTGTATGTGAAGAGGTCAGAGATCCAGTCATGACAGTTTACAACAGATGACAGGTTAAAACAGCTACATCAGGTTTGCAGTGTTTTAATTTTTAATTTTCCTCCCATAAAGGTACTACTGGCCTTTTTGCAGTTTATGTTATAGTAAAGGTTGATGTTGGTACAGCCATTCCTTATCCGTCCGATGCCATCTGTTCTAATTTAACTTGCACAAAAGTTACTTAATTAGTGTCTTTGCAACAGTTTTACTGAAAGCACAGTTTGAGTTGAATATGTGCAAGACGACAGTCCTGTTGATTATAGGATGTAGAGTATTCAGCAAAGCTTAGAATCTTTTGTGTCTTTAGATTAGATTTTCAGTGGTTTAGTAGACTTGTCTCCGAGACTTAGTGAAAGCAACTGGAAATAGTAAATAAAAAATCTTGTAACTTAAATAAAATTTTGAGATAATTATATCTCTAAGATCCAGGATAGATCTTGCAATCTCTTCCCATAACTTTATGCCACTCGGCATCTGTTGACTGTGCAGTCGAGATATCTTTAGTTTTTTCTCTTTGAGACTCTTCTTTAGTGAACTGTTCTTTGTGTAAAAGATGGGGAAAAATAATTTGTAACCCTGCTCTTTCCCAGGGAATACTAGAAGGATGAAGTACTTCTGTTAATATTTTTTCCTTATGAACATCACAAGGCTGTAGTCTCGTAAGTGAAAACAGGGTGGCAGACAAATGGATGAGCCTGGAGAGAAGGAATTCGATCAAGATTTCCATCTTTGTTATAAGTAGCCTTGTACTTATAGAAATAAATGAGAATTTTATATTTTGGTTGCTGTACTTAGATATATATAGGTCAAAATAAATGCCCTCGGAAAAAAGCTTCAGTAGATAAACATATGTACCTATATATTTATTGGTGTAAGAGATATATAAATTGTGGTTTTATGCGTGTGTGTACTTTTAGTATAGTTCGATAGGGGAGCCAGATACCACAAATACCGAAACTTTCTGTAAGATCTCAGCCAACAGGAAAAAGATCTTAAGGAAATTTTTGTTTTCTTTTATATAAAAAGTGTGTTTGAAGTAGAAACAGTAACGAAGACAGAGAATAGATGGTGAACTGTTGATAGTTTATATTTGACATATTACATGTTAATGTGTTATATATCTGTAATTTTATGGTTTTTAACACTTAATTAATTCTTTCTTCCAGTTATTGCAGCCAGGTACTCAGTAAAGAAGTTGACAGTTGTGTGACAGATCTCTTGAAAGAACTGGTTCGTTTCCAAGATCGCTTGTATCAGAGAGACCCAGTAAAAGCCAAGATAAAACGGAGGCTTGTTATGGGTCTTAGAGAGGTTTCAAAACATCTGAAGCTGAAAAAACTCAAGTGTGTCATCATCTCTCCTAACTGTGAAAAGATTCAGTCAAAGGGTAAACAAGTTTTAAAAAAATGTTTAATAAAAGAAATGTAAAAAAGAAGACTTGGTATACTGGCAGCACTGTTATTGTTGGAGAAATTTAATTGAGTAGCCTTTGAACTCCAGTCATATAAAGATGCCTGCCTTCTTCAGATTGTGTACTGCTGTGCAGCTGAAGTGTGAGCTGAGTCAAGACTATCTGGGGTAGGGGAAGTTGTCTGACACGGGTATCTGTCTAGTTATTCATTTGTAGTGCAGCTGCAGAAAAGTTTGCAATGGCATAGCCGAGAAGAGACAAAGGTTATGGATGTGTGCCACCACAAGAAGTCCTGCTCTACCAGTCCCTTTTCGGCCACAGATTGACAATTGATTGTTGGTGATAGTATGTTTGAAATACGTTTTAATTATTGTCATTACTTTCTGTTAAATTTTAAATAATTTCTTAGCAGCTGAGTCTTTTTTTTAGTACTAGATTAGACTGTACTACACACGTAACAAAATACTGAGTAGTAGCAGTATAAGGATACTGCTAATTATGAATTAAGAAAAAAAATGTCTAATTCTCCTTTGAAAATGGAGATCTAACTCTCTTATTGAGGTACATGTATTTTTTGTATGAACTCCTGTACTTTCAAAATGCACCCGTAATCTTGGGTATTTTTTGCCTTCTTGTAACAGTGCTGTCCTTTAGTTATAATCAGCTTGAATAGTGTCATTCTTTGCTAATTCTGTTGTCTGCTCCAGGTGGGTTGGATGAGACTCTACACAACATTATCGACTGCGCCTGTGAACAGAATATCCCGTTTGTTTTTGCCCTTAATCGCAAGGCCCTGGGCCGCTGTGTGAACAAAGCAGTGCCTGTGAGCGTGGTAGGAATTTTTAGCTATGATGGGGCTCAGGTAAGCTGAGATATGTAGGCTCATGTTTTCGTTTAGCTTTATTTTTTACCTGTAAGGGGAGAAAAGTACTCTGACTTTAAGGTTTTGTTTGTTTCTTTTACTTTTGCACACTTATGCTCTTTATCCCAGGTCAGTGGCTTCTACAAAAAACTTATTTTAGAAGTACAGCCACACAGCACTGTTCAAAAAAAGTAGTTTGGCCATCTCTTTCTGCCATCATCTCTATCCAGATCTCTTTGCAGAATTTTTTTTCAAGAGAATTGGTGTTTTTATAAATGTGTATAAATGTTTATGTTTTTTTTCATGTCTTTACACATACTTAGCTGTTCAACTTTTACATATTAACGTATGTGTTCTGAATAAGGAATATTAATTGCAGCTTGTCATGGAGATTTTAAAACTTCCTGTATGATTTAAGCTCTGCTAATATTTTATATTTCCATAGGACCATTTTCATAGAATGGTACAATTGACAACAGAGGCCAGAAAGGCCTACAAAGATATGATAGCAGCTTTAGAAGAAAAAGCTGAAGAAGGACTAAGAGAAACTCAACCTGGCATCTTAACCACTGAATGTGAAAAAAATGGCTTATTAGAAACTGGTAAAACATCTTCCAAGGACTCTGATGAGGATGTACCAAATTATAGTGAGTATTTACTGACTTGGTTTTGGTTCAGTTTTTATTCGAAGTGCTCTTTAATTCTGCCATTTTCACTGAAACAAATCACACCTGGCACTTTAGTGATTATTAACAGGGGAAATTCTGCTTTTCTGTGTTTTCCACCCACTTCCCTGATTTTATAAACTGGAGGTCAGCTTTTGCTGAGGAAGTCTTAAAGAAAATTCCTCCCTGAAATCCACTGATGGCAGGTGCTACTCATTTCTTTATTCAAGGAGGTTTAACAGAGCTCCTTATTATTTCTATTTGTTAAAAAACTGTTTTTCTTCTGGAAGTGCATACTCTGTGGTGGGCTTAAGTTTTTATATCGAAGCCTGTTTGTGAGATGCATCTTCCTCTCCAAAAGTGTTCGGTTTTTTGTAAAGGCCTTCCACTTCCAGAAAAATATTCCTTCACCTCTGCTCATACAGTCACCAGGCAATGAAAGTTATCACAGACACTAGGCAACTTGAATCTTCTTGGAAAGTTTTGAAAACTTCAGAGGATTTTTTTAAAGTTGGATCCACCTTCAGACTTAGCCTTGCTTGAGTAGGGCGTGGGACACAAGGACCTCAGTGGATCCCGTTACTCCTGAAGTTTTCTTTCATGCGTCATCTGATGTCTTGTGGTGTACATACCAACATGCCTATGTGCCATCTCAGCAATTACTTAGATGGGGAAGTAGAGAATACACGTGACTTTCCATGTTAAGTTTTTCTACAAGTATTGAACTTGTAACCTGTTCTTGTTTCATTCTAATATTCCCTAGTTAAAATCTGGAGGAGAAAACTTGAAGAAGAGTATAATCCGTATGCACTGGAACTGGAAAAGAGCGCAGCTGCTGATATGGTGTTAGCAAATCTGGAAGAGCATCAGTAAATCCACATCCAATTCTATTTGGCTTCTAATTTTCTTCTCCTAGGAAGAGGGTAGCAAAATAAAATATTTTAAGACATTTCTGAAGTCAGTTAAGTAAAGTGCTCTGAATCCCTTTAAGCAAAATACACATTGGAGCACATGAGGCACTGGCTAATGCTTCTATGGTGTATGTATTTGGATGATTAGCAGGTGACAACAGCAAATTGTCTTAGTCTTGAACCACTTGAATTTGCTTGGTATATTTTAATGATTTCCTGAACTAGCATTGATTTCTTGGTGGTGCAGTATACTCAAAAGATTATTTTGTTTGGGAGGAGATTCCATGGGTGAGAAAGTTGTGACCTTGCGGGGATTGCTTAACTCTTGTTTCAAGAACTTCAGCTGTTTTTTAATTGCTGGTTTGTTTTTGGTTTTGTTTTTTTTTCTGCTAAATAAACCTGCTTAGGTGGGCAGGCTGGCATCACTGTCACTTTCTTCCAGTCAGCAAGAAATTAATTCTGAGCAGGCAGCAGAAACTAGTTAAGGAAGGCCATGATGTCAAAGTTCCCAGTTAGCTCTGCTGTGTGGTATTTTGTTCTTCTGGAATCATACAGCAGGTGTAAAGGAGAGAGCATGGATTGCAAAGGTCTGAAATTCCTGAAGTGAAAATGCTCTGCTTAGAAATCTTATGAAGTTTATTAAGTGCACAATGATGATGTTTCTGATGCTACTGATACTAGTTTATCATAGGTCCTGCTTTCAAGGGCAGAGATTGTGTGAGCCTGCTATCCTATCTGAACCTTCTTTATGCCATCAGACTCCTCATTCCTTCAGTTGGGGGTTGAGTTGGTGTATATATGTAAGAGGTTTTGATCAATCTCAGTTTGTATGTAGGGTAGGGAAAATTTATATCTTAGAGGAAATAAAAATTTTTATCTTACGGGAAATAAAGTTTTAAGAACAAAATGTGCTCATAATGGTGGTGGAGTGCCTTAATGGGAATGTGCTATGGTTGTGACTTATGTAAACTCTTCTGGTGGACACTCAATGATACTTGAAATGTTAGTTTGGAGGAAGAACATTGGCAAGGGAAGCCATCATTAAGCTGAAAGGCACAGTTGGTCACTAGTTACGATGATGATCTCTTTATATTAGTTTCTTCTAATCTTGAATGGAAATTGAAGGTGAAGAATCTCAGTGATGAAAGATGGTTTTGGCCAGCAGCTATCCTCAATCCAAAGGTAAATTGTGACTTACTTGTGCCACTTTGATACTTACTGAAAACTCTGAAACTGATAAACCTAGCCACTGCATGTGTCCTGGGTCTGGCTGAGGTGGAGCTGATTTTCTCCACAGCAGCCTGCAGAGCTAGGAAGGTGTTGATAACACCAGGGTTTTGGCCACTGCTGAGCAAGTGTTCCCACAGCATCAAGGCTCCCTCTCCAACATTTCCCCCCTCAACAGTAGGCTGGGGGTAGGCAAGAAGTTGTGACAGAGTCAGGGCCACTAACCCAAACTGACCATGCCCTACAACATCAGCAATATAAGCTAAGAGAAGGGAGGAAGGTGAGGAGGAGGGTGGGGTAGGGCATTCATTATGACAACATTTGTCTTCTGGCGCCACTGCTACATGTGCTGAAACCCTACTTCCCGGGACACGGCTGGACATCACCTGCTGATGTGAAGTAGAGAATAATTTTTTTGTTTTCATTTGCTTCCACATATGGCCTTTGCTTTGTTAAACTGCCTTTTTCTTGACCCACAAGGGGTTTTTTTCCATCTCATTTTCTATACCCCTGTACTGCTGAGGAGGGGAGTGACAAGAGTGGCTTGATGGGCACCTGGTGTCCAGCCAAGGTCAACCCACCACAATGTGGAATGGGGACCAGTTGGTGAAGAGATCACATTAAGAGCTTTTTTTTTTTTTTTTTTTGGCTGTATTTTCTATTTTGTCATACTGTAGAAGAGCATGAAAACTTACTTTTTTAGGGAGTTATTTCCTGTTCTTAAAATGCAGAAAAAATATTCACTTTAAGGGGACACAGCTGTGTCCACTAATTCTGTTACACAGATATGTTTTCACAAAGTTGAGCTAAAGAAAAAATCTGGCAACGTCTTTTTATTACTTGCAGTACTTTGCTGCAGAGGCAAGGCAGAGCTTGGCTGTGCTCATCTAATACTCTGACCTCAGTCTTAGAACACTTTACCTTCCCACTCAGCACCACAGAACTAAACTTAAATCTGCTCCAAATGTACTGAACAAATAGGAGAGGAACAATACAAGAAAAGTATTTTTATAGTTGTTCCTTAGCCATAAACAATGTCATAAAATAAAAACAATTGGGAAAAAAATTCCCTCTAAGCATTGGTTTCAGAAGCCTGCATCGGCATTAAATTGTGATTGCCAATGTGAAAAATAGGGAAAATGGTTTGTGTAAAAGAATCTTACCAGGTAGAGGATAACTTATGGGTAAGTATGAAGGTCTCTGCTATTGCTAGGAACAGCTGTCCCTATGGACACAAGCTACAGTGATTCTTAAGCGGCATGTTACTTGCTTCCAGGTTGTTGAAAACCACCGAGACGATTAAGACAGAGAACTTGAATTACACCTCAGACTTGTTTATTAGATGCAGAAGGACAAAACTCTGAACAGCAATGCAGTAAAACAGTGTCACTGTGGATTTAGTAGGTCCTCACATTTTCAGTCTGCACTTGTTCACTAGGAATACATGAACTTGATGCAACTGTGGTCTTAGAATTCATTCAACATAGAATTTTTTAAAGCTACCACTGTTAGCTCAAATATAGAACAGTCTGCAAAAAATCAGGAGTCTGCTTTAACTCAAGTGCTTTCTTACCCCTGTCTGTGTTTTGAGCATTAGTCAGAAGTTCTTTATGTGGTTCGAAAACTTTATTAGCAAAGGAAATGTGTTTGAACAAATGAACTTGCTGACACCAGAAAGGAATGCTCTTCAAAACACTGGGAACAGAGTATAAGGGCAAACACATTAAAAGAAAATAAATGGGCCAGTTTAAGTGCCTTTAAATAAATGTGATCACACCTTATTATTCATCTATAAATCATATGCCAAGATCCTCAAGCCCCAAATTAACTGGTTTGCTTAATTAACTCAAAACAGAAGCCAGATATCATATTGTTGAAACAGCACAAGTCTTACTGAGACCACCTTTGTTCCTCATAAAGCGGAAAAGAAACTAATTGGGGAAACGGGGAGAGTTCCAGCATGGGATGGGTGGCCTCTCTTGTAGCATGTAACTTATTCTGTGGTGCACTGTGGATATCCTCTTCCACCTCAAGCTTCAGGTGATTTTCCTGAACATCAATTTTAATGCCAGCACTAGTGCTTGTAAATACCCCTTAGAATGCTGTGATATTAAGAGTGCTGGGTACTCTTAACTTGCATACATTTCTCCTTCAGGCCTGTTCCTTCCTTTGTCCACTAGAGCCTGTTTTTCTTGTTGCAGCTCTCCTGAAGAAGAAAAAGTTCAGAATGGTGTTAATGTTACTTTAAAAATTAAACCGGTGTGTAAAGGCTGCCTATACTAACAGTTCCACATGCAACAAGCATCTGTCATATCCAAAAGTTATCAAAAGTAATGTTTGTTCTAACTGTTGGAGAAAAACATTAGAAGCTAAGTATGGACTATTTTTTTTTAAAGGAAGGCCAGCTTTGATTGACAGTACCGTTTATGAAGTATAGTAATCTCTGCAATCCGATTAGTCTATAGACATGATTAAATTAATCTACTATATTCAGAGTACAGAGACTTGCAGTTTGGTGCAGAATGAAAACTCCTGAGTGATTAGCACGTGGTTAGTGGACTGAAGGAGCAAGCTGACATATGTCATTGATAAAAAAGATTTTACTGCTGATAAGGTCAAGAATGACAATGTGTACAGGAACATTTAACACTTTGTTGTATAAATAGCCTGGGTTGTGTCCTCGTTTCGGCTGCAATAGAGTTAATTGTCTTTCTAGGAGCTGGTGTAGTGCTGTGTTTTGGATTTAGCATGAGAAGGATGTTGGTAATAGACTGATGTTCTGGTTGTTGCTAAGCAAAGTTTATACCACATCAAGGACTTTTGGGCACAGGCTGAAGAGGCAGAAGGAGCTGGGACTGGGCACAGCCAGGACGGGTGACCCCAACCAACAGGTGCCCAAGGGGATATTCCATACTATGTGACATCATGCTCAACATATAAATTAGGGACAAGTTAGCTGGAGGATCACTGCTTGGGCAGGGGCTGGGCATCAGTTTAACAAGTGGTGAGCAATTGCATTGTGCATCACTTGTTTATGTATTATTTTTATTATTATTATTATTATCATCACCACATAGTTTTCCTTTTCTGTACTATTAAACTGTCTTTATCTTAACCCATGAGGTTTACTTCTTCCCCAGTTCTTTCACCTATCTATCCCACTGAGGGGGTTAGGGATGGTGAGCAAACAGCTTGTGGTGTTTAGCTGCCTGGCAGGTTAAACCAACAGGTTCTTGTAGAAGTGTCATGGGCTGTTCATAAAACGGGGACTGCAGTGCATCAGCTGGCAAACACTGTAGGAGATGCCTTTCCCAAAAATTCTTACCCATGTTCTCTGCCAGTTTTGCATCATCTTGTCGTGTTCACTGATGGCACTTCTCCAGGTATCAAATTCTTTAGTCCATCCATCCTGGCCAGCACTGTCTGAGAATTGCACATGGGATGATTACATTAAGTACATCATGAAGAAGTAAGTTGGCCTCTATTCAGTTGCAGGACTTCCTGTGGAGGACTGGGCTAGAAGGACAAAAGCCACCGTCTTGTCCTTCATTTTGCTCTAACTCCGCTCATGTTATTTGGAAATAAGTTCTATTCAAATGGTCTTGCTGCTTCCCCTTTGCAGCAAACTTTACAGCCTCCAGAGTAAACAGTTTCAGTGCCTTTATCTGTGACTCAAGGTCTAGAAGATACAAGTTAAGAGTTTAAACCCATCTAAGAAGCACAGGAACACTACAGTTTGATAATACCATGCCTGGGGAGAAGAACGGTGTGACACAGATTACTATGTCCAGTTTGTGATTTCCCCATTTCTCCAGTCAAGTTATGTAGTTATTCCTCATCCCATTGAGAACTTAAGAAGGGCTATTCTACTGCATCTTGATAAAATTCTGTCTGCCAGTTTTTCCTCACAGAGTGTAACACTGTGGTGGTGACATACACAAATGTAATATTTTCTGGTTATCCTTCAGGACGCTAGCAAAAAGCATATAATGCTTTTGGAGCACGGTGAAAACCTCCCAGTTTTACATTTACAGTGGTTTAATGGAGATGCTGTTTATTCTGCTTCTGAAACAGACCTCAAAGTAACTGGAGTGATGGCAAGACAACTTGTGTTAACTCCTACTGCTTTTGTCACTGAAAAAAAAGGTAGAGCTGTTATTAACCAGGTAATTAAAAATACATGCTAAGAAAATCCATACTGTTAACTTCATTGCCCCTGCTGTCTTTTTAAAGACTATTCAGAC
The DNA here is from genome assembly GCA_013399365.1 of Pampusana beccarii. Classification (NCBI taxonomy): domain Eukaryota; kingdom Metazoa; phylum Chordata; class Aves; order Columbiformes; family Columbidae; genus Pampusana; species Pampusana beccarii. The sequence continues at coordinate 386,224 of VWYH01009704.1, forward strand.
CTTCTGCATGCCTGGATAAGCTCTCAATATCTAGTTGCAAATGGCACTCAAGTTGCATTGGTTCTTGGTACCTGCAGACCTTGCCCAGCTGCTGAAGCTTGCTAAATGACCTCCCGCCCTGTTAGTGTCCGATTGAAGAGGTAGGGACTGACCTCACACACCTGCAGGTAATCTACAAATCATCAGATTTTTTAAAATCCTGGGTGGTGGGGGGTTCTCATTACCATCTGACTTCCTTGGCATTAAAGAATTTTTCTACATTACACTCTGTGGAGATCTGGCAGGGCACCTCTTGTTTAAGTCTCTAGTACTCATCTGACTTCCAATTTGCGTCCATTAGTTTAGCAGGCTTGGTTCAATTTCCAGACCATAATTGCTAATTTGTACATTAGTCCTTTGTGGTAGTGGGTGGAGGGAGGCATTTTTATGGCTCTAAAATATTTTTGTAAACAATTGGATATTAATACAGTAAGCAAGAGTTACAGTCTTCAGATATGCACCTTTTATGGGTGACCATTGCAGAGCTTTTCTCATACCAGGGTCAGGCCAAACATGGCACACATTCAAAACCAACCTACCTTTTTCTTCCACTGTGATGCGCACTTCTGATGTTGCATTCCCGGCTTTTGAGATGAATGAGCACTTATATTCTGTATTTTCTGATACCAAATCTTTCACCCAACTCAGAACATGCACTCTGCCATCAAACAGCATATGAGACTGTTCGGTGATGCAAGCCTTCATTGTCTGTCCATTCTTCTTCCAGATAAAATAGGAGTCACTGGGACCTGTAAAAACGTCAGCTTATTTCATAAGAAAATATGAGGTTTTGAAAAGAAAACAAAAGCTTAAGGCCTCAAGATTAGGCTCAAAAGCATAAATAGTTGATTGTAATATTTCTTAGGTTTCTTCAGCTGAAATTCTGGGTACCAAAAACCTGGGATAAAAACAAGCTAGCGCTGTTAATTTAGGTTCAAGCCGAAGTTGTAAATGAGCTTATATATATTATATAAAGGAATTCTGTCTGGATCCTCACAAGGGGGAACTTCTACCTCACAAACATGGTAGAGCAGATGACGAACATCAGCACCATCTGCCTATACGATTAGAACTAGGCTACATTACCTACTGCTGATCAAGCTAACTTATGGTACAAAGCTGGAACCTCCTGAGACATGCCTTGCAAAATCTGAAATAAAGGCCAGGAGGGGAGAAAGTTCAAGAACTCAGTGTGTCAAAGATGCTAGAATTAATAATGAAAGAAGCAGAACTGGAAAAAGCACAGAACCATTAGTCACAGCGGGCAATGAGGCAAGACAGAACGTGGAAGAAGTTTGGATCAGCAACAAAGAACCATACAATCTTTTAGCCTTGTTGCTATTATATTATTCATCTTAACCTGTGAGGACAGAATTTGAATAAATCAGAGACTGACAGTAGCCCAGAGGACAGAACAGCTGCTCCCAGAAAATTAGCAAGGTTGGCTAAAGGGTACTTGGCAGTATCAGAACCTTTTCATTTGAAAGAAAGACGTCCAGGCCAAGCAGTACTTTGCAGTAATTCTGATGTTTAAAACATGCCTATTTCTCCCTCAGGCTAGGATCCAAACTAGCCTTAGCAAGAGAAGATGTAAAGAGAAATTCAGGGTACAAATAAAATATTTTTGCAAGTATGTCTTGAGAGAACAGGTAACCTACTACAGAAGTCCGCTTTTACTGTTAGCATTTCAGATTGCAAACCAATGTGGCATTTTCCTCTAGAAAAAGACTTTATTCCAGGTCAGTATCCTGAAAATTAATTACATTTTAGATAATCATTCAGGCAGACCAGAAAAAAAAAAAAAAAAGGAGGTAGCTTTTACATCCGTGCACTTCTTCAGTGTATTGTGTTAAATGATTAAATCTTTTGGAAATAATATACTACAAATATGGAGACATAAATTAGTAGTAAGGGTGAATGATAGAGAACATAAGGGAAAAAGAGAGGGAGGGACGTGGCACAATCTCTCAAGACAGACTGACAACAGCTCTGGCAAGTGGGGAGGGCAAGCGCAAACTCATTAAAAAAAAAGTGTTCTATAGGTGGTTGTACTTACCCTACCATTACCAGTAGGTAGGTTACGTGTTGCTAAAATCATGGGAAGTCTGGAACCAGGGACAAATTATGTCAGTAAACTAATGCTGAAGTTGGAATTGGGACAAGTGGGAGGAATGGTAAGGAAATACATGCACAGCACAAAGACAGGAATTGTTAAATTTAAAAAAAAAAAATAGGCTTTGAAGAATAGAAACCTACCTTCAAAACCACCCTGTATTATACTTCCTAACAGATGCCTGAAGTCTGACACCGCATTAATACAGTGATAAAATTAAGCAATAGCATTCGCAGATTTCAAGCTGTCTTGCAGAAGTTAAGACCAACTTGACCACAGCGAAGACCAACAAGAAAAGGGAATCACTGCGGCGGAAGCCTCAGGATGAACTTTCCAAGCCTGTCAGAGTTACTGCTCTAGCATTGTAAAGCTAGAAGCTGGGTGCCTGGGTAAAGCCACAAGCTCACAGGTTTAACTTGCGGTAGTTCAAGCTCCATCACATGGGAATACAGCCATTACCTAAAACCAGGAGCTTGAAAAATGCCATTTTTGGGCCATGCGAGGAAGTTCAGTGCGGGCCACTTCCTTCAATTTACTACAAATGTTGTTATTCACATCAGAGAACCTGCTCTGTTTTCTGGTGCTAAAGACAACAATCGTTCCGGAAATCTGCCAACAGCTCAGTTTAGACACACGTTTCACGAAAAGATTAAAATCCAACGATTTCCTCATCTGGGAAATTTTGCAAGCTGTGTTGTTTAAGGTTGGCCCCTGAACAAGTTTCAACTGGACAATTTTACCCTACCTTATGTTTCCTGCGCAGTCAGAAGCACTGGAAATCCCCACAAAGTAACACACAAGTTAGCTGACAGCAAAATCTGGGTTCAAGCACTAGTCAGGTAGTGTTTTTGCTGCAGTTTATTCCTGATTTTCAGGCACTGTGCTATTATTTTCTCTACTTTGATTTCCTTTTCAGGATGGAGCAACAGAAAAAATACACTGTGAAGCAGTTTAATCTGAAAAACTTTGAATCACATTTGCTAAATGCAAATTTTGTACAACTCTAGAGTAAGATAAAAAAATATTTCTCTAACCATTACATCTGAATCAGAATTTAAGACAAAGGAAATTATTATGAACATACACTCTGCATTTGCTACAATACAAATTAATTACATGTCTAGTGCAAGATTTAAATATGAATTTCAAACGCACTTGGTCTACTTACTTTGCCATCCAATTTAAGAATGCTTGAAAGATTTCAAAAAAAAAAGTCATTAAAACCCAATATTCAAGCGGAGAAACAGCAAGTCAGTCTAGATAGGCAAGGAGCTATGTTTAAGCAACAATGAAAGATATTACAAACAGTTAACAATTGTTTCAGTCCCAGTAAACATGCTATTAATAATCAACTTCACCACCTTAATGATTTTTAGAAGGGGAAATTTTAGCAATTATCATACAAAATAAAAAAGCCTTCCTGCACTGTCTGAACCACCCCTTTCTCTGCATGAGCCCTTCATCATTTCCAGTGTCTGTGGAAGTGTTTTCTAATTTTCCATATAGATTTAGTTTTCTATATCTCTGCTTTCAGCACTTTCGAGTGAAATGGTACTGCCCGGGTACTAACAGCTCAGGTACTGTACAGGTAGTTTCTGCTGGCAAAATGGGTTTTCTGACCTACGTCAAGTCAGGCAGGTTTGCACAAACCACGTATTTAATAACAGATCATTTTGCCTCGAGACTTTCCACGAGGAAAATTTTCAGCCGACATAGACAAGAGTTAAAAAAAACCACTGCAGCTGCCTGTAAACTCCTACCCGCAGTCTACCTGTGCTGGTGTAAATTTGATCTTGGGTTAAAATCAATCAATCAATCCAGCTGTACGAATTCTAGTATACAGCTACAGATTCCAAGCAGCGTGCTGATGTCCCCTGCTAAACTGCACAAAATGACCCGTTTGCCATATACACGTCAAATTGTAACATACAGCTTTCAAGAGAGCTTCGAGATACGAATTTAAAAGCAAGGGACCAGGGATAGAGTAGAGCTGACTGACATACGGCCGGGGTGGGGGAGCCAGGGGAGTCCTGGCCAAGCCAGCTCCTCTGCCCGATTTCAAAAAGCATTTCAAAAGCAACCCCATTAACCTGTGCCCTGCGATGCTCAGAAGTGCCAACCCGTTGCTGTTGCTTTAGCACACCGTTTTTCCTAGTTTTTAACACGGTTCTTGAAGGGTTATACTGAAACAAGGCTTCCCTATAAATTGTTCAGAGAAACGCTCCAAGATAGAGGCAGGTGAGCGTGATCCGTCAGCAAGCCTAAACCTCTTAAAGCTTTTCTAATCTCCGAAGGTCGACAGCAAATTGGGAGCCAGCAAGGATAACTGACAGGTTTCCCACAGAGAAATTCTAAGAGGGTAAGAAACAGTGTTTTTCACAGATTCCTATCCTCCAGACACAGAACTGCTACCAGAGGCTATGCTCAGTGACAGAAGGTTTAGGTTTGGGAAGTAACTCCCTTGTATTCCTCAATACTAAAACCCTTTCCAAAACTCACACCATGCAGTAGATTAAAGGGGGGGGGGGGGGAAGTGTCATCTGGATTTAATGCTTGCTATCTAGCTTGCAGCTTTGGCTTGTACTGAATGCTACTGAAATAAACATCCCAAATTTCAGAAAACCAAGATCATACAGGATGCTCTCTCATGCAGAGCAGGGATTAAGTTTTAGAAGGACAGTATAATCTGGGTGCAGAAAGATTATTTGAAATCAGAGATCAAAGTTCGCACAGGAAAAGGTTAGTCAATCATTAATACGGAAGACAACCCCCAGCACGACCCAGTGCATGAATAAAGGTTAGATTTTAGGCTGGTCACGGTTTCTTGTGTTGTAAGAGTCTGAGCCACTGCTGCTGACAAGCTGGTGTAACAACAAATAAACAGTAAATGAAGCAATCAGGAGGGTAACAGATTGTAAAAGAAAGAATCTTTAAATTTAAACAAGCTTCTTCGCAGTTTTCTGAAAACACTGTGTAGTGTAGACAACCTGTATCTCAGACACCAAAAACCCCAAACGAAGCACCAAAAAAAATTACAGAAAGAAAACAGGTTTAGTCTCTCCTTTTTCCTTTCCCCTTTCCTTTTTCCTTTCCCCTTTCCTTTTTCCTTTCCCCTTTCCTTTTTCCTTTCCCCTTTCCTTTTTCCTTTTCCCCTTTCCTTTTTCCTTTCCTTTGTAGGGGCAACACATTCTAGAAAACAAACTGGAAAAAGCTTGACAGCAATGCAAAGAAAAAACATACCCCTTAAAAAGTCAAGGAAAACAGATGTCTCCGAAATGCCAACAAAGAGCGTTACTTCAAACACCGAATAATTCATACTGAAGAATGCATGACATGCTCCTTCAAGAACTTGGTGCCTTTGTTAAAATTCCTAGTCCTTTTGTGTAACATCTACGAGGCAAACTGATGCAGCCTTATCAAGGCAGATTAAAAGCAGGAACTGCCTCCTGTGGGATGCGAACCACGTAAAAGCTGGAAGCGGCAGCCGGTCGCCAGCGGAGACGATGCATCCTGTGTGCAGAGGGAAGTAGGACACGGCATCTGCCTTCTCAGGATGGAATTTTAAAGCCGATTGGCTCTGGCAAGCAATTTCTGCTGAAACAGTTAAAAAAAAAAAAAATGGTGACGGCTACGTTCCAAATCAGTGCCCAGTTAATCAGCCATCACACCGAGGGAACCGTGATTACAAGTCTACAGGTTGTCACTCTCATGGGGAAGACAAGAAAAATAAGTGTGCGGGTAGTCAGTGTGCAAACAGGGCTGGTGGGGGCAACAAGGAGTTCTGAGGAAAAAAAGCATAAATATGAGTTTATGCTCCAGACACTCCGGCAACCAGCCCAAACCCACCACATCTCACTAGGCAGGATGGGGAAATCCAGCTTCTCAATCACAGCCAGGGTCTAGGAGCTGGTACCAGTGTACTGCTCCAAGCCGAGACATCACTGAATCAGTGTTGCGTATCAGCAAGGAGAAAAGCAGTGTAAATATTTCTGTTGCATTGCAAAAGAATAAAGGCGAAATTTGGAGGTCGAGTAAAACTTTGCAGTCAAACCACGCACAGAAGCAAACATACAGCAAAGTGAATCTCTCTTCTGAGAGAAGATACATGCCAGAAGTAATTTAGAAAGTACATTTGGTTCTCGAAGACCCCAATGTGAAGCAAACTTCCTTTATATATACCCAGTCATTCTCTAAAAGCTGCCATGCGTTCTGCAATACTTCTTTTTTTCTTGCTGTCTTGTAATCCCCCCCTTAACCACGGGTGTCTTTATTAAGTTCCAATACTGAGTAACGCTTGTTTTGTGACCACATCAGTTTGCCTCTGCAAATGGTCCATGAAGCACCTGATTGCAGAAGCCAGCTGCAGAGCTGCACAGCTGAGCAGCAAAGCAGCTCCTCCACAGGAGCAGCTCCTTCCTGTGTGTACCCCCAGTCTGCCTTCGCCTCAAGAGACTTTTTGACAAAGTGTTTTGTTTTTCTCAAAAGGATGACTTACCCAAACTGTGCAGATACCAAGCAAAGTCTTTTAAAACCATGCAATGGGCTTAATTTACCTAAGGCCTCTGCTGACATGAGATGCAGCTGATAAAACTCACCAATGGATGTACAAAAACATTTACTAACTGGTGTATGTGGGATAGGCTACGACGTGCATGTAGTCTGAAGTGCTTTAAATACAATGCTAATAATTACTTGCAAGCTACTAGTCCTAACTGGGCTGATTTCCCCATGGGGAGGAAGACACTTTAGTGTCTCTTCTTGTGTTTTAAGCATTTATAAATTATCAAAAGTCACACAAGAAGAGGTTTCCAAACTGCATCTTATTATTTACGGCGCAGGAAAAGCTTTTATCAATGCAGTCAGCTGCACACTGTGCACAGTAAGTTTCTATCCAGCGGGGGAAAAAAAAGAAATCTTTTGAAGAAGAATTAAGATGACACACTTGGTTCTACTCATCCTCCTCACTCTCCCCTTTTAAACGTGACGTGCCTTAAGCTTGAAGTATGCTTTCCCTGAGCTTATTACAGTCCTTACAAGAAAATAATGTACTAAAAAAAAAAAAAAGGAAAAAGGTGTTCTTCCTGCACACCTTTCCATATATTTCTTAGCTTGACCACAGCCTTTACCTATAAAACTAGGCAGCAAAATAAATTTCTACAGAAATTTTTCAAAATCTGATGCTGATACCAGAATTTCAGAATGCAGCATCCATATCTTAGTCCTTACAGAAATTAATTTTCAATTGTCTTACAGAAGTCACCGCGGAGAGAGCCATCAGAACCAGGGTAACACCCACACTCTCAAAAAGGCATTTGATGCTGCTGTTTTTGCACACAGTTAGATCTAAGAGGGCCACGGTGGGTTCTGACGTCTGAAAAAAGAAGTGCCAATTTTCTAGTAAGATAATTACAGCCCCAGCATATTACAATCTAAAGTAACAAGAAGGATGCTTTTAATGTCTGTGACTTTTATGCAAAAAAGGCCTGCAATATTTACTTGATTTAATAACCTGAAGTCAAAACTTCTTTTCTGTTGATATAGCAAAGGAACAACCCTCATTTTTCAAGTTATCTTCTAGGTGCATCTCAGAATAATAAAAAACAGCTGGCATATCACAGATCTACATAAAGGAATGGTTTTATCGTACCAAGATGCCTTTAAGTCAGTGCAGAAATCCCTGAAAGAAGTGGTACAAAACTACAAATTAACAGCTGCTATCAGATTACTGTAGCTAAAGATGCTGAAGTGAGTTGTACGCAGATAGCATGCGATAATTTATAAAGCGGGATATGGAACTGTTTAACCAAGGTATGAATTGAGCATCCCTATGTGAGGATAAACCAACCACGGGTTACTAAGCAACCACACAGATTGAAAGTCAGGAGTATTACTTCAACAAAGCATCACCATGTAGATCTCAAAATATACTGCATGAAAATTTTAAAATTACTTTAGAAAGTTCTAAAATGTTTGTGCAGTGGATTGAATCATCGTGGGAGACGCAGTTTTTTCTCCCTAGGCTACCATTTAAACCACTTTCAGGTTTCAAAAACTAACGATACATCTGTCCACAGGCATAATTATTAAGAAACACTAACAAAGGTAGGACAAGGCGATGTTCCGGGGATTATTTTATACAGCAGTTCACAAAAAGAAAGAAAAGCTGGAAAACTGCAACGGATCATAAAAGCACAAGCATACGTCCATGGAAATCGGCTCTTTGATATTTGTGTTCTTCTGCAAGCAGAAAAAAGTAACAACCGAGGCAAGCTCCGTTTTAAGATTCTGACGTGCTCTAATTTAAATGCCGTAATTTGCAGTCCTGGACAAACGATTTGTCTCCGGCACAAAGCCCTTTCCTACACAGGCTTGCGGACCCCCATGCCTCCCCCGACCCAGCTCTTTGTGCGCTGCACCGTGTCAAACAACCAGACCCCCCCAGGGCATCGCGGGTGATGCAATCCATCTAAAATACCTTGCCCAAGAACGACTTCACAAAGCCACTTCCGGAGAGAAAGCTCACTCATTTCCACGGGCAAGCCGATTTCTGTCAGACAAGTTCCTCCTCCTCAAAGAGCGAAAACCTGTACAGAATCACTTGTGATTCTGATTTTTGCGAGTTACAGATCTTTTCCTGCATGGATATGGGGAAGCTTTGTCGCTCTTCCTTCAAAACAGCATAACCACATGGAGCAGGCATGGTACGTGGGTGATATCAGGCAATACCAGTATCTCCACGAAACAGTAGCTCCTTTAAAGCATATTGCTGAGTTTGCAGAACTTCTACGTTCGCACTCCCGGGGTTATTTTAACAAGATTGAAAAGTTAAGAAAAACTCCAGTTTCAAGATGAACTAAGGGAGGAGGTAAGAGTTTTTGACACCACGGACACAGGGAGAGTCTGGATCTGCAGGTCAGAAATATGAATGCAAAGTATAACGTTTCGCACCGCTTCTGATTATAAATGCACTTAAATTGCTGCCTAGCATACTTAAGATATTCTAGTGTGCCACTGTCTGCGAAGTGACGGCCCAGGATGTACCGCTCCACAGCTGGGGGAGGAGGTGTCAGAAAAACCATCAAAACTGCTAGAAAAAGCCTGTTTCTACTATACTTCAATTCAACAAAGCACCCCAGAGAAGCAGGTGCACACATCAACTCACTGCCTCCCCCCTGCACCGGATTGTGCAGTGTTTTCTTCATATTGTTTGAAGCCTGCCTCAAATGTCTTTAAAGGGTTTAAAAGTTCTGTAATAAGAGAGAAACGTTCTATTAGAGACAGTATACAGGAAACCTAGTGTTTGCCAGTGTGTGTCTTGCAGACAGGTCTTTGGAGACCTGTGAAAGCAGTGAGACTCTTCAAGGCAGCAGAGAGAGAAACTGGGAGGCAATTCAAGAGGGGAAATGTATCCCTTTCTTTTCAGGAAGGGCAGGAGTACCCTGTTCTTGAAAAACTAATTTTCCAGAAAAAAAAAATAACAGTATGTGACAAGTGGCTGTTTGTGCTGTATCCACTTTAACTCCACATCCTTGAAATGAGCCAGCTACAAAGTTGTAAATATTATCCTTAGGCGAGCTTTCAGGTTAAAACATGTGGGATGAGTAAGAGATGAGTAAGAGAACTCACCAACTCCTGCCGAGTTTCCAGACAGCTTGAAGCAGACGTTTACAATTATAAAAATGAAGAGATTCAGTAATTCTCACAAAAAAATAACATTAGAAATGAATTATAAACAAGCTGCAGGTTTTTGACTGGATGATGTGTCAATCTACGTATTTTCATCATACATCTGCTGATATCATATCCTTTATGCAGAAGATGAGGTACAACATTTAACTCTGTCAGTCTTATTTTACCCTTCTGCTCCTTGCGAATGCATTTTAGCTTACATTCACAGCTAAGAGAAAAACAGTTCTGCTACGGCTATGTTTATATAAAGAAATATCAACAGGCACTGAAGGAATGTGAACAAACCCAAATAGATACATTCCTAGAAAAAGCATTCGCTTAGCCAGCACCCCCCCCTCCAGGATAAATTTATACATCCTGACATGCAGGTCCTAGAAAGATGCAAAAGATCTACAATATCAGTTTGGTATGCTGGTTAGCTTTTTTTTAATTTAAAAAAAAAAAAAAAACCCACAAAAAATCAGTGGAATGAAGTTTTAATTCCGGGTAGGAGAAGGGTGTGAGTGCCTTGTTTTTCCAAAGGGAGCAAAAAACCCCCATCCACAAGACCAAGTCCAATCCTTCACGGGTCTGGGAGAGAACTTGCAATACTGACAGCTTTCAAAAAGCGGCATGTGAGCATCACGTTAAAACAGACACTGCTGGGTGAAAATGTTAAAACAAACTTCAGATCCGTAGCACCCGTGCTATTTTTACGATTTTTTTCATGGTGGGCAACAAAATGTTTCTGAACCGTCTATGGGAGCAGTGAACAAATTATTGCTGAAAGAAGCCTGATCCAGCTGTTGTTCTTTTTAGTCATGGAAATACAAATCACACCTTTGCTAACATCTACTCTAACAATGTTTTATGCATTTTGATCTGATTCCACGTAACACCAACACACGCTGACTCACAGACAAATATGAAACAATGCTACTTTTTAGAATTAATCTGTATCTATAGTCTGTTCTTTCAAGGAATAAGGTTACATTTTAAGACCTGTTTAGATCATTTAAATCTCACCTAGCTTAAAGAGGTAACCTAAAGAAAAGCTGAAAGACAAATTTTTAATTTCTCTATGGAAAAAAAAACCAACACAAACTTTGTCTTTCTCCTATACACCTCAGACAATACGTTCTTCATAAAATGGTAGTTGCCATTACTATAAGTACTTTACCATTTGAAATAAGACTAAAAATGAATAAATGACTTGGTCCAGAAAAGCACACTGAATTCAAATCCATCTGAAGCGTATTTTTTAAATGGCATAAATACTGACAGTGAAAATGTTCACCTGATACACAATCCACATGCAACTGTGATTCGGTGAACTCCGTCAGCATGCGAGTGGCCCTATTAAAGCCGATTGACTACTAAGATACTAAAGCAGGCTGCTAAATCAGAGCAGGCACTTTACAGTACAGAATTCACAGTGCCAGATTACTGGTAACAGCATGTTCACAATACACCCTGAAATGGTCTCTTGAAAAAAAAAGAAAAATAAGGTAAAACATACAGAGTACACGGCAACATGTAATCTAAACCCGCAATGCAGAAAATGCTGTTTATACAGGGGTCCTCCAGCTTACCTGTGGCTTGGCAGAAGAGGTGAAAGGGTCCCCGGACACTAACATGCTGTGCCTGGTCACTTAGGAAAGGTGGCAACAACATGACCTTTACAGGGTCTGTGCCAGACCACACATCAGGCTGGGCACTGGTGGGTGAAGGTGAACCACTTCCCACACAGGACAAAAAGGAGGTACCAGTAGGAGGGAAAGGTATAGGAGATGAGGCTGTGTGACAGAAGAGGACAGAGAAGAAAAATAAAGAGGGTACTAAGGAAAAAAGTTGTAAGAAACACATCACACACTGAAGAAATAATGCAAAAAGACAATGAATTTTAGGAGGGTGATTAAGAGGAAGTGTCCCTAGGCCTCTAGAGAAGAAAGCTTTCCTCCTTCACCCACATTGATTTCTCCATCCTCCCCGTCCCCCCGCCCCTGGTAATAACCCATTCAAATAAAGCTGAGAAGAGAATCTGCTTCAAATTACAAAGGTTTTCACTTTTCCTCCTTAAACAAAACCACAAGGAACATCAGTACTTGCAAGATGGAAAGCAGCGTCATTGTGTCAAGTTTCATAGAAGTCAAGATATAATACAATTTATTTTAATATTTATTCTGTTATATGTACATAATTAAAAATAGAAAAATAAAACCAAACTGAATCTTATAAAATATAAACTGTTTACACTAAGATGGTCTAAAATTATGTTCACATGAAAGTTCAACATAGAAAAGCAGCCCAGGCACACCGCTAATTACTGTTAAAATGTACTCTACTTCTAGCAATATTTACAGAAAGATGCTGTGAGAGGAACAATTCTTCAGGACTGTACCGCACAAAATGCTTTTTACAGACAAACAGCGCTGCTGTGAACCAGGCTGAGAACAAATGCACACTTCGACGTTTGCAGGCATGATTCACAACAAACAGTTCAAACGACTGACTGAGCAGCTCCAGTTGCAGCCTCCGGTCGCACCAGAGGCTGCAGGAAGGTGTCACCCAGAAAGGGTGACACTGCAAAGATTTGTCACAAAAAGAAGCTGAGTCATTTCTGAATCTGGAAAAAAAAGGAAAAAAAAAAAACAAAACAAAACCAAAAAAATCAGCAGTGCTTTGTCATCAGGCTGTATTCCTAACAGTCCATTCCAGCGAGTCACTAGCTGAATTATTGTAGTTAATTCTTCTTGATTCCTGTTTCACTTCCACAGTGCAAAAAACTTCTCTCCATGTCACTGCTAACTGACAGTTGCTTGCCCACATTGTTTCATATAAGAAAAAAAAAAAAAATAATCCAGTTTTGTATAGAAAACAGAATACAAGTATGTCCAGCTTGCTCATTAAAGGGGAAAAAAAAATGAAAAAAGAAAAAAGAAAAGCATTCTATTATTTCCTCCCTCCCTCTACACTTACGCCATGTTTCGTATTGATATTGTTGTATCTAAACTTCTAGAAAGCAGCAAAGAAAAAAGCCTTTAAACAAGATTATCCCTGAGAGTCTTACACAAATCAAGCCAATGCTATCCCCATTATACCTTAAAGTCTAAGATACTTAAAATGCAGTTAAAATTAACTTTAACCAACTAAAGAGACCTAGTGTGTCAAAACACGAAGTGTAACATTAAAAATAATCACTAGAAGAAAAAAAAACAAAAAAAACCCAAAAAAACAAACCAAACCAAAAATGTCCCAATCTGGACAAAAGTCTATAATTTACCAATCTGATAAACTAAACTTAATTTCCAATTTGGAATTAAAATGAAACTAGGTCTTTTTTTAATGGTGGCTAAAAATCTGTGTAGACTGAAGTACTTTTTAAAGCCAAGTGAATTAGAAAGTTATTTTATCCTATGGAAGAACAGGGCTGAAGAACAAGCAAGTAACTTCAGAGCGAGGTGCTCAGTGGGAGAAAAATTCGGAACAAACAAATGGTGATCTGAAACTGGCCGTTGCTAAAAAAAAAAAGAAAAAAAAAAAAAAAAGACAATACAACACAAGATGCTATGTTCTGCAGACAAGAACACCACTGCTCTAATCTGGTGAGATCTGAACACAAAGTGGCTTGCTGTACAGCTTAAGCACGTAAACCCCACTATGGCTCAGCTGTCATCCCCATGCTCTCCGTGCCCAGCTTGCTGCGGGACCGCAGCCGGTTTCCACCACCGAAATGGGCAATCGGGTCCTTCAGTCTCCCTCCGCATCCGAGTCGGCGTACTTGAGCTCGCACTTGACATCGAAGGGCTTGTCCTTGGCCTCTCGGGGTGCGGGCAAGTCCCCGGGCTGCAGCTGCCCGTTCCCGCAGTCGGGCTCAGTCTCGTAGCCGGTGTCGTGCGCCGGCTTCGGCTGCTCCCCGCTCTGGTGGCTGATGCTGCCTTGCTCCACCAGCGTCTCCTTCACGCTCTGCTCGCAGTCAGAAAAATCTGACTTTGTTTTCTTCTTACCAAGCAGCATGATAGACCGAAACTTCAAGCACTGCCCTGGCAAGTACCCTTTGTAACAGTTGTAGGAGAGCAGGCACAAGAACAGAATGAAAAAGAAGAGGAAGAGGAACATCAACAGGAAGTTATCATTTGACTTGAGGAACATCGTCTTTTCCGGGACCGCGTCAGGCATCGAGTTGAAGAGCTCAGTGTTGGAGGCTGCACTTGTTAGGACAGGGCCAATGGGCTTGGTCACTATCCTCGCTGTCGTTACGGGCACCATCTGAGTGGTCGAGGTGTGAGCAGCAGAACCCTCGGTTGACACAGCTGATACTTTTGGCACATCGCTATTACCTTCTGTTGGTGCGGCCGCCACAGTGGGGCCCAGCGTGGTATGCTGGATCTTTTTCAGTTCCAAAACATGCTTAGCCAGCACTTGAGAAAATTTCTTGTTCTTCACTTTTTCTTCTGACAGGCACTGGTAAACACCGCTGTCTCCTTCTGATAAATTGAAGATGAGCAGCGCCTTTTCCAGCAGACGGTACTTGGGGCTCTCCACTCTCAGCACATCATCTTTGAACTTCCAAACTACCTGTGCCAGATTGGACTTTTGAGAACACTTGAGTTCTGCTGTGCTCCCATGCTTGAACGTATGCTGTAGGGAATTCTCTCTTACTTTATCTGGAACATCAAAATAAATGTGCAGAGTATCAGCAATAATTCCCCTTTGCTCTAATCCATACAGTTGCATGAGACTGTGCTATAGGCTTAACAGAAACGTAAAGATTACGGCATTCAGATTACCTCACAAGACCAAGATGACAGCATGCAAGAATCCCGGTGAAATACCAAGCCACAGCTGCGTGCGAGACATCAAGACACACTAAAGAAACAGGACAGCTCAAACTCTAAGTCAGCCTCCACCTCTAGGTAAAGATGAGAACTTGCTTATTCACAACTGAGCATGCATCTGAGATGAGTCATTGTTTGAGACAAGATGCTGTACTTGGTATCACTTTATATGCAATTAGTGCACTGAATAAATCAGCAACTCCAAAATATCCAAGAAGAAAATGAACAAAGTGCTGTTACTCAACCTAAACTCTCCTAAAAAAATACAATCGCTTATGGCACACCCACAATGTAAACCCATAAATTAATTAAACAACTAACAAGCAAAATTCTCATAATGATCCAAAACGGATCCAAAGTAGAGAAAACTCAAACTCTTAAGCTTTGTTTACTGCACTACAAATCTTCTGTAACACTATTCTTTCTTCAGATCTCCTTGATCTGGTGGTAGCAGCCCACGCTACAAAGAAGGGACCTGTGATTACTTGCCTTAAAGCACTATGGAGGGTACTTCAACTGCTCTGTATCACGTTCTGAGTCCCCCTCCCCTCCCACCATAAAACCAGCTTTTTTCAGGATCATTTCATCTGATCCAGCAGCAATAACCAAGCACTTAACAAGGCTCACAGCAGAACGTCAAATGCTACATCACAGAGACAGAGACCTCTGCGTTAGAAACACTTATGGTAAATATTGCTTTCATTCAGAAGTCGCTGTTGACGGGCCCACCTTCATTTCACAGGTTTGTGCGCTGCACACTGCTAGGTATACAAACACAGACATTTTAAGACAACATGCAGGCTGTACGGATGCTCAAATGCTCAAAACCAGAATCTCATACCTATTTAAATATAAATGAATGTCCAGATATTCACAAAACCCAAGCTGAACTAAACGCAGCTCTTTCATTACTCCACCTAGACACGGAAATAGCTCTTCAAAGACTAACTCACCAGAACAAGATGATGCATCTCCACCTATGTTCTGAATCCAGTTCCTGTAAAAGGAAGTCCAAGTATTACAACTTTAAATCTTGTTTCCTACAGCCTGACCATTCTCTCGTACTAAGAGAGACTCACTAAGCAGCGTAAGCAAACACAGATGGGTAGGAAAAAGTCTGTATTTGAAAACATCCAGTTAAAGATATGCCAGCTATTGGTAAGGGGCAAGACTGATGCAACATCAATTGTAAATCTAAGGTAATCAAAGGCTATCATTACCTTTCAACTTCGCTTTCTTTAAAAATATCAATGCAGGAAGCTTCAAGGGGTTTCCAAGCACAGTAAGGATCCCTTGCTAAAACACAGTCAACACAAGTGGTGTACTTGTCACAGAATGCCACCGGAGACTGAACCACACCAGAATTCGAACCAGCATAGAGGTATCTTCTGCCCTAAAAAAAAAAAAAAAAAGACACAACAAAAAAACCACAGCCAGTCACTTTTTCAAAGCTGAACAATCCAATCCATGAAACAATTTAAAAATTATTAGAAGAGTTGCATACATACAGCCATGTTTGTAAAAACTGGAACATGAGGGGAACAAACATTTTTATTAGCTTTTATTTCTGGAAAGGAAACTTATCTTTAAAATATTCAGCAATGCTTGAAGTGCAAAAGGACAAAAGAACAAAAAACCTGAAATAGAGCTTGTGAGAATGAAAAATAACCATGTCTAACCATAGCTTCAGCACACATCTTTTTCCACAAATACCAATGCACCGACAATCCTCGTAGAAGGCAAGGCAAGCCTGTGCTGGCAGCATGGCTGCAGTAGGCACAGGCAAGCTGGAACAGGCAAGGCTTGCTGCGTGCAGGGCCTGCTCCTGTTAACCCAAATCAGCCCTATGGCCGTCAGCTCTTCTACCAGTCGGGCCTCTGCCGCCACATCAGCACCAGCCTTACAAGAGTCAAGTGCAGCTGCCTGCTCACCAGCCAAGGAGGAACGCTGGATGGCATTCAAAGGAAAGAGCACTGGCACTGCACCTAGGAAAAGGGGGATATAAACAGAAGGGCTGTCTGACCGGCTGTTGCTGGGGGATCCCAAACAAGTCTGACTCAGAGCACAGCGGGAGAAGACCACGCTCATCCCCAACATCCTTCTTACAAAAGGTGGGCAGCTGCCTTATTTCACTCATCTGTTTCAAAGGTCAGGGAAACCAACAGCTAAAGGTATATAGCGAACATGTATTATTATACAAAGCCTTCAAGAAAGGGGCCTGCACTGCAACCCAAAACCACCAATGACAGCCTCTAGTCCTTTCGAGAGGCTGTGCACACAAAGCTGAACAGCACACCCCACCTTGGCAGTGGGTTGGCTTCGTCCTGAGCAGAATACCGAGTGGATTTATCAGCACCCCACTGCAGTTGTCATGGCAAATGAGCCGGATCCAAGCAGAGAGTGGCTCTGCCTGTATGGCAGCCATACAGATCTCAGTATGTGGAAATGTACTCAGGGGCCGTGTCTGCAGTGAGAATGCTTGACACTGGCAGGATGGATGTGGTCACAAATTGGCAGGCAGACATCCAATAAAGATTTCTAGTAGAGAAACGCTCTTTAAAAACCTCATGTTAGTGGTGCAGACTCCTGGTCTCAACATCAGAAACAAGCCTCAGGAATAGAACTATATGGCTACGCTGGATCGTCTTACACCACTCCTCAGGAACCCGCAGGCTCGATTACTTCTCTAAAGTGTCTGTACACCAACACACGTAGCATGGGGAATGAACAGGAAGGATTAGAGATCTATGCATGTTCACAGGACCACAATCTTATTGCTATTATGGAGACCTGGTGGGACAGCTCACATGACTGGAATGTTGTCATGGAGGGTGTCAAGGTTTAAAGGACAGAGGGCTATGTACTTTTCAGAGAAGACAGGCCAGCAAGGTGAGGTGGAGGAGCTGCACTTTATGTCAGAGAGCAACTCAAATGTATTGAATTCTGCTTAGGGGGAAATGAAGAACAAGTTGAGAGCTCATGGGTAAGAATTAAGGGACAAGCTAACAAGAGGGACACTGTCACAGGTGTTTACTACAGGCCACCTGATAAGGAAGCGGAAGTTAATGAGGCTTTCTACGGACAGCTGGAAGTAGCCTCACGATCACATGCGCTGGTTCTCATGAGGGACCTTCGATCACCATGACATCTGCTGGGAAGACAGCACAGCTAGAAACACACAGTCCAGGAGGCTCCTGCAGAGCATTTATGACAACTTCTTGACACAGGTGGTGGAGGAGCCAACAAGGAGAGGCGTGCTGCTGGACCTTGTCCTAACAAACCAAGAAGAACTGGTTGGAGATGTGAGGGCTGGGGACAGCCTTCACTGCAGCGACCATGAGATGGTGGAGTCCAGAATTCTGCATGGACGAAGCAGGACAATACGTAGAATTACAACCCTGGACTTCAGCAGGGTGAACTTCGACCTCTTCAAGGTCCTGCTTGGAAGAATCCCATGGGATTCTAGAAGGTAGGGAGGTCCAAGAGATCTGGTTAATATTCAAACATCACTTCCTCCAAACTCGGTATCTGAGCATCCCTATCAGCAAGAAATAAATCAAAGGGAGCAGTAGACTTGCATGGATGATCAAGGAGCTTCTGACAAAACTCAAGTGGAAGAAAGAAGTTCACAGAAGGTGGGAAAAAGGACAGGCCACTTGGGAAGAATAAAGGAATGCTGTTACAATACGCGAGGATGCAGTGAAGAAGGCCAAGCTCCACTTGGAATTAAATCTGGCCAAGGATGTCAAGAACAAGAAGGGCTTCTTCAAGTACATCAGCAGCAAAAGGAAGGTTAATGTTGGTCCACTGCTAAATGAGGTGAGATCCCTGGTGACAGATGGCACAGAGAAGGCAGAGTTACTGAATGCCTTCTTCGCTTCTGTCTTTACTGCTAAGGCTGGTCCTCAGGTATTCCAGACCATGGAGATAGAAAAGTCTGGAAAAAGGAAGACTTTCCCTTGGTTGAGGAGGATCAGGTTAGAGATCGTTTAGGCAAACTGGACATCCACAAATCCATAGGCGCCAATGGGATGCACCCACACACATATATACACTAAGCTGCCAGTGTGATGCATCATACGAAAATAACACAAACATCTCCACTGAAATCTATGAGCTTAGAAGTTTTTCATCACTGATTTTCATTTGACTATTAGAGGCATACTCTGGCCTCAAGACTTCTTCCTATTAGGAGCATGAAAGGACAAATAAGCGTGCAAGATGAGCTTGAAAGATTTATGGCATAAAGTTCTCCTCCACTGGGTTGATCATGTTGGCATGCACAGTTTTATTAAATAGCACACAAAAATAAAAGCTGTTTCTAAGAAATCTTGGCAGTATTCCTAAATCCCTAGCTGCAGAGCATTTATCTATTAGTTACTGAATGCCAGTACTACCTACCAGACACTTCAAGAGTGTTATTCTTTCCTTAAGAGATGCCAAAATTTCACCAGTTGAGTGGTTTGATGCTACAAGCCACTGCTCAGGGTAATAATTTCATGGACATTCATGGATCTGCAGGTCAACATAGCTAGGGTCAGCAGCCTAACTAGCGTACAAAGTGCACACAGTGATTATCCTCCCACTGTCACAAAATCACTCCAGGATTAAACTCAGCGACTGATTAATAGCACAAAACGACGGCTGGGTTTGGAGCCTGCGGCAAGGCCTGTGTCTCCCAGCTGGAACTGCAGGTGGTGCCCTGTCAGGCAGACAGGACCTCAGAGGTCCTCACCCCCAGGTGCACCAACGTGACTGCTCCCATGATACACCTAGCATGCAAGAGCCTGAGAGATTTGGGACAGCAGAAACCAATTACCTACACAATTATGAGCCTCTCTGCTAGACAAGACTGTTCTCCGTTTCTAGGTCTATTTCCTCAGAAAGATGCAGCCCCTCCCTGCTAAACCCACGAGAGTTTTTCTTCATGGATTTGCAGTGGCCACAAGGGGTCAGGATTTTTACATGACTCCTAACGTGAAAAGGGATACCTTAAAACACCTTCTAGCTTTCTCCTGCACACGAAATCCAAATGAAAACCTGCAAGCCTGTGCCCCCCGACACCACCTTTCCCTCAGCTACACACCTTCAGAAGCTTGTCACCTACTAAACACACTGAAATGCAGCAGCCAATACGCAATATTGCTGCAGCGTGAGGAGTTACAGATGCAGCCCTTGGCTCTGTGCGCAGTGACATCTTCTTTTGCCGTTACATGGTTACAAGGCGGTACTAAAAAGTTTTGTGGAAATGCAAAATGAGATGAGTGCTGTTTAGCACTTACTTTTTTGGATGAAAGCAAGAGAGTTTGGACTGGCTCAAAGTTTGGGAAAAGCTGTGTTTCTTCAATAATATGCATTCCATTTTCATAGCTGATAGCTTTGTGCAGGGCTCCTCGATCTGGAACAATAAAGCAATATATTGAATAAGATCCTTAAAATAAAAAGGCATGGAAAAACATTGCACTGTTGATATAAACTATCTCTCTAATCTGCTTGCTGTTCAGCTGAAGACATCACACAAGTCTGTGCCAATGGCAACCATTAAACCTGCTATCATAAGGAACTCTGAGCAAGAAATAACATTTTCAGACAGAGAGTAATGACCGAGAGATTATCTCTCTTATGTTTTTGCTGTACACATGTAGTTTCACAGTTCTTTTCCTGCAATACTTTTTCAAAGCATGTAAGATTCTCCACTTACCATGGTCCCTTACTTTTTAACAAAAACACTAGCTGGTGTAAAAGCATTGTAAATATGGAAAACTCCAGAATTTCTCTTAGGACACACTTCAGCCTGAAGAATCAGAGTATCACTTAAAAAAGGCCTGCAGAACTCACCTGTACTGATGAACATAACATCATATATGGTGCCATTGAGTGCTCTAACTCTGTCTACCACAATCTGGGTATACTTCACATCTCGTTTTACTAGTCGAGGTCTGTCTCCCATTGGAGTCACTGAGTCATCCATTAGAGGATGATCTTTAACAAACTGCAGTGTTTTGTCTGGTAAATTCAGAGAACTCATGTAGTTCGATGCTCTGGCTTCATTGTTTATACACTAGTCGGGGGAGAACAAACCAAAAGGAGACAACCAATTTAAATAATTTACTTGTATGAAATAGAGACAATTAAGAGCAGCTACATGCATTTTTTCTCTCTGCATTATTCTGGCCAGTAAGGACACCTTTACATTACATTCATTCTACCAAAGAACGTTCTCAGGTCTTGGAGCACTTTGGCTTCTGCAATGCACTAATCCCTCAGCTTCAGACTACATTTTTCCTTGAGCCTGAAATACATTTTAGGAAAATACTATTTCTGGACTCTCCTGCTTAACTACTTTTAACTGTCACCTCATTCAACAGTAGCAACAAGGTGACTGCAGGGAACACGAGAAAGTGAGAAAAGTGTGAAAGACACCCAGTACTACGAACACTTTGGCTTGCAGAGCCATGCATTGCATTGGATAAACCTGCTGAACCTACTAACATGTGCAATGATTGCTATACTTCTGTTCATCTGAACCAAAAAGTATTTGATGTTGCTTAGTATATACTGACATCTATTTCAACACAAAAAAATTAGTGACAAAATAATGAAAATACAAAACCAGCAAATAACTCAATTACAAATTTTAAAACCCTACTTTTATTCTCAGATACTGTCCTGATACAAAGTTCAGAATAAATCACTTGAGTGTTCTTCTACGAAGTCTTTAAAACAGAAAGTATCCAGCTCAGGACAAACTTAAATTAAGCTTTAGTAGGTTATCTAGTATTTTCTAGTTTCTGTACTCCTGAGCATTAAAAAAGAAGACTAGTAATCAGATCCAAGATTACAGAAACTTACCGCACCGGGTCGAGGATTAGGAATTTCCCCATTATATCGTACCCATTTTGTATGAGACTGTTCAACTGTAGCACTCTGCATATATTTTCCTTTTGAGAAAACCTCTTCTACAGTAGACAGATTGTATGCACACACTGCTGACAGACCCACATTATTCCTAAAAGTTCAGGAAGGAAAAAACAAACCCGGGAGTAATTATTATTTGTTGTGGTAACAAACTGAGATTAAAAGTACTTATCCAGGAAAAGGCTATACCAAACTTACAGTTGTGGGGTGAAGACTCCATATATCACTGGTTCCTTCAAAGTTGGAGACTTGAGAATAAAAACATCATTGATAATATTGAAAATTAAATTCTTATCAGGGATGGTGCAGATCAATCTGGCCTTGAGAAAGGAAGTCCATTTTTTCTGCAAGGTCCTTAATCCTCCTTGGTCCCTCTTTTGATATAAAAAAAATAAAAAGGTGTTTGTGAGGAGAATTAGCAGCATTTAAAAACCACTGCTATACAGCATGAAACTACCGAACCCTGTTGTTTTCTAACATTTCGTCTACAGCAACACCAAAAATTATTAACGCATTCGCAAACAGGAAAGTAAGAAAGCCACAGGAAAATAAGTAATTTCATTAGAAGAAACGCAGCAATGGCCTACTTGCAAGCAGTTGCCACCTTTATTAAAGATTTACAGTACCATGGCTGTTAAGAAGAAGAAGTTAAGATACATTGACTAGGAATGTTTCAAAATATTTGGTACTCTAGTTATAGCTCTGTTATTTCTCTTCAAGACGCAGGCATATTTGAACACGGTTAATACTTCCCATTCATTACTAATGCTGTTATGCAAAATATCACAGGGAATCTGCAAAATTTATTTAAACAATTAAGTATAAATGCTTATAGATTTGCAGCCTGACACTGATTCCTATTTCAAAAGGCAGTGAGAAAGCTCTCATACTCTGCAATACTTCCCTTCTAAAGCGCACACAAGCTGTCAGTGGGCAGAGGGCCATAATAATAATAAGCACCATGTAAACCTGCCTCCAACTGCTTGTTTAATGGAAATCTCAAGGGCACTAACTTGTTATTGATGTTTTGACTTCCACGTTTAAATGTAAAACAGTGAAGTCAAAACAAAATATTTCAACCCCATCAAAACGACACAGCTAGATAAATTTCCTGCTGGAAACAAACAAACAAAAAAAAACCCAACCAAAACAAAACAAACCCTGAGGAAACTGATACATTCCACTGAAAAGGTTTTTGTTAAATCAACATTTTCTACTGGAAAAAACCTCCTTCATCAGCAAGACTTTCAACCAACGCTCCTGAGTATGTACATGAACCAGCCTAACACACCGAGGTTTAAACGCAGCAAGTGTGACAGAATCAGGCTGCTGGTGACCATTTTTCCTTGAGGCTCTGGCAGCTCTAACAGCTTCGTGGAAGTCCCATCTGCTGCACCACCATCAAGAGCTGTTCTGCTGTGTACACAGCTACAGTTTGGCTTGTATACAGCTCCTTCCAAGTAACTTGACAAACATCCTATCTGCTCAGTTCCAACCAAAGTCAGTTCTTCCCAAGGAGCTGAACTTCAATTTATTTTAAAAACCCACATATCTATATCTATATATATATAAAAAGGAAAGCCAGAGGAGACACTTTTTCTGCTGCTGTGTTTTGTGGTGGTTGGTGTTTTCCCCCCAGGGATGGGCAGGACACTCAGATATACTGATATTTTGCCACTGTGAAAAATTAAAACAAGTATTTGTTCCCCAAAGTAACAATTAGGCTTTCCCAGTTCTGAAGAATTGATTGAAATTGCTGATTCACTAAGATTCACTGAGTCAGATCACTTCCATTTAACTGGCAATAAGTCCACGATAATAAATGTTTTTCAACACACACACACACACAAAAAAAATTCCAGTTGGATTAGTAAAAGTAAATTGAAATATGTCCCACCTTGCACACTCTCGCTATTCTTGGAATCATCAGTTTTCCAACAAATTCATATTCCACAGACACTTCAGTGAAAAAGAAGTATATCTTGTCATCTTCTCCATCTGTGCTGTTTTGATCTGCTCTTATCACATCAGCAAAAACAAAATTGGGCTCTACAGATACAAAGAGAAGAATTTTATATTACATATGACTACTAACTTGATTTCTTCTAAGTCCCCCTAGGAGTCCTCTTTCACCCAAACTTCACACTGCTCTCCAGTCACTGACCTGCCTACACAGTTTGCTGTACACAATACGAACAGCATTTCTAAAAAGATAAAGGGAAAAAAACCAAAACCTCAAACCCTATGCAAAAGCACTAAGATATGTGAGACATCTCTATAGACTGATATCTGATTACTTCAACATCCTTCACACTCAAGTATAGCTTTCTGATGGTCCTGGAGATGTACCCTCCCTTGCCTGCCTCTCCTCTATTTCAGCTGTTAGCTGAAACACTAAAAATGACGGTATCATTACAACATGTACTACAAAACTCAGTATCATGTAGTTTTTGGACATAATGCATCTTTTGGAATATGCTAACTTTGAGATTTTGGCCCTTTTCAGCAGAAAGCCACAAACACCTGAGCATTCACAGAACCTGAATTTTGAAATTCAGGAACTGAAATAATCAGGAACCATGATGAGCTCAATTTGAAAACTCATCAGAGACCAAAACGATATGATATCATAACTATTCTGCTTTATCGCAAGAATGAGCAAGTATATATAAGACAAACCGTAGCTCTTCAGCACCAAGTTGAAGCCTCTATGTCTTGAAGCTGTTTATATCCTCAATGCTGACAAAAATTCTGATGTTTCAAAACAAAATCTCTTGATAGCACAGAGGAGGGCACACACTCACATGTCAGTGTATGCCAGTATAACAAAATCAATCCTCTTTGAGATATTAAGACAATTGCCCCTTATCCCAGGTAAGACACTTAAACCCTTTGTCTGTGTGACACTGAAGAAGGAAAAGTTATTTGTTTGGGCCAGTTCTCACGCCCACTTACCATTAAGCCAAGGTATTGCATACTCTGTTCTCAGAGGGCTCTGATGAGAGTGCCGTGAAATGATAGGTTCACTTCCCAAGAAATTGTAAGAAGTCCCAGAATAAAGCTCCTCATCTTCAACACAAAAACAAATATTTCAGACTTTCTTATGCACTGGATACCAAAAAGGGTACATAAATATTTCAGGAGACTATGTAAAATTAAACTTCCCACAAGAAATCATAAACAAGGATTTCCTCTAAATTGCCCCCCCCACATCTTCTGTATTTACATTTCTGCTGACCATTCTCAAGGCTAACACTTCCACACTTTGGTTTATTATCGCTGTAACACAAGCAACTGGCAAAACTCAGCATTGTTTCTGTGGCACTTCAACGCTTAACGTGTAAACCTACAGTTCATGTACAACCATCCAAATTTATTTAAGAAATGCCACAAAAGTTTTGGAAGTAATTATTTTACTCTCTATGCCACCATTACTGAAACTCCGCTTTTAAGAATTTAGGCAACAATTGAGGGAGTGTGTTCTTTTATTCCTCATTTCCTCTTTCATGTTAGTTTGAGCTTCTCTTTTCTGATCTTGTGACACCAGGGTACAGAAGTGAACTCCAGTTTCACCAAATCAAGATTCAGTGGAGTACAATCATGTGATAATATACTTACCATAAACCTCTCACAACCCTATTCTATCTCATGGATATGTCTTCAGGACAGCTAAAAAAAAAATCTACTTGTAAATTTACTGAAATGACAGTAATTGGTACTACAGAGGAAGCCAAAGTACATTTAGACAACCTGGACTGAATATGTTACAGATCTGAAAATATAATTTTAAAAACTGTATTTTAAAAGTTGCTTCCAAAACAACCTAGAGTTTTAAGTTCTCCTAAGGCTGACTATGTAAGTATTTTAATATCTACCTAGATACATAGTAAAGATGTAAAAATACAGATGAAATCTACTATCTTCATATTGAAAGACTGGAGAATGACAGCAGAGAAGACAGAACATTTTTACATATAACAACGAGGTATGCAAAGTCTGAACTTACCAACCATAACTGATGTGTAGCTTTGAGCAGGATCAAACGGACATCTGCCCTTACCATCTTCATTTTTACCTCCAAGCTCAAACGAAACTAAATTCTGCAAAAAATTAAGTTGAAAACCACGAAACAACTGTTAGCATTTTTTCTTTCAGCCACTTGACCTGTGCAAAGGTAACTGGAAAACCAACACTAAATAATGGACTACACAACTTCCAGCATCAAAGGCATTTTTTGTAAGATTATAAAAGGCACATGTGTGTTCAGAAAATCTTGTCGACCTCAGCAGACAGACAGGAAATGTGATCCTATGATTTGTGAAAGCAGGAGGAAAAGAGAACAGAAAGGAAAAAGTTAAATCCAGACAGACCTCAAGAAAGAGCACTCAAAAAACTCAGGCAGCAGGAAAGGCAGAGAAGTTGACTGATACATGGAATGAGCTGACAATTATTGAAAAATGCAGAGTTTTAGAAATGCAGAAGGCTTTCTGAAGTTGATTTTAATAATTTTTGAGATTATGTCAAACCTGTGAGGTGAGGCATAATACAACTACATTTTAAAAAGCCACAGAGTACTTTGGCTGCTACTTTATAAATCCCTTAAAAACCGAGGGAGTGAGGACCAGGAAGATGACGGAGAACTGCAGCCCCAGGACTGGGGAAGTGACTGGTTATACTGTGCAACGAAGACATTGGAGGCCAAGGGCAACGACTTCTGGCAATGTTCCAGAGGAGATGGCAGGCAGTCTTGCAGGCGGGGGAGACAAAGAAGGACAATAACAAGATTTCTCCATTTCAGAATTGCTAAGAGCCGATGTAAGGAGAACGATACAAGAGTCAGCAGTGAGGAAAAGGGAGTTTTGATTTTGTGCCAAGACCTTACTCTGAAGCACTCAGCACTACGAAGCTATGGCACATCCAGGAGCAGAGACAAGACAAACAGAAACGGGAATGTGAGAAATTTCAGGGAGATTCAGCAACGAAGGAAAATTGCAAAGAATGGTATTTCAATTTTAGAAATTGCTTTTTATGCAAACACACAATACACAAACAATTATGAAAGCTAAGGAGAAATAAATCCACAATTAAACAAGACGAATCAATAATTCAGTAAGCACTTTGAAAAAGAAACAACATGGTTTATTTCCATACTCCCATCATTACTGCAGGATAGTATAATGAATGCTCCAAACATTACAACCAGCACTGAAATTTCAAGAGTCTTTGGGAACGGAGATTAACTCACTGTTTAAATGAGCTGCTCTTAAGTTATAGTTGCTATTGAGTAAAAACGTATGTACATTCTTACCAGGTAATCGCATGTTGGCTGAAATGCGTGAGTTCCACACACATAGAGGAAAGTATCATTCAGCTGTTGCAAGACACGCACATAATTACGACACTCCGTCTGCAGTAGAGGATGAGAAAAGGACCAGTCTGATAAACCACAATCTTCACATTCCAATATAAAAAAACAATTAAAAGTTGTGCTATCAGTTTGCCTGTTGCCGCTACTTATGCCACACCACACCACTAAGGCTGGGGGACACAATCACCACTGGGACACCATCGCCCCACCATCTCCAGGAGCTCTAGTCTTGCAGCATCTGGTTTCCTACAGCCAGTAGTGTGCAGCTGCCTCAGAATACCCATCAGGGTGGCAAGGCCAAGTACCATACAGTCAGCAGAGTGTATCTCAAGATGTTCCACAAAAGCATTGGCTCCAAAGACACATCCAGTCCAAGGGAACGCCTAGCTGGATATGGAGTAAGTTTTAGACTTCGCCGTCCCTTGTAAGCCTGAATGAAACAGTAAGTGATAGCCTCTACTCAGATAGTAAAGACAGTTAAGTGTTGATAGTTGAGGTTGTTTCTTAAAAGAGAAATCTCTATTACCACTAAATTAGCTACATAGCTATGTCACTTCTGGTTTTTTTTCAGTCGTTGACACCAACTGCTCTTTCATCTAAGGAAGCTTCTTAATTCCCTTGGCTTCGAAATGAAACAAGGAATTTGAGCAAAGCCTTCATCGAGGATACAACAAAGTTTCAGAATAATAACAAAGAAAAACATCTCTCAACATCCATGTGAGAGAGAAAAAAATCAGTATTAACACCACCTCTTAATTCTTGCTGGTAGACAGCCAGATACCACCAATGTAATGTAGTTCCATAAACTACTTAACCAACTACATGCACTGTCCTTACTCTTCATTCTTATGAGTCAAAGCAGGTATTTCTGTGACTGTATGCTGAGTTCAGTATGGCAGAAAACGAGGGGGAGAGAGGGGAAGAGCAAAACCAGTTTTCTGTCAAATTAAGTCCTTGAATAGCTGCACGAATTTTTTTTCTGGCAGTAAACAGCATAGGGGCAAGGGATAGAGGAGAGGACTGACCATTTTAATGTAAGAAATAGCAGTAGTGGCTTAATACCTCAACACTTTTGGAACTATTGCAGTATGCGAAACATCACTGCTACAACATAAACGTTACTAGTAAAAAGCTATGAGTACGGTGAGGAAAAAGCACGGCTGGTGCCAAGTGTGACTTGCTAAACTGGGGGCAGGGAAAAAAATAAATTTGGAGCTCTGGCAAAGTACCTATTTGCGGAGTTTAACACCCACATCCCTTCTAACTGACACCAACAATCACTGCAAAGGACTGATGGAGATGCACACACCATCTGTTAAACCACATTCACATGCGAGAAATTCACATCTCTCATATTCATCGTTGCTGTATGTGAATATTATCACTAGTACTCTCAATTGAACCTGCAGAACATGAATAACACTCTCTGAGTGCACCCTGAAGAGGCAAAGTAAGGAGGAAATGGCCCTTAAATACCCATCACGGCTCCTGTTAGCATGATGTACTGATGGCTGTCAGTCGAGGGAAAGGCAGAGAGCTGAAACAAGGGAGAGCCTCCATTCCCACCTCGAGGAGCCCCACAAATGCAAGATGTCTATCAGCCCTCGATGCAACAACCAGAGTTTTGTGTGAACCAAAGAGCCTGCAGGTTCGGAGTTTCATGTGAACCAGACAGCTTGCAGGTTCGGGGGTGCCGATGTCAAACCCCTGCGAGTGTAGAGCAGGATCGCTTTTTGTATTTGCAGGGCTTGCAGACTTCCAATTTCAAACCTGTGCTAAAAGCCCGACCACTGGTTTTGCTCAAACAACCCTCACTTTACCGTATCACTGAACTAAGTGGCGCAACAGAAGAGGAAAGGTACAACCACGCACAGTCGACCACCTTAAGCGCACCACAATTAGGATAGATGCTGGTCAGTGAAAAATACAGTGGTGGTACAGTACTGGCCTAATAAATTAACCCGGTGCCCTAAAAGCAAAGCAAACAAAATCATCAGTCATTTTGTAGAATCAAATGCCGGGAAGGAATTATTGCAATAACAAAGCACAACAGTTGGTATCAATTACTTCGGTGAAAGTAATACTGGTTTATCATTTTAATGGAAAAACTTGTAACACTGAGCACATATCAGGGTGTGTTCAGATTTTCAAACATTCACATAATATTCAACAGCAAGAAATAATGAACTAAGAATAAAAAAAAAAAAAANCGGTTTCTAAAGCTCAAGTTATTTAAGAATTCAGGTGATTATTTTAAAAGTTTTATTTCAAACAGTTGGGGCCTTTCTTCTTTTAACATCACTCCTCTTGAAGTGAAACACACAATATCGTTCTCAAAGTTCAATGAACATACATACCTGTTCTGATTTGCCCTTGACTGCACATTTAGTCCTTTTATCTTCAGTGACCTCCCAGTGTAACTAAGTTAAAAAACAAAGCAACAAAGAGCCACATACAAAGCACTTTAATTCAGGGCAAGGTCTAAAAATCTTGCAGTAACACACACACACACACAAATAGGCAATCCTAAGACTATCAGCAGTAAATGCAAGCCATTTTCCAAGTAGTTTTCAAAGGTTTAAAGCCATTCTTTCCTGGGGAAGTGACACTTCCATGTGCCTTCGGCAGGGCTAAACATCTGCTGTTATCTTCTGGGTTTATCATGATGTTTCCCCTCCAATTGCTAATGAAGCTGCCATTACCATATACCTTAGGGAAATGCAACTGTAACTGTCTTAAGTGCTCCTCAATTTTAAGTACTTCTCAATTTCATTCACACTTGAAAGAAAAACACTTGGGGGGTGGGGGGAGAATTTAAAAACAAAATAAAAATAATAAAATAAAATAAAATTTAAAAATAAGCCACCACAAAACCACCACACCAAAGAAAACTTACCTATCAATTTATAGTATTTGGACATACCACCTGAAGTGCAGTGCTATTCATACAAGGAAATTAAGTCAAATTTGGAGTATGATTTTTAGATGGAGGATGATAATGTATCAAAATGCATACCTCGTGCTGCTTTTCAGCAATATTCACTGCATTCAACGCAAAGATCACTTCTCTGGCTCCTACATACAGGACATCTTTGTCTCCACTTAAGAGCAAGGTTGAATAGTTCGACACTTCTGATTCATGAAAATGTATTAGCTGGACCTCTGTTGAAATTAAAGAAAAATAGCACCACGTGAAGAAACACAATCGCTTAGGGTCAAGTTTATGGGTCTTTTTTCTAAGTTGTCTAATAGCTGTTGGATATCTTGAAAACAAGAAAGGTGAGTTCAGACAAGCCATGTAACAGATGAGAGACCCCTCAGGAGCTTGGTTCAGCAGAAACAGCACCTTCCATCATCAACATCAAAATCACTGGTCCCCACTGTCTGGTTCAAACGCCTAAACATTTCCTCTTGTAGTGATACCTGTAACTCATATCTTTCTTCATCTTTTTTCTACCTGTTAATTCCAATTTTTCTAACCTTCCATTTTACACATGCATCGTCAGCCAGGTCCTTCCTCACCTTTTCCCTTCCACATACCTACTTAATGGTTAATCAGATCAATCACCGCGTCCCTTAAAACCACTCAAACAAATCTCACAAAAAACCCTGCACCTTAAAAGACAACAGCTTAGTGTATTACCACAGCAGAAAGGAGATACAGAAGCTAAAACCAAACTGTTTACAGAGAGTCAATAAGCTGATTTTGAAACAGAGAACACAGACGAAACGCACAAAGCAGAAAGAAATAACATGAGGGAAAATCAAGATGAAAAAGAAGCTGAGAGAAAGAGGGAGACACAGGGAAAATGCCAGTGGAATGAGGAAGTATGCAGACTGGAACAGAATGGCTTGGAGAAAGATGACACAAAATGACTAATACACAAGAATATATCTTCTGCATGTACAATCATAATGGAAAAGTGACTGAAAGGCTGGGAGACCATATTTTGTGCAAGAGACTACCACAAGATTAATTAAGTGTGGCTTTTTACCCTACGGGCAGCGATGTATTATTGCTCCAAATTCTAATGTTAGAAATTGCACATTTTCAACTATAATATTGCAGAAACATTAATTTTAAACTAGATTCTCAAGCGCGTAATTTTAAAGTCCTTTACTTGGCAAGAAAATTTTCCCCAAATGGATGAACAAGTTCATAGAACTCTGCATGTTCATTCCTTCACTGGACTAAATTTCCTCTTCCTACTCAAAGTAGGCTTCCATATTTAAATGCAACAATCTTTAGCAAAAAAAAAGACAGGGAGAAATAGCAAGAATAAAAATAAATTCCATTTATTTTGAGTAATTTGGATGTGGATCTGCAGGGTATTACCATAATACCATTAAACAGGAACTTGCCACATTTTAACTATTATACAAGATAGGAGCATCAAGGAGAATAAGTAGGAACTACAAGCCTTGTCTAGACCATTCTTTCTGAAAAGTTATATGACCACCCACTAACTGCTGTATCAATAAACAGGAAAAACACTTACTACAGTTATCTCTAATCAGCTTATTGTTACTACATTCTTCATCTGTCTTTTCCTCCGCTATGATTGCTCTGATCCCTTTCACTTCTCTTTGTGCCACATTTGCTGACTCTGCTAATTGTATTGGGGGGTTATGAATATTTGCTCCAATTTCAAGCACAAGGCAAGCGGTGTTCTGTGAAAAAGACTGTTTCAACTCTAGGCACCATATAATGCTACCAGAAGAGGACCAAATGCTTATCTTTCCTTCACCTCGTGATTTTCTTAATGCACACTACGGCTTAGTGTCCAAATACATCTCAGTCTGAGAAAGTATAAAAAAAGATTGTTAACTGGAGAGGTGCATTTTAATATTTTAATTTCATTAAAGCAAAATACATGTATTGGGTTATTCTCTTGAAGGAAGCTTCAGCTGCAAGATCCTTCAGCTGAGAGAGACAAATTCAAAATTCCTCCTTTAAAAAGCTATGTTTTCACAAGTGCTTGAAGGATCTGAAATCAGTTAACCCAGTGCCTGAGCCGCTTTCGAGTATTCTGTTCCCAGGCACTCAATAAACTGAGCAAAGGCAGCAACATTTGACCAAGCTCGCAGCAAGCAGGCTGGAAGAACACACAGCACCAACGCGTTTTAGATCCCACAGAAACCCCGACGTTGTGGCAATGCCCCATATCGCGCTACTGAAGTTTCTCTTCTTACCTCTGTGTTCCCAAGTGATCCTTGGCACTGGACCGAACGCTACTGCCACTTCCAGCAACAACCCCCAAACTGCATAAAAAGCCCACAGAGCCATCTTCAGCGTCCTTGCTCTCTGGGGTTCCTTGGGTAACTGCGGCAGGTTGTGTTTCTTCAGCAGAAGAAATGCAAATCCCAGGGAGTATTAGAGACCAGGCATTTCAGGCCTCGACAGCAGTGCAACAAGGCAGGCTGGAACAACTGTACAAGTACGCGCTTTTCAGCAGGTCACTTCTTCAAGAGAACGCACATTTTCCAGGATGCTGCACACAGAAACTGCCCACACTCTCCACAAGCTGCAGAGCTGCTTAGAAGCACAACTGAGCACATTCTTCTGTTTTGTTGCAGAAATAAATGATGCTGTGGAGAGAGGAGGGGAGCAAATAGTAAAAGAGAAAGCAAACCGAGTACTGCCACAAATAGCACATCGTATGAGCTGATCTTGCAACACTTCCACAGCTGTTTGCATAGCTTAATTGGATAAAGAGTACATTAACTGGTGAAAATACGATTCTTAAAAACAAGCCACACATTAAACACCAAATAGGCAATAAAGGAAAGCAATCATTTCAATTTAGAATGCCAAGTATAAATATTTTGAACTGTCACTTATGTTTAACGCACAGAATTTCAATTAAGTTTACAAGCGAGTCAAAGAAAATACCACCTCTCTGATAAATGATAAACCAAGATAACAAAAATCGCCATGGCTAGGTTCAGAGCGTAAAGGACATGAGAAGTGCAGCATTAATCTTAAGCAGCGGTTATACAAACCTGCTGCACCTCTCATCCTCAGGATCCCATAAACAGAAGCGTCATTTGAAGCAAAACATTTCCATGCTACTAATGCACTCACGGGTGTGCGGGGTTAGAAAAAAATACAGCTACGGAAACAAGGAGCTAATGCACTGCAGGCAAAAATAAAGGGAGAAAACGCTGAAATCTTAAAACTGCTAGTCCTACGAAAGTTTCTGTGCCTGAGTCACCCATTACTCTTGGGCCCAGAAAGGGCTCTGCCCTCAGCAATTAACAAAAACCATTCACTGCTTTCTACACCATCTTTCACAAGTCTCCACCGCTCCCATCTTCCTACAACCACTCCCAAGCCAAGACTCATGCAAGTATTTACCAGGAGAAGTGAGCACATTAACCAGTGACTATTACTGCACACGGACAAATTCTGGGGGCTGTGCACTCAGTAGGGGTGGGCGGTGTGAGAAAAGCACACTGTCCTTTGCAGCAGGGCACAGGAGGTGCCAGATTTACACCATGCCACAGCCTGAGACGCTGGCGTGACACTAAGTGACATGCCACAATCCAAGATCACCATAATATCTAGAGGTTACCTATCACGAGCGCAAAGGAGGGTTGCAAAATCCATAGTAGTGTTCAAGGGGAAGGAGGAGAAGTAAAAACCTAAGGTGAAGATGCAGCAAAAATGTCTCCAAGGACAAATGTGATGCTCTTCGGTGGGGAGAGAAGCCTCAAGGAACCTCTGCGAAGTGCTGCCAACACATCTGCTACAAACACAGAAGTAACATGGCTGAGTAGAGGACGGACAAATACGCTAGAAGCTTTTACACTTGCTTTACTAAATGATCACGCACAAATTTGAAAACAAAAAATCTCTCTCTTATTCCTACAAATCTGTTGTCTACTGGAAACAAACGAACAAACAAAACAAAACAAAACACAAAAACCCACAACTTGCTCAAACTGAACCTGCGACTTACTTTTTTTTTTTCTAGTTTCGGTAAGCACTTTGGATCAGATCCAACTGTTGGTAATGGATCATATAAATCATTGTAATTGATCATATAAATCATTTTGGTTTTTAAACCATCATTGTTTACGTTAGGCTTATTAGGCTTGCTTGTCTGCCTTGTACCCTTCCTGCTTATTACCACACATAAGCAATTCCACGTTTGCTCGCCAAAACGTTAAAAAATGCCTACTCATCAGAGTTACAAGTTATCACACAAATATATTATGAGGCAAATACCGTTACAGGTAACTATACATAGAGCGAACAGGAGTTCAATGATGACGTTCAAGACATTTTAGCAATTTTATTTTTAAAGGAAATATAAGAGGAAAAAGAGCAGTGTGTAAAAAGACCTTTGAGCCATTATATCTACACATTACTAATTCTTTTTTTCCTGCCACCTATTGTTACTGAAAAAACTCCATGCAATAATCAATTCTCCATGAAATCCTGAACTGTTCAGTAACAACCATTTATGTATAATACCATATGTGTCCAGAGAAGACCTCTGAAGTCCTGTAAATATTCTGAACTTTAAAACAGGATTAGCAAATCTATGTCCTCATCAAGGAAAATCCTGAGTCTCCCTACAGCCACGGTTACAGTCCTGTCCCAGCTCAGCTACCTCAGAAAATGTAAAAAATTCCGAAACAGATCACATTACCTTCTAAAGAAGACAAAAGATCTGGTCGGGTTAGTTAGTGCCGACTTTGCTATGTGGCCAGAGAACTGCTCTGCCCACATAAAGCAGAAATCTGTAATTTTGTTCCCATTGTACAGATTTGCAAGGCAGGCCCTTTTTCACATTAGTAAGTTTGACTTGTCGGACATTATTTGTTGATCTAAGGTAAAATTTTGCATGTTCAAAGAGTGAGTGAGGCAGACTACAGTGAACGTTACATGCCCAATCATGCAAGATCCACTTTGTTCTCATTCCTATTAGTTTAAATAGAGAAGAAAATGCACTCAGGACCTTGTCCTTTAATTTAGCCTTCAACTTAATTACTCTCTCATTGCCCTCCCTTCCTTGTGTTGAAAATTATCTGGAATAACTCCTTCACTGACATCCACTGGGAAGTCACCCATAATCTAATACGAACCTGATTTTATATAACACAAGGGGTAGAAGGAGAAAAAAAAAAACAAAAACAAAACAAAACAAAAAGCCCAGACAATGGCCTTATTTCCCAATTAGCTCAGCTCCATCAGCGTTCACTGGTTTTGATTACATTTGAGTGCTTTGCATTTCTGAAGTTAGGTCTCCTAATGCTTTAGTTTTTACTAGTAAAAATGAACCACAATTTGCTTGAAAACAAGAACATTTAAGAAGCAGAAAGAAACTCAGTTACATAAGTAAACTCTAATTAAAAAGTGACCATAAGTCTACTTTCCTGCTTTCTGTAAAACTGCTGAAAATTTTCTGAGGTAAATTTAAACCAGTAATTTTAATTTAGGCACTCTGATTCTGTTGATTTTAAATCAATGTCTAACGACAAACTGAAGTAAAATAGTATGTACACTACTTGAATGGGTTTTCCATAATGCTTGTGCTTATGGTGACTAAAACCAGGGCAACTGTAGAAAATAAAATAATCAACAACGCTCCTGTCAGTTCGGCAGAGCGCGGCTGGAAATTCAGAGCTGTGAACGTTCCCACTGACATGCATAATTTCAGCACATAAGCAGAGAAATGGGGAATAGATAAGTTCTTCCGCTCTCAAAGGACAGAAAATCAAAACTGTTAGAAAGAAAAATTTCAGGCTGCCTAAGTGCTAATGCGGAATACTAGCACAAATTATGAAAGCAGGGAGTTGTGATGGCCTACCTCGACTGTTACCAAGACTGAAAAACATCTGGCTGTCATATTGCCTGTGTCAGTGGGCATCAAATTAAACAGTGCTCTGGTCCACCTACTAGAAAAATACAAAAAACCACTAGCCGTGGGAGAAGCTGAAAACCAACAATGGGAAGAAGACTGCATCCTTCCCATCGGGCAGGACACAGACACGAAGTAAGCACAAAGAGGTATTTGTGAACATAAAATTTCATCTTTCACAGATGTCAATTCAGCAGCCCTTAGCAGTACCAAATTAGTTTTTTGAGAAGTACTGAAATGCAACATGAAAAACCCAGAGATGAGTGCCTTCTCCCCCCATCAGCGTGGTAAAGCTGGATTCAAATGGGCATCTTGTACGCGCAATACTTGCACAAGCTATCTAAATTCTGGAATTTCAAAGTTAGGAAATGCCCAGTTTTGCAACCCTGGTTTTGAAATCTGTTATTTTTTTTTCCCCGCTAATAAATCCTTAGCTACATTGTGAAACTTCTGAATTCTCCTCAGTATTACACAAACTGCTACTTCATCTCCTCTACGAAAGTTAAAATCATATGAGAATTTGCTGACATGCCCACAGCAGTCAGCATTATCGCTGGGATCCCTACGATTCCCAATAAGTGATCATTAGCATCAGAGCATCCAGCCCCTCCCTGCAGAAAGCCAGAAGGGCACTGGCCCTCCTGGCCTAGGCCCATCATGGCACTCCTGGCCTAATCCCGTCACCCTTTTCACAACTCCTCAGCACACCAAGTGTCCACACCGTTTTCCTTCCCTTTTATATGGCATTTTATTCTTCTCCCCAGGGTTATCTCTTGCAATCCGCCACCTACTCAGTGTTTACGCTGCCATCCGTGCTGCCACCACCACCTTCACCTCCACCTCCTCAACACAAGTAGCGCACAACTACGTGAGCACAGGTGATGCAAGGCCCGGTGAGGCTGACAGACAAAATATCAGATTGTTCTGGGCTAGAAGGAGGACCTTCTAACATATACTCTTCCCTTCTGCCCCATGATAGCGCTTTCACATCACTCACAGTCCAGGCACAACAAAGAAGGGCCTCACAGTGTGTGACAACCAACGCAAGGCACCCCCCCTTTCCTGACACCAGCAGCAAAAAATACAGTGGGTTTCCCAGGCAGCCTTCCCCGCTATTTTTAGATTTAAAAGAAAAAAAAAAAAAAAAAAAAAAAAAAAAAAAAAAAAAAAAAAAAAAAAAAAAAAAAAAAAAAAAAAAAAAAAAAAAAAAAAAAAAAAAAGATGGGGGGAGGCATTTGTAAAACTTGTAAGCTACTATGACGAGAGAGATATGAAGGTCAATATGCGGAGACACGCAAATTTACGAGCAAATTGCTTCCTCCAGCAGAAAATGGGAGTGTGTGGGGGGGTTTAAAGGATTTGTCTGTCAGAGGGTATAAATTGCAAGTTCTCCCAAAATAACTTTCTTGAAAGGCTTTTGAAAGCTTTAACAGAATACAGACCCGCTGCAATGTTTATTGATGCCTACGTGATAGCAAACATTTTAAGGCTTCACACACACAAAAAACAAACCGCAGAACTCCCACTGTGAAATTTTGCTTAAACCTGATTTTTTCAATTTGACCAAAGCTTTGTGTCCAAAACCAGATGAAAAAATTAGTAATCCTTTTATTTTAAGCAAGCAAAATTACATAGTAAGAAGTGTACAATTTGACAGCTGAGTTTTATTTACATAGTTTCTTTATTTTAGACTGGTAAGACCAGGCTGGATATATTCTTCGCTTTAGTTCTCACCCTTTCAAAACCTCAAGCACAGTGCAATTTTTAGACTGTCTCATGAAAAACATCACCTTTACAATCTTTTTCTTACCATACATTACATATGGGCTCATTTTCTGCTGAGGTCAATTAAAACCTCAAACTAGCAGACCAGTAGCCTTTTATGACTAACATACAGGTAGAGCATGACATTATTTGCATTTCACACTGTAATAAAAATACTTTGCAGTTGCTAGGTGCTTAGACTTAAGCTTTTTAAGATAATTTGATGTGGCCTTTACCTAAATCACAAAGCTTGCTGGAGGAGATGCAGAAGTGCAAAAAGAGGATAAAAATTCAGAGGAAGATGAAAGTCTCAGTTTTAGGCTGAAATCTCCTGTGAAGACATATTTAATTATTTCCTGATTCTGCATGGTAAATATGCCATCAAGTAGTACTCAGGAAACTAATGCTCGACCTTAAAGCAGAGAATATTTATAATCTTCAGGAGAATACATGAAGACATCCTTTTTTTTTTAACCTCACATTCCTGTTCTTTTTCTTTACTACCATGCACTTTTTTAAAGTGCAAAGATTACAAGATGA
This sequence comes from Pampusana beccarii, assembly GCA_013399365.1. NCBI lineage: Eukaryota > Metazoa > Chordata > Aves > Columbiformes > Columbidae > Pampusana > Pampusana beccarii. The sequence goes on from VWYH01009704.1 coordinate 424,342, forward strand.
CAAAGTTTTATGCCAAAAAAAAAAAAAAAAACCCCAAACCAAAACCAAAAGTTACTAGAAGACAAATAGGAGATTAAAAATTTATTTTTCAGATTATTATGGGTGGATTGTTAGAAATATCATGTTAGCCTTCAATTCCAAAGAGCAACAGGAAAGAGCAGTTGGCTTTGCTTCTGCTTGCTTTGTCTTCCTCTAAGAAAAAGAAAGCCAACTCTGGCCTTGAACAAGTTGACCTCTGAGCTATCAGAGGTTGTAGGCACTGTTCTGGATCCTTAGTCTGGCTGCGTAGAAACAAACTACACAGAAATTTTTAATGTAAAACCACATGGATGATCAGTGGAACCCAACCACAGCTCCTGTGTCAGCACCTCCTGCTAACCTGGATACCGAGCTATCCCAAATTCAGAATTCAAGAGCTGCCAGAGGAGAGACGTGTTTTAAAATATTTTTCTGCATCACTGGGTTCTCCCAGATACAGAACCTGGGCTGTGACAGTGTCAGTGCTACAGTGAAAACTGATCAAATGACTAAGAAAAAAAGTCCCTGAAATTCCAAGTCCATTTTCCCCTACCATTTACACACACACTCACAACAAAAAGTACTGCTCAGCTTCTTCCTGATTTCTTCTTGGGCCCATAGGACTGGGTCAGTCATTCAAAGTTATTTGAAAATGCCCACTGGCAACTAATGGCATTTGCAAAAGTACCTGTGTGTCTAAATTAACAAGCACGCATGCTTTATAAACACAACAAAACAAACAAAAACCACACACACACAAAACAACCCCCAAAAAACCAAAACCAAACAAAAAAAACCAAACCACCATCACCGAAAAACTATCCTAGGTGTCCAGCAACACTTTGAAAGATATAAACTCTGAAAGCAAGCCCAGTACCCCCTCACACAGATAAAATGCATAACACAGGAGAGCTGCAAATCTGAACAGGACCTTTCAGTGGTAACTAAAGCACAGGTAAACATACGATATGACCCCAAGTGAAAAAAGTCCGTTTTTCTCATAAGTTTCTTGAGAAGTATTCTGGTCTTGAAGCAAAACAAAGTAATAAATCAAGCTTATCATTACATCCTTATTTAAGTTTTCCCATATGAATTAAGTCCCTAGTGTTCTTGCAGTGTATTTATTTTACTAACAAAGACCCCTGTAGCACAGCCACCACGGATCCACCACAGCCCCCTTGCTGCAGGAGGGTACCCCTCGTTTCACCGGACGTACCTGCCGCCCCTTGGAGCTGCCTGCACACCCCTGGAGCTGGGGAGCCACAAGAAACGCGTCCTTTCTGCAAAGAGATAAGAAGCGGGGTTTGACATCATCACCACATAAAACTGAAGGGCAAGTTTTGATACGGGAATTACAATAAATCCTCCCCCAATAGTCTGGCTTTTATTTCCCAGATTACCAGGACAGACTGTTTCTGACAGAAGCCAGAGCTGATACACTTGCAACCAGCAAAGCCAAGATCCTGATGCTGCATTTAACACAAAAAACTATTAAGCAGTCCTGATAAAAAACATACACATCAGCCCTTTTCAAACTCAATTTGATTCCTCTATCCTATGCTGGCTGGTAGTTACTCTGTACAAAATTGTTCATCATTTGCACTGCAACAGCAATTATTGACCCTGGTAAGAGTCTGGGACCCCTCTTATCCACGTATGGGAGGTACAAAGAAAGCTCAGAAAGGTTAGACATCATCTAGCCCCACGAAGAATCACCTTTACTAAATTTGTATAAAGTAGTCCCAATACTCTCCTGCATTGCTGAACAACTGCATTACGCACAAGCTTAGAACAAGAGTATCTGGATATTTACAACGAAACCTCGCACGTTCGTGTTTATCTTGGTGTAATCAAAGCAGAACAGTGGGCCACTCCAAAGCAGGCACAACAAGGCACACAATGCATTCATCCCAACACTATTCTAGGTAACATACTCTTAAATATGCAGACTCATAATACCGTTACATCAGGCTGTATTTAGTATACATACTTCTACTGTTCACCCAGCTGTTTTTAGAAGGGTGTGGGCTACCTGAAGGGAAAGTGGTTTTTAGTTGCAAGTGAGCACAGGTCTGATTTGGATTTAACTGAAGTCAAGATCCCACAGATGCAAATGGAAAGACAGTGCACCTAAAAATAAAAAAAAATCTCAGTGCACATCTAAAGGCTTCACTCTCGATCTAGAAGATCATAATGAAAGGCTCACAGAACAGAAGGCCCCAAAAGACACAGGTCAGACAAAATTATGAGAAACAGCTCAATACTGCAGGTCTCTAAGGAAAGGGAGAACCTATACAGGGTGTCCTAAGCCACCATGTCTGCCCTGTCCTTCAACAGTGCACGTTTTGTAGCTGCCAGTACGGTAGTATCAAACAGCTACAACAAACCTACTTCTGCCTACAAAAAACCATTTTCAAAATATTTTGGTCCTTCTGCATTATAGAGGGGGAAATCTAGTCTAATGGTTCCCAGAATGTTTTCTCAACAAGATAGCCCATGCAAATCTGCTGCCCTTCTAAGCTACTACCTGCCTGATATTTTTCACAAGCACTAGCGGGATATAACTGACTGATTTTTGCTGTATAAACAACCATATACCTTTCATTCTGCTGGAGAAAACAGAACAGGCAAACTGTGAATCATCCAACCAGTTATAAAGCTCTCTATGAACCAGCGTGCACCTGATCATCTCTATGGCTGTAGCGATGCAATATTTAAGTGGAGAGTTAAACTTTACAAAAATTGCTGCTTGCCACAAAAGGCCATCGATCACCGCAGCCGCTATCATTAACAAGAGTTTTCAGATCCCAGCGTGCTTCCTGATGGCCTACTGCTTGCAGAACAAAGGTATAATAATCCATTTTAGAGATAAGTACCTTAAGGGGGAAAGAAAATTCTCTTTTGCTTCTGCTGAGAAAGGGCTTATAGCAGCCTGTGGCTTGCACAAGCACTTTCATTATAACAAAGCACTTGCATCTAAATAAATAGGTGCAGTAGGTGTCAAACTGCTCATGAAAACCCTTGCACCAAATTAGCTGACCTGCAGGCTTCACCAGCTCTCAAAATGGCCTGCCATGGAGATATCCACATCCCAACAAGGGGCTCCAGGTTTCTGAGCTGGGGTCTGAGGCCTCTGGGCACCCAAAAACCAGGTGTCTGGAGCCCAGGCCAGTATTCAGCAATCTCACGGAGCTGGGGAGAGGCAGAAAGAGCCACAAGGACTCCAAAGTCATGGCCCCTCAGCTCAAGAGCTCAGCTCCCAAGAGCAGTGCATCCCTCCTCGGGCAGCCTCTCAGGAAGGGGCTACTACCCTTGGGTGTTTGGGGCAGAGCACAGGGCTGGGTGCAAGGGAGGCTTGGGCTCAGGTGAAGGACATCTGCAAGCAGGGGCTGACTCTTCTGCTTTGATCATGCTGCCACCGGCTGCCTGTCTGGACAACGCCTGTAGTCACGCTATGCACATGAGTAACTACTCACAGCTTGCCAAAAGCTATGACATAATTAAACCCTTTAATCCAAGGAGGATTTAGGCACGAAATTAACATCCGTGTAAGCACTGCAGGTTTGCAGGCACCCTTTGGGTCCTCCTGCTCGACCCAACCCTTGCAGGTGACCCTTTAAAGCTGGCACTGCAGAAGCTCCCTAACAAACCTTAAACACTGTTGGGTTTTAAGAGCGAAAACCGTATTTCAGTGTAAACTTAAGGGAGAAAAAGCCAGTTTCTTCTGGTAACAATTAATTAAGCTTGGGGGAAAGGTATAGGGACAACAAAAAATTACACCATGAAAAGCTCATTATTTTGACAGCTGTGACTAAGTCCTCAAAGATTAAAGAGAACACCTACTAGATTATAAATGAAAGACAGCCTGGAATATATTAGGGAGAATAACACGATAGTCACCTTAAGGAAATTTTTCATAAAAGAGCCACAATCCTTCATATGTGTGTGTTTGCATATATTTATTTATTTGAGGATTTTCTTCTAATCTGTCAAATTCCAAAACATATTACTCTATTACAAGGTACTTCTGGCTGTCATAGCCTACTTGCATTTAAAAAAAAACAAAACAAAAACAAAAAAAACCCCACCACAATAAAACCCAACACAACGTGTACTACTTCTTTCTGCATATCAATTATCATCCAGAAGCATTTCTTTAATCCTCTATTCAAGCATATGCTTGCTGTAAACAGGTCCCAGGGATTCTAAACGAGGAGGAGGAGAAAGGAAATACAGAAGACAACTATCTTATAAGCAAATTTTAATTACTCAGAGAACCCTTTGGGAGACCACGGGGTAGATTACAAGTTTGGGAATGTTTGTTAGTATTACACCACTATTCACTGACCTTACCAAAATACAATTTCCAGATCAATACCTTGATGACTGCAAATAGAGGTGTATTTGCTACCAATATCTCAAGGTAGCCACAACCTGTATGTGCTGGTTTTCTTAGAAAAGATATTTTAAATGCTCAGACGGAAACCACAGATAAAGCAAATACAGAGTTATGAATAACTGAGGCTGTGTATGCTGCCCGGAGACAGCAAACGAAAAATGTTCCCATGAATGCTATGTGTGGTTTTAAGAGTTTTAGAATAAAGTAATTACACAAAAAGGTACGCTAGACTACAAAATTCCAGAACTGTATTATCAGCACTTTACTTTGATAACTGGATATTTGCCATATCAAAATAACTGTTGCTGACTGCATTGAGTATTTCACAATTCTAACTTTCCTACAGTTACAATATTATACAAATATCAACACAAGATTATTTTAATAAAATTTTGAGCAAAACATGGTAGTGGTTCTGAATCAAATCCCCATCAAGATAGAGGGCACCAGCACTACAGCTGTGCGAGACCAAGAGCTACAGAGCACTAGAGAAAGGAAAGGAGCATGCAAAACCGCAGAAAGAAAATAGCAAATACCAGCACTTTGGCTTCAGATTGAACTTTTAAAAACACCACTTTAAGGACATGTAGAATATGCACGTACTCACAACAGGGTGTATTTGCTTAGGGAAGCAAATGTTCTTTCAGAGGCAGCATTAGAATATTTTGGTCAATAAACAACAATTGTTGAAGAGCAGGGGTAACTGGGAGCATCCTCATATTCAAGACATTTTTACTTCAACACGGTCAGTATGACGGAGAAAATTGTCTCCTCTCACCATACAAGCTCCATCCCTTATTATTCTACAAGATCTCACTGTCCTTCTATCAGAAAAGGAGCAATCCAGAAAACGATCTGCCGGTGCTAAAACCTAAACAAGAAACAGTGGACTAGCGCCCAAATCTTACCCAAAGTATTCAATGGAAAATAACAGAAAAAAAAAAAAGCTTAAATTCTGCCTGTATTGTTGGTTAATGTTCTTTAACAGAATGAATGAAGCACACAACAAGAGTTAAAAAAAAAGAACAACACCCACAACACAACAACCACCAGGAAGTCTGTACCACAAGCTCTGCTTCACACATGTCACCCATAAGTCTCTAAGCTGCCAGCTAAGTGGAAATGCCTCATAATGTTAAAAAGTGAATGAATGTCATGTATTTCCATACTGGCTATGACAGAGTAACCCTGAAAAGCTAAAGCTAAAATCAATATGCTGCATTATACCACCTAACTTCTTAAGAGTTTAGATCACATCTTTAGTCACTTTTCAACTATTTAGTACTCCAGCATATCCTTTTTAGACTTCCTCTGATTCTTTACATAAACTGCACTTATCACTGTTTACAGGTGGTAGGTGCAAGAGGGTTGTCTGAACACTGAGATTACAAAACACCAAGGTGTTTACTTCACAGTGTTCCATATTCAGCGTTTTTCCATACTTTATATTTTTCTTTCTTACTCTCACCTTGAGAAATGCACAAAAAAATGCGAGCAACGAGAAGACATGGAAATGAGTCTTTAACCCACGAAGAACAGAACCTTTTACCCACATGACAGTGTAGAAAACTTCTGTTATCCAGTAGCAGGTTCAAGTTTTTTAGACTTTCAAGACAGTTTAACAAATTATGCCTGTTACCGACAGGTGCCACACAGCAGAGCTTTTTGGTATCAAAACATCCTCAGCCAGTCTGCCCACTGAGAACACCCCACTTACCAAGTTGTCCATACTCTATGCACTGTGAACAGCACGCAGTGCTCAGGGGTGCCCCCAGCGAGAAGGCATAAAGCAAAGACGGGTTTTAAACAAACCTTAAAAGTATGTCCAAACCACTGCCTTCCTCTCACTTATTTTTCCTAAAATGAGTTAGCACTAGGTGGAGGAGGAAGAAGAGCAATTTTCATCCTAGCGCACGAGTTAAAGAAACAGCCTGCACAACAAAACGTTCTGCAACTTACTGAAGATCAGTGCTGGTAGAGGTAACCTGTTCGTACCAAGAAAAGGCTTCTGTGCTGAGAAAACAGGAGATTTCAGTTCAAGGAGGCAGAGAGGCAGCTCCCTGGTTGTGTAAGCCACAGCGCAGCCCCTGAGGGAGATGTGCGAGGTTGCTGAAATAAGGGATTTGAACCAAGTTATTCAAAACAGTGGATGAATAACAAAAACAAAACTTTACTGTGTTTGGATTTATGAAATTCAGAACTTGAACCTTGCAGCGGTATTTGCTATTAAAAAACCAATTAAAATTCACAGATGGAATTTACCCATTTTTTGTAAAAATAAAACAATACTGTTCGTGTCCAAAAAAACTTCCAAAAAGCCATAAAAAGGGATTTCCTCAAGCTTTACATGTTATGTAAAGCCATCTCTGACTTATGAATACAAGTAAAATTTGTTGTGCTTCTGAATATGCTTATCTTACTGATCATGCACTACAACTCCCTTATCACACACACCCCATTTAAAGCTGTCTTCCTCTCTCTTATGTCCAATTGCCCAAGGTCATAACACAATGAGAATGTCATTAGACTGGTTAGGGTGATACTTCGTATCATGTTAAAAACATGCCCACTCGAAAGGAAAACCATGAGAATGGACCGCAAGGAAACGCATACGTTCCTGAATCCTACCGTGTCACATTTCCAGTTTCATTTGAGACAGAGACAGCATGGAACTGCCAAGTGGATATGCAATAATAATTTTCAATTTTCAGTTTCAGATGCAGCAAGACGATAGGGTTTTTTTTCCAGCTGCAGTGAGATGGCAGCATCGCTGCTCCCAAAGCGTCACCTGTCCCTCCACTAAGCTGCTTCTGCTGCCCACTACATGCAACCAGCTTTGCATCTGATGTGAATCATGCTGGATAAACAGCAAAAGCTGCGCAGTTTTTCCTACACTGGGTGTGTACATAACGTTGAAGGTGGTGCACTAAAGCCCCGCTTTCGAAACATCAGTTTTTTATTCCTCGATTAAGAAAAGTATTGTGTTTGTATGGCAGCTACTTGAAGAGTCACCATCAAGCGCTGTCAATTCTCTTTCGCAAGTACTGAGCTCTGAAGGCAGCGCCTCCATACAGGTGCTGTTGTTTTTGAAAGCCACTTTTTCTACAGCAAGTTTCAACACCCATGTTTCTGTATGAGAAACAGAGATAGGGCGTTTTGAGTTACACAGAGCATCAATTCCTTCCTCCCTGTCAACGAGTCATGGGATGGAAGCCGCACAGGGAAACTTCTCAAACTAAAACCAGTTAAGTTTCCAAATTTATTTCCACTAAGAACCTGCTACAGGTTAAAGATTAACAACAACAACGCCACCACTAAAACTGGTAATTTCCCTCAGGTCTTCTCATCCCCATACTAACGGGAAAAAAATTTAGAAACATCTTATTTTTACTTTTCCTTCCCACTCTTTGTTATCTGACCATCGGACAGCAAATATCAAGTTTTATTTTCAGGTACAGCATCAAAAGCACCAAGCAGCAACACATTTTTCCATGCACTGACATGAGCAGAGATTGACATTCTTGGCTCTCACACCTGGCCTGTTTTCTGCTCTCTCCTTGCAATATTGCACTTGTAGTATGCAGTAACCCGCTTTTCTATCCGTACTCTTATTTAATTACAGCACATTTAGGCTTCACAGCCTAAATAGCAACTGTAACAGCCTAGACAGCAACTGTACATTGATAAGAAATCTTCGTTTTAAGACACACATCAGAAATTTAGCTATGTGCCAGGGTGAATGGCTTAAAAATCATTCCCTGCATCCCCAAAACAGGGCTAGAGGAAAGAAGCTAGATAACTGCTTTTCTCTTTTATAGTTATGAGGGGGCCAGCCTGCTCACTTAAGCTGTCCTCCCTACCTGTCACCTCTGGCCGCTTCTGTGTCCCTCTGTCTCCATCCATCCCCACCAGCCCTAACTTCTGCCACTGTGGAACCAGTTAGTGAAGTTAATTGATCAGCTTTCACAGGGTTAAAGCCTACTTTGGGGAGGGGAAAGGTCAGGGTAGCTTAAAATCCATCCACAACAGCTCTTTCGGTGGCAGTGTTAGATTGCATCGGATGAAACGTACGTGTAGCACCACTGGAGACATGAAGTCTGAGCCTTTGTTGGGGAAAAAAGTTGCGTGGAAGGCCCAGTAAGTGCGACACTCATTTTGAGTACGCCCAGCCTCATCTCAGGGCCAAAAAACAGAAAAAGCAAAGAAGAGCGGAGGGATTGTGGCCTGAAAAAAAAAAAACAAAACAACCGTGGATGACTGAGGGCTGCCTGGGATGAGGCCTGTGATGGACACGATGCAGCTCTCCCCGCCGATGCTGCACAGCACGCACTGGGGGACAGCAGCTGCTGCAGGACCTGCTCGCTGGAAGAGATCCTGAAAAGACAAAAGTCAGAACCACCCAAGGGTAAGGCTACGTCCCCAACAGTAAACGTTGCTCTTTTCCTGCTGCAGCATCACTATGAAAACAAATTACTTCGTTCTGCCAGCAGTGAGTAACCGACTACAGTTCCTTCTCATCAGCTAAACCCTGGCCACAAGGGTGTCACCCTTGCATTTACTTGTCTGAAGGAGCAGCAAAGAGCACATACCGTGAGACAACTGACTGTCCCAGCAAATCCCACATAAATCAAGATATACCACATTTAGGGTCAAAACCCAGAACTCACGCCACACTGCAAACGCCATTTCAAACACCCAAGATCTCAACAGGAGATTAATCTCCAACAGCAGACTGCAACTCATGTTTTCTTGGCAAGCACCATGGAAATGCAGTAAAACAGCCTTGAAATTTTTTTTTAAAAAAAATCATTTCACCATAACAAAAACACCTAATGTAAACAGCTTCAGTGTCAAAGCATTTTAAAAGGTTCAGGGTTTTGCTGTGTTTAAGGTTATGCTAGCTCAGAAAACAGTTTTCCTTTTTTTTCTATGTTATAAACTTTGAAATAACTCTGGCATTTTTTTTTTAATGCTGAAAAGTAACACAACCATACTTAAAAGAACTGCTAGTGCCTTCTACAGACAGCACAGACATAGATTTTAGTAACATCATTAAATTACTATACTGTCACTCCCTACCCTTTGCTATATTTTAAACTAACTGTGTACAGCCAGTGGGTCTGCACACTTCTGTATGAGATACAAATAAATTATACATACCAGTAACCACAAAAAAAGTCTGTGCAGAACAGAACTTGTTATGCACGAGAGTTCTGTGGCAGAATTTGGTTAGCAACAACCAGGTGAGTGATCACTAACTCTGTAGTATGAGAAAACAACTCTGACTTTGGGAGAACTCACACAAATGAAGTGAGTGATTTATCACACGCTGCTACATCCACTCTACGAGGTTGTAGAGCATCAATCATAGCTGCTCCTGCCTCAATACAACCCTTGTGTTGATATTAACAATGCAAAGGTCACTTTGACCTTTAGCTAGTAATGGGGTATCAGTTTGTGGCCGCTTTCGGTATGTTCGAGAACACAGGTGCAGATCTTTCAGCATAAATGCTTCAGATTTCACATCAAATTCTGTGTGAGCATGTCAAGAACAGGATTAACAGAAGCTTTGCTTGCAGAACATTCTCATGAGCATTACTGGGATTTTAACTCCTGCCAAGCCTAAAGTGAGCTTTTTCTTATGCCAAATGAAATGTAGCAGACAGAGTCTTCATTACACTTGATGATTAATTTTTAAGAATCTTGCTTGCTCTGTCATTAACGACATTATAAAACAGAGAGCTGCGACAGCCGCACAGTACAGAGGTTCTGCCTCAAAGTTTTTTGACAAAACAGATAACTACTGCAAGTTTCTAGCCCTTGAATGCTAAATTTGAGTATTTTAGTATAACAGAAAAGCAGAACTGTAAAATGACACTAAAGCATTACAGGCAAGAGAAGATTTACGTGCTTCTTTCAAGGTTCAGGGTTCAAAAGCGAAACTCAAAGCCTTCCTCGGCAAAGCTGACCTCTAAATGCAGCAGCGCCCATCCACATCTCATCTCGAAACAGAAATCCCCACCCCAGACCTCTCACAGCTTTCACATTTCAAACGTCGTGGTGGAAAAACTAGGTTAAACTCACCCACATGCAAAAAAATAATCCCAACTTAAAGAGACATGTCGGAGAATTCAGTGGCAACTGATGTTACTTGAGAACCAGATTTTGCAGAGGTGCTCAAGCTGCTTCCCCATATCCCTTTATAACCTGACGTTGGCAGCTGCAGATATCACATCACCAAAACATATACAAAGAAAAGAAAAAAGAAAGACAACATCCTTGAGACAGTTATAATCTCTTTCCTGCTGCATGAGCCAGAAGAGGCACAGACAGGACTCAAGAAGAAATTGTCATTGTCTATACTCCAGGTCTCATTCTGCGTCGCAAAATACCTTTCTCTTCCAAAGCGCACTTAATGGAGCAAGAAACAAACCAAAGTCCCCTTACAGCCTGTAAAATAAATGGGCCGTTTCTATAACAAAAAATCATCACTCGATACTAATCCAAATCAACTAAACTCTTAAGTTCAAAGCTATCAGTGGATATACTAGTTTCCTAAATTTAAACCGTTATACAGCTCATTTGCTAAAAGTTTGCTGGTTTGCTTTGGTTTTGTTTGCCTTTTTTTTTTTTTAAATAGCGACAGAGTTAATACAGTAAACAAAATAATGATTCTTACTAAGCATTAGTTATCTTCTCACTCTCCTGTGATGCTTTCCCCAACTTTTTCTAACTGGAATACTAGCTTTAAACTACTGCAAGAGTATTATGTAACAGCAGAGCAAACCAATACCTCAGTATTAAAACATAAGCTTAACTACGTAATGTTTTTTATGAACAGAGGAACTTCTCACACACCATTTTCTTTCCAGCAAACTATTACTTAGACTCCTTGAAGTCTAGAAAACGTTTTTCTTAGAAATTGAAAAACACTAATCTTCGAGCTTCGTACAGGATGTGCAGACTAGCATTGAGAACTTGCTTGCTTGCTTTTAAGTAGCTTTTGCAGATCTCTCAGAAGTAACCCACAGTACCCAGGAGTACATAGACTACTAGATGAACATCAGTGCTCCAGATTAACAACCATTTATTAACTGTTTTGCTACTGCTTTTCTAGAATTAGAGACCGAATGACAGTTCTCATTATTTTTGTTGCGCTACCTGTCTCCTGTTGGACTGTTTGCTTACGGTCCTCACTTACTGCGACAGATCTTTTTAAGGACAAGGAAGCTTCGATGAAGCTTGCTATTTAAGGCTGCAGACATATTTCTGCTTGGCAAAAATGCTTGACATTTTTAACAACAGATTCACTGTTCAGTGACACACAAGAAACTGCGCTACAGTTTGCGTGCAATGGCCTGAGAAGTCCACTGGCAAGGTCGGCCGACCGCACACCTCAAGGCACAACACAAGCTGCTCCTTACTGACCCCAAAACTTCCACGACTCCCCTCTGAAACTACCAGTCATTCTGCAGAAAAAAAACGTAAGCACCCGAGTATCTGTGCTGAACAGCTTCTCTTTCTAACGTGGTATCATACATTTTACTATTAGCTCTTTTGAGCCATGGCACTTCAAATACATCTGAACAGGTTAAAGATTTTAGAATTCTAACAGGCTTTGAAAGACTGGTGGCACATCCAACGTTTAAGTGGCAGCCTAAGGTTATGCAGTTTCACTACAGCTGACCCATCCCTCCAGACTCCTAGCAAAACACTGTCACACTGTGGGTCATCTCGGATGATACGAACCGACATCACCCTCCAGCAGGAAAAAAGCCCTTGCTTACTTAACTTTTTGTTAGCATGAAACAAGTAACGCAGATGTTAACATTTGAAAGTACTGCTTGAGATGAACCTTGTGCAAGACAAACTAGTGGAAAGCTAAAAAATTAGGTTTACTTATGTCACCGCTGTAACATACGTGAGACGGTTCACCTTGTTGACATTCACCTATGTTCACTACACCACTCCTGATGCACAGGGAACCAAAGACCTCCTGCCTCCTGCTGCTTGTCAGGGTATGAGAATGGATTGCTTCCTTGCCCCGACTGCAGGAATTTTTTTGCAGGATTTCCTACAGGAGTCCTTCCTGACCTGAGTGAGGTTTCACAGGACACTCCTGAGAAAGCATGTCCTAAAGACAACCTGGTCAGATCCTGACCCAGATGAGCTGCTGACTAAATCTCCCTGTGGGTGACGGGTCTTCCCATTCAAGGTCCAGAACTTCCCAATGGTATTTATCTCCCGTCCCACACTCTGGTTTCCAGCTCTCACAGACATACGTCAGGTCTAACCTTCCGTGACACGTGCCAGCGCAGCTGTCGGGTCCATGCCTGAGAAAGAGTGCAAAACCAGGGCAACTGCAAAACCAGGAGAAGGTGACCATGCTTGGCAAAACAGCCGCTCAGCAGAAAGCCCCACCAGAGGCTCCCGGTGAAAGCCAGGCTCAGGAAGCCAAGAGAAGTGCTAGAGAGGACTCAAAACGGCTGAGCACAGGAACAACACTTTAAATACGAAAAATTTCACTTAACGAGGAAGACTTGAAAAGTCTTCAGCAACTCCATCACGAAGAAGGTGAGGGGACTGCCTACTGACACCCACAGCACTGTAACAAGGATTTTTGTGTCTCTTGTAAAAACTACGATTTGCACCTTCCAGTGACTTTTCACCACACACAGTTTGCACCACTTCCAGCTCAAACACTTCAACGCTTATGTCAATCACCACGCAATTTTCTCTGACATGTAAACCACTTCCTAAGGTTTCAGGGAGGAAAACAATGTAATAAACATGATTCTTCTGGCTCCTCAACAGGCTGAGAAGTTGGCGGCATAGCCTGCAATGATCTCCTAGCTGCCCACCACCCTCCATCCTTCCTAGAGCTGTCTTGTCCCAGCAGCCACTCCTTCACCAGCACAGGACCCTGCCAGCTGCAGCCAACATCTCATGCCTGCCATGGGGCTGGGACACCGTACTTTTCAGTATGTACAAGCAAGGTTAAAAAACACCATTGAGACATCACACTCTCATGCATATGAATAACAAGCAAGTTTGAAAAAGTGCTTGTTCTCACAGGCTGGTCTTTAACAGCTTGCACACGGAAATCAAGCAGACTAACACCGCACTGCGTATCACAGCAGCAGCAGTGACCAAGTTCTGCCACCACCTTACAAGAGTGGGTATCGCCTACCTTCTTCTCTGTTCGTCAGGATAACACACGTAAAAGAGAAGTTGGCTGAAACAGCAGGGTGTCTGCTTGCCAAGGAGCTGCCGCTAAACCGGCAACCTCAGACTTCCCCTGTGCCCTAAATAAACCCATCTCCACATACTTCTGGTGAGAGGTGCAGGTGCAAGACAGGGCCCCACATCAGCTCCTCCAGTGGCTCCCACACTGACAGGAGAGCCAAGAGCCACGTGGGCAATTCTCATCCGCGGCAACACAGGGTCCTGTTTCACCATTTTGACTCCTGGATGGGTGATAAATTTTAAGATTGACAAGCAACAAGATGTACTGTCTCTCAGACAGCAAAGCGCACAGCCTATTCTGGGACACATGCTGTCATCAATAGGCAAAGACACGTGCTCTCAAGAAAAATACATGATCATTTGGATCACTTCACTGCCCAGGCAGGACAAAGTCACCACAACATCTGGAGCTGGACCACGTTTCTCAGGTGAAAGGCTCATAACATAAAAATCCTGTTGTCCTCCACTCCTCACCCTCAACAGCCATGAAACTGAGATAAATAAGATCACAAGATCTTAAAGTGATCTGTTAAAGCAGACAAAGCAAACACTTCCATGTGTGAGGACACTGAAGCAAACTGGAAGACATGACCAAAACACAAATCCTGTTACTCAAATCAATAGGTGCAGCGTACAGCAAAAAAGCATGCGAGGTTGCTTCTGCTGTTGGTTTGCTGAATTTAAATGGAAGATTACAAATAAAAATGCTTACAGAATGTCTATTATTGTCAAACCCCATTTCAATAATGTCAGTCGTTCATTGTCCAAAAGATCAAACTCATTTGGATTAGTAAGGGTGACAGGTCAGTTTTTTAAAAGCCTGGCTGTGACAATCATACCCACAAAACTGCACAGGGCTGATCACCAGCAGATTACCAGGAGGGTAAGGCAAGTCTACAGGCTGGAAAGTCAAGTATGAGTCAACTCTTGCAGACAAAAGCCTTGAGCCAGGCTAGGGTTTAGACAGCATCCAGGACAGGGAGCACAGGCCTCAGTTCAGACTCTCAGCCTACACAGTGGATGCTGCCCATCAACCAGGACTCAAGAAAGCTGGTGTAAAACTGCCTCGCTTTTTTTTTTTTTTTACCTGGACAGTAAAGAACGTCTTGTTCATCAGCAGACTTTGCATTCAGCACTAAAGAGGACACTGCAGTACAAGAACAGAATAAGCACAGCTTGCTTGGGCAAGTAATCCACCACGCAGTGATAGCCACAGAGTATAGTGAGGATAGAAAGGAAAAGAAGAACTAAATCAGCAACCTATTTCAGTAAAACAAGATAAAGAATACATTTTTAACTAGGACGCCCTACAGTCTCATCATCATTAAGATCTCATTCAAGGGAAGCAACACAGGAGGAACAAGACAAGGAACAGGCAATTGCAGTTGCTGAATGAGGCATAACCTGAAGCTACAACTTAAGGCTGCATCCTTGAAGAAGTGGCCTTCCTTCTGCCTGGCTCCGGGGTCACTTCCCACAGCAGCCGTGAAGCTGTTCCTACCTATGAGCTCCAGCACTGACAACGGGCTCCAAGCTGCAGGAGCGAACATGAAAACATCAGTGCCTTTTCCTCTGCTGCACATTATGAAAGCTCTGGAAACGAGACAAACTGTAACTCCCAACTAAAGATTATTTATACTCCAGTCTTAGGGTACATTTTATCTTTTTAACACACCAGTTTCAAGGAAACTGATAATTTACTACTCTACCAGTGCAGAAAAACATCATTATCACCAACAAAACGATGTCTTCAGATGTTGGTATTATTTGGTCCAAACCAAGGCTGACTGGACACAGAAGGCGCCTGATCTGTTACACGTCTGCAGTCGTCCCTTTTCTTCTGCTTATTAAGGTTCTACAGCTGACAAAAGCTAAACTGAGCAAGCGCAAAAATAGAGTATGTCCATGACTCTAAAACTCAAAGAAAAAACAGACTGCAGAGTGGCAGTCATTTCTGCCTTCATGGGGAAAAGCCAGAGTCAGAATAAGCTGAGTGAATTTAGTTAATCATAACCACATTAAGCCGTTCATCTCTGTGGCACAGCGTCCCAGGCTTCACAGCTAACATTTCACTATGTGAATGGGTAGAAACATCCGCTCACATAAGCTGGTTAAATGTGACTCAGCCCAGATGTCCGAATGGCTTAGAAGTCTTTGTTGCGAGACGTTTGCAAAACAACAACAACAAAAAAATGACAAACACAAAAATACATGACCGAGTTCCCGTCCAGCAGACGTGCAAGGCCTGGAGTTTAACAAGACTATTTTTGGTGGCACATAAACTCGCTGGTGTGCGATAACTGCAGTTACACAACGTTCAGTTCTTATTCAAAGGAAAGGTGATGATGGGATACAACTTGGGCTGTAAAAGACCTGCCTGTCGGGGTTCCCTTGCCCCTGTGCAGCACTGCTGCGCCTCTCAGCAACAAGTAAACGGAGCACAAAAATGACATAGGAAAAACGCTGCCAATCCCGAGAGCCTTGGAAAACACCCGATACACCACAGGGTGGGGGTAAGCGTTCCACTTAGAGCCTTGATACAGACCGCCAGGTTTGATAAAGGTGTAAGATGATAAGCCCAAGAAGTACTGAGATAACTAAGGCCAGAATTGTATTTATAGTGGCTCTGGTCACATAATTCTACCAAAATAATAGTACCATCCAGCTCCTGTTAGTATCACACAGTTCTGGAGAACACACACAAAAAAGTAGTCTTTTAAAAGTAAGTATCCTAGACATACAAAACTTAACAAAATCATAGAATCACAGAATCATTTCAGCTGGAAGAGACCCTCAGGATCATCAGGTCCAACCATGAAGTCGGGGTGAGAATAATGCAGTGAAAACCTCGGAACATGGCCAATAACACGTCAGTAATTCATGCTTCCAAATACAAGGTCATTTTCTTCTCTCATTGTGCAGTGTATTGATTCTAATTAAGCACAAATTTTCCTGCAGCAATAGTGGTTAATACGATGTCTGGTTCAGACAGTTTCTGCGACACATGTGTACACTACGAATTTACCCCTAAAATACAACTCGGGGAAAAAAAAAACAAGAACTTGCTCTATTACGCAAACATGTAAACATGCACATACAGATTCCTGCACAACTATTACACAGAAGTATTTGGTTCAATATGGTGAATCAAATCGATCTACAACCACTTTCATAAATAAAGGCATTCCCCTCACTCAGTGATGTCAAACAACAAACACGTCTCAATGTCACTGTCCCAGATTACCTGCCAGAGGCATCTTAACAGACTATAGACCTGAAACCAGACAAGCAACCTGGTCACAGCCCTGGTCTTTGCCAGTATATACCATATACCAACACACAAGCCTCTACACAGGAGTTCAGACCTACCAGCAGCAGACTCGCCAGTCCTCCTCTGCTACTAAGACAGGCTAATACCTGATTTGTAATAAAGGGGCAAAAAAAATGAATATGTAATAATCAATACTGATAAAATTTACAATTTCAGCAGGATACTGTCTTCCCTGCTGCCAGGTCTATTGCTTCAAAATTTAATTTTTAAAATAACAAATTAAAGGAAACACACAACTCTGAAAGGACTTTAACAGGTAAATAATTTTTTCCACATCTCTGATTTCTCATCTACAAGAACAAAAGTCAGCTTCAATTTCTCCTCCTTAAATCTGTTCCCATCTTTAAAGCCTAACAGACATTATTCTGCTTTTAGTAGGCTATTCAGCTGCAAAAGAAAGATATTGTAACTTGAGAGTATTTGCCTCGACCCAAACCTCAGAAATTTGGCTTTTAACTTTGGGGGTGGAAGGGTAGAGAAGTAATTGAACATAAAGTACCTAAATACAGCTTAAGCCCAAGCAAAGCAAAAAAATTGCTCACGCTGTCCACGCTTAACTTTGATCCACACAGAAATACTGAAATCCTGAGCAACCAGACTCTTGATACGCTTCTGCTAGAAGTCTTTGTATTTTACACGAAGAAAGCTACCTTATGTATACCACTGTCCTTCACTAGGCATTTATAGCTACATTTAGTTATAAAAGTAGTTTCCCTCAATGTTCTCCAGAAAAGAAGGCAAAAAAGCAAAACAAACCACAAGATTTTGTGGCAAAGAACAGAACTATATGAAATGTTTAGGGTTAAGGAGCAAAAAATAAAGCAGCTAGCAGAGCTTCCAAATATTTAAATCATGTGCAGGAAGTTTAACTATTAAATCTTCAGTCTTTCGCTTTAATTCATGCCTATCAGTTTAGAGAACAGAGGCACCACTCTCTTGCACCTATTGTTTGAAGGCACGTGGACCAATTGTTTTAAATAAAACTGTTGTGCAAATATTCTTGCTACCTGCCACACGTTCGGGATGGCAGTGTAAAAGCAGTTGCTCCAGCCAATTTTCACCCAAAAGCAGCAACTGCTCTCCTTGCTCCTAAAGAGAATTTAATGAAGCCATCTGCTTGTGGCTGAGACTATTCTAAAAACATCCTGCATTCTTCATGCTCCCTTTTACAGTTCAAAGTCTGGCTAGAATCCCAAGCTACAACCTTTGCAAAAAGCAAAGCAAGAAGCAGAAAGAAACGTCACTGAAAACATTTTGCTCTTATGTACGTTAAATGCTTCAGTACCTGCATATTTCATATGCAGGTATCTTATTCTTGACAACATTTTGGCAATACTTGTATTTTGAAGAAACACAACAGAATAGTAAATTGCAACGTGCATATGAAATTGAATCTTGCAACGCTTGTATGTTATTTGGTAAAGTAAACCTCAAATCAAGGAAGCTATCTAACCGATCCGTATTTCTAAATTACATCAGTGCTACAGTCTCATATAAGCACAACCAAGAAATGAAGAACTTACGTTCATCTAGTTTCCAAAATCTCTATCCAACCCACCTGCAAAACACCAACCAGGAGACAGACACTTACAACAACTGCTGTACAGGCTATGGGAAAGGGCTCTCTATACCACTTACCTGCCACACACCTGTGATGGCCAGTTCCAGCTGTCAGGATGCTGCCTGTCCTACAGGGATGCACAGGATCAGGTACTGAAGAGGCACACCCGGGCGGGAACAAACCCTGAGCACAGGTAGGTGTCCTGTATTAAGTCACTGCTTTTACACAGAGCACAGATACATAACACATATTGACTTTTTAACACTTCTACACTTTTCATCTTCCCATCTGTTAGCACCCCTCTGGCAGCAGACTTAAAACGCGATTTTTCAAGGAGATACATTGCAGCACAGGATTAACTTCTGCTGCACCTGGCAGTATAAATAAGCACAAGTGTGCTTTTCCAACTGAAAAAATACACCCTTTACTCATAACGCAAGTTCAAAAACGTAAAAACCTGTTCCATTGTGTTCCCAAGACGACTCTGAAATTAATAGTGCTGTAAGTCATCTAGGAACAGAAAATACATTCATCACGGTATCAAGCACAATGGAGCCCTCAATTTTGCCTGGTGCTTCTAGATCACTTTCCAACACAATTAATTGTTGTGTTCAGTTACAAACAAAACATCACCAAAGAAATACACAAAAATGCCCCCCATGAAGGGCATAATAAAAAACACAGAAGTTTATCTGCAGGGCAGCAGAGCCTATAGACATCAACCAAGAACAAGACCCTGAATACACAATATGCATGTTTTGGGTTTCACTTTTTCCGCAGCAAGACTTCCTGGGAGGCAAAGAACAAGAAATGGGAAGAATCTCTCTTCTAAACTTTTTTTTTTAATTATTTTTTAAATGACAGTTTTCAAAAGGCATAGTTTCCCAGCGGGAGTCACATCTAACATACTAAGACAACATATTCAAAATTTCAGTAATCATCTGGTGCCCAGGACAGTTACGGCAGTAGCACAGGACAGGCACAAATCGGAGTAAAGCTGCTGTAAAAATTTCAGCAAAATTCCACACCAAAACTTGAGTGTGAACAGTTGCTCTGCTCTTGCAGCACTGAGTGACAAAATCCCAGTTCTGTGCTCACACTTCAGAACATTTTGTCAAATAGCTGCTTCTTCACAGAGCCAAGCCTCTTGGCGCACGAAGAAAACCAAACAATGATCTCAATTTAATTTATTTTTCTCTCAGATTTCTCTGTAATAAAAGACAGTCCTTGGCTTGTATGTATTAAAAAGGTGCGCCTTCCAATTTTGGCCTTTCCACATTCATAGAGCAACGAAAGCAAGGCTGTCGTTTTTAGATTTCATAGCAGGGAGAAGCAAAGTAGAAATGGTACTGCAATGACTAAGACATCTTTTTATTTTCCGCCCTGGCTCTGGGATTCTCCAAAAGCAAGTGTGCTGCTACCGTCACAGGCATAGCTAACTCACCTGAAATAGTACGTCTCTGACACAGACAGCTCCTAAACTAGGCCAAAGCTACCAAAGACACTTCGTAAGCTCACAACTCAACTTCTACGAGAAGTCAGTTCTCCCTATTGCAAACGGTGCCACTTCTTCATTCTGCACGTTAAGTGCCTGAAACAATAGGTTCACGAAAAACAAAGCAGAAAGCACCAACAAGGGTGCCATGGATGCTGAAGATGCACAGCATCGCCTGTTCCAAAACGCAAGACCACCCCATAGATCAGAGGGAAACGGTCTGAGTGTTTGCTACACACAAACACACAGCTCTCCTCCTCTGCAGCGGCCTGAGAAACTGCGTTCCGATGGCAAAAGCTTTACTCACTGACCCGCTTCAGCCTCACCCTCTGTGCGGTAAGGCACACCTGTCAGACAGCCGGCAGGATGGGCCTTGCTGCAGGTCACCTGGACACCACAACTGCGAATTCATCCAACACGCTGCGCCCTCTATTTCCATGACAGTCCCTAAACACTCCTGGTTTCAGGCCAGACAACAGGCGGTCAAAAAAACACGTACCTCATCACGGTGCAGAAAGGAAGCGAGAGATGGCGGCATGGGAGTCCGTGCCTGGTAGATGGTGGCTGCTTAGCAAATTACTGCTCAAACAGCACCTTCATTAAACTCCTCTTCCTCTTCTCACATACAAAGGAAATTCCCAGCATCATCCCCTGCCACATACTGTGCCAGCATCAAAAAAAGGTGGCTTTCTCTACAAACACAGCAGAAAGAGTGCTCCCCCTCACACACCTCCTTTTTAACCAGGAATCCTAGCTAAAAGGATGAAGGCAGGAACCCATACTGCTGCTTCTTTTAGCCATTCTCATGCCTGACATGTTCTGGAGAATATCCTTCCGGGATATATAAAAACAAGTTATTAAAAAAACATGTTTTCCAGGCTAGTGTTAGAACCACATCTGCATACACAAATTCCTCCCCTCCCTTGCTGTCTGATCAGTGTTATTTATCAAGGATTAAAGAGGTCGTAAACTACCAACTGCTTGAAGTTTGCTCAGTCAGAAAAACCCCGGAGCTCACTTGTTTGAAGTGTGTCAGGCAGGAGAGCAAAGAGAATTTGAACAAATATTGGCATAGTATTAACGGAGATGCAGAGAATTGCCAGCAGCAAACACAATCGCCTTTCCATCTCCACAACCAGGGACAGAACGTCATCACCCAAGGGACCAAAAGAACAGGACTGGGCATACAAGCAGAAAAATTCATAGGAGACTGCATACAGCCACCAGGCTGATAGTGCTTGGAACGACATTTCAACAGCAGAAACTACATAACTTAGATGCTAGTATGAGAGATGCAGAAAACTATGTGTGTGCAGGTTGGTTGTTTTTTTTTTTTTTCCCTTGTTCTTAGAGACAAATGAAAATAGTAAATTTAAAGTTTCTGTTGATTTAAAAAATTTATGCAACAGAAAAACTAAGCCACCTGCTGTTGTGAGGAGAAACAGAGGTTGTGACGTATCATTTTTCAGCCAGATTAGTTTCTGAATGTAGCCACTGTACAGCCAGACAAGTTTTAACACTAGGGTGGGGAAACAAGTAAGAACTCATTTAACTGCAGATTTTCAAGAAAAAATATGCTCTATTTCCTTCACTGTGCAGAACTACAGTTTTGGAAAGCGTTAAGGTTTTGACTGAAATTCTGCCAACCAGAGAAAATAGATTGGAAGCTACCAGACCAGTTGCTGCCACGGAACAAAGCATCTTTAATGTGTTCCTTACAAGATGGGGTTTCCATTGATCCACCAGACTCTTTAATTTGTACTTGCATAAGGGTACCTTTTCAGTCTCCTGTATGTAATTTTCCTCCTGGCACTTGCACAAGAAACTTGACATGAACTCTGAAGCACGCCTCTGTGGCTCACAGCACACATGGGGTTAATCAGCTCCTAGGGCGCTCTTGCTAAGCAAGCGAGAAAGCGCTGCCAAACACCAACTTATTTTATTTGAGCTCTGTGTAAACTCGTGTTTGAGCTCCGGTGAAGGTGAGAAGCATACAGAAAGGCTGGACTACGCAGGCTCTGAAAATCCCGTGCTAATGCCAGAGGACTGGATAAACACGGGTGCAAATGCAGGAGCTGTGCTTCTGCGACACACAGGCAGGAAAAACACCAACCTGAGCATCACTGAAACACGCTCGTCACCCACAGCCAAAAGGCTTCTGATCTACAACAGTATCAACGACACGTCAAAGCCTGTACCACAGATGTACTAAAAAGCGGAAGACCTGGAGTTCAGACAGGAACGCTGTAACACAGATCATGCCGTATTTGCTCTCTTCCCATCCCAGGCCTTGTTTTGGCCCCTTAAGCAGACAGACAGTGTGGGCTTCAGGTGCCTCCAAAGCCCATCTCTGCAGCAGCACATGGGGGATGCCCAGCCCCTGTTACTCCACTCCCACCCCCAGCCTCGGCATGGGCTGCCCACAGAGGATTACGAACCACTGAACCGCAGGTCTCCCCACAGTCCCCAGGCTGGTGAAGGCCAGCAGCCTGTGGCAGAGACCTAACGCTTCAAAAGGGACAGCAGCAGGACCCAAAAAGGACCACTGAGGAGAAAGAGAAAGGGACAAGCCTCCTGAGCTGAAGCCTGTTTACTCACTTCTGTGTGTCTTCCAGCTTCACCGACTTTGGAATGCCAAAAGCCACTTGAGTGCTGCGAGATGGAGCAGATAAACCCCTGAACCACAAGGCTACAAGTACAACTTCTACCACAAGTTGGTTTCGCTACTTGGATATCACAAAACGAAGTATTAACAAGCACTGTTTGCATGTTTAAACGTTACTCGCCACATGTCAAAGAGCAAGAATGTACCATACAGGATGATTTACAAAACCAAGGCAACTGGTATGGCAAACACACAAACAATCTGCATTGTAATTACCTAAGTCTCACAGCCCTCACCTTGATGCAACTTGGGGGAGCAAGTACAAGCAAACAAATAAACAAACAAACAAACAAAATCTATCTGAAAAACACAATTCCTCGAAGAAAAAAAATTAAATAAACTATTTTGAAATAAACTAATGTTTAACCCACGACTTCCATCTCAGCCACGCAAAGCTAGACCGGCACTCTCATCAGAAGATCCTGAATGCAAAATTGCTAAAGAAACAGGTAGCGCCATGTGTAATTAATGGCTGCACCCTCCAGATCAATGAACAGTGGCAGACTGACCAAGACGCAGGGTAAAGCCACAGCAGCTCCAGCTGACAGAAAACGCCGCTTCCTACCAAAGCGGTAGTCATGAAAGCTTAGAGCTGCCAAAGAAAAAGTTAACATACAACTTAAGCTCTTCACACACAGGCATTTCATTAACCTTTACCTTTCATGCTATGCGCCTCTGAGTAATGGATATGTGATACTTCATTTCAAAAGGTATGTCTACCTCACTACAAATGTACACCACTCAGAGGTTCCCAAAGGGAAACGTTAGTCACTAAGTCGATTTAGGTGGGGTATTACCATCTTGAGAAGTAGAAACAGGAGGTCTGTGATTAAAAGCCTGTCTAAGGGTAGACAGTACCCATTCACTTCCCTGTCACAAGAGCTGGATGCTAAGCCAGTTCCACTCGAAAGTGGAACTTGAGAGCAGATAGATCACAATCCGCAGCTTCTGGCATCAGTCTAACTTTTCTGCCTATCAGTGGATTTCTGATGTTGCAATTCATACACCAGCCTGAAAGGTTTCTACAGCAGAGGACTAAATATTCCTGTAGGTTAGTGTATCACTGAGTGACGGGCCTGCTAGCACAGTTCAAACGAACAAACTGTACTAACACTTTCCACTGTACTAACAGACTTTCCATTAATTAAAGCTGACGGTTCTTTGCCCATCAGGCAATAGCGCATTCAGGAGCCATCACATAATGAAACCATTGTTAGCCTTTCCTTTACATATGCAACTGCAGAACAAAAGGTGATGGTTGTACAGTCAACAAGGACTTGAACTTCTGCAGGTGACATTGCTTCTCAACAATAAACTCGCCAGAAAAAAAAAAAAAAAAGATCTTGCCCTGAAAGATGAGGTGAAAACCTCAGAAGAAGAAAAAATAGCTTTCTATTATAATTTTTTTACTGAATAGCACCCTTTCAAAAGCATCGTCAGCTTTTTAAGTTCGACATCATACCACTTAGCTACTATCATTATCAGGAAAGATAACACAAAATGCCTCACAAGGAAGGACAGTTTACCCTCCTTCCCTCCTCCCAAGTTGTCACATTTAGTGTTCTTTTGCAACTTCTCAAAAATATTAATGAAATACAACATTTTGACATTTTAATATGAGACAAATGTCTCAAGAAATGAGGTATCCACTCCTTCCAAAACACTTGTGATACAACAGTTATTCTTTAACAAAAAATAGACATCACAAGAAGTTGCAAAACATCAGAAGGAGAAGGCAAGGAGACCGTTCCTTGCATAAAGAAATGTACGGGGGATTTCAAACTTGTGGTGGTGTTCCATGAATTTGTGCAACACATCTAAAAACAAAAATCGATTCATATTTATATCGACACTGTTTCTAAACCCTGATGTTTTATCAACCACACTAACTACAAACAGCAATCACTGCTGCCATAACGTGAGGACCAACTCAAAAGAGCAAAAGAAATACTTTCATCCCACTTTTCCTGAGAAGACCAGAACAGATCAAAGAACCTCCAGAGCTTCAGAAATAAGCAAAGAAAGAAACCTCTGAATAAAAATAAATAACAGGGTAAGACAAGTAAAGGGCCTCTAATGATAGTGATTTGTTCTATCACAGACTGTTAGTGTCAGTTTATGTAATGGGCCCACATGATTTAGGAATTCACGTGGGAAGAAAATGTTTTCCAGTTAGCAATATGGATCTGGGCTGGCTGATGTCAAGTGCCTGTTAAGTGAGGAAAATGACAGATGAAGACCTTAAACAATGGCTTAAAATTCATTATGCTTTATGACCCTAAGTTTATGAAGGTGTGCTTTAATGCTGTCTTCAAAACGAACCAAAAGAAATCAGAAGAAAATATGTAAGCTGTAATTCTCTCAAGTATCTCCCTCTTACTTTGCAAACATGTCTGCTTCTAAGTTAGAGTACAGATGAAATGATGTACGAAGCTGAAACACAGAGGTAGGTAACACAACAGCCATGAATTAGAGAGGGAGAAACCTGTAACCAACGAAACAAAACCACAAAGGACAGTTATACCTGTTAAGCATTCGCGGGATGGAAAATACAGATGGAAGAAACATGCAGCTACAAAGGCAAACCCCACCACTGAAAATCAGCTTGCCCTCCTGGGTAACAGAGCCTGCAAAATTCCTCTGCAAGTCAGCTGAAGTGAAAATTGTTCTTAGGAAAGGAGACACTCCCCAGCACACAGCCTCTTGCAGAGGTAGAATCCATCACCAATTTTCTGTTACATAAGAGTGGGTTTTTTACTGGTCTGAAATGCCTGCCTTCAGCTGTCAAATATCAGGGTCCTATGTACCTCAGGTCACTTAAACTTCTCCTCCCCATCATTTGTACTTATCAGTTTATGGCCATTAGCTTTTCTTTGCTAAATTATATGGGTAGTGCTTCTTGAATTTGTCCCACTACATTTTCTAGCACTTCCCAACCCTCCAGGACTTGGGTAATACCCTGTACTTGCCCACAGGCAAACAAGATAATAGCCAGAGACTAAACCAAGTTGCTTATGAGCTTAGCTAAATTGATATGCCTTACAAGCATGACAGAATAAAAAGATATATAGAGACAGTTCACAATGATTAAGACACTAGGGGAAAAAAAAAACACAAAAAACACAACAACAAACAACAAAACAAAACCACCTGAACTTTCAATTGTGTCCTTGGCAGCGGCTTTTAAATCTGTTTTTTTGAGACATTTAGATAATGTCTGTCCAAGACCACATCTTCCCAAAGGAAGCAGGTTCAGAGCCAAAGGTCGTGATTCAGACCAGCAGCCTCCAAGGGCTGTCAGTACTGGGGCTCCTCTGATGTCAAGCAGTTTAGGTAGCTCTAGAACTACGGAAAGCAAGAAGCCTCCAGCAAGCACCTACTCTCCAGAATCTGTAAGACACAGATGCTCTTGGGGCATAAGTAAGGCCATATCTTCAGTTTTTTGTTTGTTTGTTTTGTTGGTTTTTGTTGTCATTGTTCTGGGGTTGTGTTTTGTTGCTGTTGTTACTGTGGCAGTGTTGTTTGGGCTTTTTTTTGTGGGTTTGTTTTGTTTTGGTTGGTTGGTTTTGGTGGTGTTTTTTTCCCCTTTCTCATTAAGTAATGTAACTTTAGCCAGATCCGCACAGAAAGAGCACTCCTAAGGTAGGAAGCAAAAAGTAAGATGTAGGGCACTTCTGCCTAAGTACTGCCATGGGATAAGCTACTGAGACAGCTACAACAGATTTTTCTCATGACACAACTTTGGCCATACCATGAATACACATACTTCTCCTCAAGCTCAGCTCAATCCTCATATTACTAAAAGAAACAAAAAGTCCTTCATCCTCCTATTCCCATCGTTTACAAAATACATTAAAGTTTTCAAGAGGAAGGGAAACAAATGGGACCACAAAAAAAACAAAAATTAAACCTTCCGACTCATTTCCTTCTTCCCTTTTCACCCATTACAAGCCAGCAAACCTCTTGCCTTCAGCACTCAGCAGAAATCACTCAGCTTAATTACCACCTGCACTTACCTTCTTCGGGCAGCACGAATCCCAGCACCTTCCTCTCAGCTGAGCTTCAAAATGTTCCATGGACAAGAGCAAAATAAGATTTCAGTACAAACAGGTGGGAAGGTGAAGTAAGCCCAGACACAGTGCTAGAGGGGCCGGGGTCCCCCCACACCATGCTGCTTGACTCTGCACATGCCCCCTGATATAGCCCCGCACCCCCTTGTCCCCTGCTAGATCTGGGCCCTGTGCACTGCAGGGACCAAAACAGAGCGGAGACAACAAGGGAAGAGAAAGTGTGTTGTGTTTTCCTGGTTTGGGGGACCATTTTTGTTTAGAACATGGCTTATTTAAGAAGTAACTGACGTCATCTCGGCTCAGTACTCCAGTGGCTCAGGATGGCAGAGGCCATGGGGATTTAAGGTAGCAGCTACCATGTCTGCTTTAGAAAGCTCCTCAATAATACAGGTTAAAATATCTACTAAAAGATATAGGCTACAGAACCCAAAGGATTTCAGGATAGAGCTCAGCAACACCAAAATGCGAAAAGCAGAAATAAATTCCTACACAATACTATATTTTAAGAGAGCCCAGCAAATTACAGAAACCTAATGATCCAGGTGGCACGAGTTCGCATTTGGAAAAAACACAGTTTGGACAAAGAATACTCCCAAATAACACAGAAGAAAACGTAATTAATGGCATCGTTACCCAAAAGCGACAGAGCCCAACTCTCATGACAGGTCTTGTCATCAGCTGCTACCACATGCAACTCCTCCAAGAAGGCATCTTACTCGTTAACCTGCTTTTTGATGCCACGTTAAATGAATCCTGTTTCTACAGGTACAAAGAGGTGATTCACAGCTCTTCACCAAGGTGACACAGGCCACCAAAGCTGTTGTGAGGGACACAGTCCCACCTCCCTGGGCTGGCAGGAGCAAGCCCTGCACCAGAGGTTTTGGTTCGCTCTCCCTCCTCTGTGCTGGATCACAGGCCAGCCCGGATCCACATTCTCACAAACTGCCATGTCAGCTGCTGGCCACACAAGCCAAACCACGTCACGCAACGCCCTTCCCCCAAAAACCACAGCGAAGGCAAGAGATGGAGTCCCCACCTGCCAGAGGCTCAGGGGCTGCTCCCTCTGGCAGCAGGCGGGAGCCAGGCGGGAGCAGCGTTATGTGCGGACACACACCCATCGAGCCGGCGCTCACGACAGACAACACCGCGTCGTGTGAAAACTTGTTGAGAGGCATAAATTACTAGAAACAGAGGCCATTTCTCTAGCAGTGCGGCAGCAGCACTGCACGTCTCTCAATCATTAACCGAGGGGGAAGGAAAACAACATGCTTCCCGCCCATCAGTCAGATCAGATCAGAGCGTGTCCTGCCAGCCCTGTTCAGCTCCAGTAGCCCCTCACAAAGGTCAGAGCTCCACGGCAGGGAGACGGCGCTGCAAGGGCACAGCAATCCTGTCACACCACCCACAAGCAGGGAAGGGCCGTTCTTCTCCGGTGGCCATTCCTCCCTGTCCCTCGGTGCCTGCGAGAAGGGCACAGAGGCCACAGAGCCCAGCCCTGCTGCCACCAGGCTGACTTTGCTATGTCCAAATCCACGCACGTACAAGGAGGGACAAAAAATTAGCATCACGGTACCAAAAACTCATCATTGTCGAATGCAAGAAGCTTAAGTAACTCCACACCTAATTTAGAAGGAAAAATTAAATCCACGCTCTTCAAAAAAATTCCTCAGATCATACAAACTTGAAGAGCCTGTCATCGCATCGGTAATTACTCCCTCCTTAATGGATGCTCTGCCGTATTTCTGTTTGGTGAAGGCTTTGGGTCAAAGCCACCTCAGGTCCTCACAATATCTCGTATCCATGATCAGCCTCTGGCCACACTGAGCCACCAGCCGCTGGCCAACACTACTGCAACAACCAGGGTCCCTACGCAACAGACACTAAAATACCTCGCAGAAGAAGCAAGGTGGTCTGCAGCTACCATCTATCATTGATTTAGGCACAGTATCAGACAGCTTTATAATTTTTTAAAATGGCTTTCTTCAATATTAAACCACGCAACTGATTTATTGGACCCTTACAAGGCATCTTATCCATACTGAATACATTAACTCAGTGTGTTTCACATTAAGGATCAACTTTCTTTTCTTAAGGAACACAAAGACAGCTCTTCCCAGTTCACATTTTATACCTCCAAACTCCTGCCTTTCACGTAGAACCTGACTGACAAACACTTTTCGAACTGAGAATTAAAAAAAAAAAATTAAAAAAAAAGAAGGCTAAAAACCCACAACTGTTAACTGGTTCCAGCTTTGAAGAAACCCAGCTGATCTACACTCTTCTGACCCATGAACACATAACACCACCATACGCCTTGTAAAAGGAGGAGGTACATTCCTCATTCCCAAACCTTATTCCACAAACATATTATTTGAAATAAAACCAGTCCCAGGAATACAAAGACAAAAAGTTAGGAGTTTAAAGTGCTAGATAAACATAATCAAGTACATTTTGTTCTTCAGGCACTCTTCAACACATAGATTCAAGACTCGTGATGCCTATAGTATCCCTTCCTTCAGTAAGATGACTACAGAGAAGAAGCTGTACACCATTCTGTCTCTATGACGCAAGTTTTTAAACAGAAAGGTTTCTGTATACCTAAAAATAAACACATCAAATCAAGGCGTAAATCAAGACCCCCATAATTAAACAGCTGTGGTTTCTAACACATTTTTCTTAGAATTTTTCCACCATGCAAAAGCAACCAATGCTCTTAAATAAGACCAATCATGCTATATTTATGTACTACATGATTCCACGAAAAGTATATCAATCCACAGAAAGTAGAAATTATAATAACATAAAAACTTCTACTTTTAGCCTACTTACCTAATAAGTAGTCCAGCATTAAGTCAACTAGACGAACAAATTTCATGGCAACGGTCACATAAGGGTGAGCTAAAGCGAGACAGTTCTGTAGCAAACCACTGCCTACTGTCTGCAACGTCATTACTGAATGACTATTGCCTATTAAAATCAGCAACTTGCTCAACATAATTAAAAAGAATATAGGCTGGAAACAGCATATTAAATCTTGGGGAAACTACTTAAGCAGCAGAATGTGAGCGGTGAAAAAGCACCACCCGCCGACAAGAACACAAACGCAGAATACGTCCCCCAGATCACTGGTAGTAAAGCTACTGATTAATCGCAGGGAGCTGGTCAGTGTTGGAAAGCATACCCAAAAGCCTACGGACCAGATTACACCATCTTTGCTCACCTTATGGAGAGCACCCCTCTACGATGAAAGTCCATTTTTAAAACCAGACAGCCTGCAGAACAAAATGCCACCTAATGAGAGCAAATCAGAGGGTAAAAATCTGTGCCTCAACAAACAAGATCAATTGCTAACCTGAAATGAAAATCAGAGGGAAAACAAAATACACAGCCCGCTCTAGGAAACTGTCCACAAGAGACATTAGGGTGCTGGATGCTGTTATTAAACAGAGCCGTAATAGAAGCCAAGGCGCAGAGATCACCAAGCCACGAGGCAAAGATGTTGGCATGAAAGGAAGACGACATTGTGCAATGGGTCTCCTACACCCCGTCCCTCTGCAATTCCATCCTAAAACTTGGGGGGAGAGAACAGATAACCTGACAACTCGTCATCACAGATATCATAATCTCTTGCTTCAAGGTGAGGCGGGGAATTAAAATTATTTTCTCCTTTGGTGGCTGCCAAGGAACATGACCTACAATTCCACACTAGATAACAACTGAAAAAAATGCCAGTGTTTACGAAATATTTTTATCAGCTGAAAGAAACTGTCACTTCAGTCAAGTCGGATTCACCCCTAATTTGTCGATGCCCATTTGCATGCCCCAGCTTTTGTGGCGTATGCAACGACAGTGGCACACCAACATTGAGAGGCACAAGCCTCCATGAGTGTGATGACCACCTGAATCACGTAGAACACCACCACTGCTGCACTCTAGTTAGTCTAACGAGCAAGCAGAGACATTAAATATACGCATGCGTCTTCACAACAGAACAGTTTTATTGCGCCACTTCCAGCTACATTCAAACAATACATATAATCACGGTGGGGAAAAGAGCAACTCTGTTTTTGCCCATGATAAAGACGAACTCTCAGGTAAGCCTATGTTTGGAATGACTACGCTGTCCTTCCAGTAGTGATCGTGTCCATGCTTCCCAGGCCTCAGGCCACACTGACATCTGACTTAGCCCGGAGGAGGAGAGCACAGACACCAGCACATCTCTAATGACACGGACAGGCCATGTGCCCAAGCCACCACAGCACTGCGTATTCTCCCTACCCTGGCAGCACCACCACGGCCAACCTCAGGTTAGCGTCCCACAAGGTCCTTCTCAGGAGCCCCGAGAGCATCTAAGGCAAATAGTTAGCCCAAATATGGTCCTTCATTACATGATGATCAGTCCACCCCGAGCTGCAGGCACTCCTGTAGGGCCCGATGCACAGTGGGGTAGAGACTACATTGGGCTCAGCCTGGCCTTCCTGCCTGTGGTGCAGTATTCATATAAATTAATCAATATAGTGACAAAAACCTGCAAAACACTGCAAAAACCTGCAGCACCTTTTCTCATCGGTTTTTGTGTACATGTACTAGTCATTCCAAGGCAAAGGGCACACTTCTCGCTATAGTTGAGGTGAAATGTCTGAGTACTACTGGTAGTTCAGAAACCATCATCATACTTGAGTAACCTTTGCAAACAAAGCATCGTAATGTAGACTGTCTGGGTACACACTGCTAATAAAGATGAAGGATAAAAAAAAGGTCACAAAACGAAGAGAGTTTTGAATACCTGCTTTGGAGAGAAACCTCAGTACAACATAGAGATTGCAAAATAAGGAATATGTTGGGTTGGTTGGTGGTTTTTTTTGGTGGGGGGGTCGTTTTGTTTGTTGTGTTCTGTTTTTTTAAGGTACCACGAGATCCTATACCTCTACCTTAATTTGTAATTAGGACTCTCTCAGTAACATGTGCACAGGATTACAGATTCCCCCCCACCCCGCCCTTAAAATCAAGTTTCAAGTTTGTGGACCACATCCAAGGAGCTGGTTTCTATGCATTCCTGAGGGAGAAAGGGCTATAGAAAAGCCTTTTATTTCTGCACGTATTTCCCAGAAGACCTAACTAATGCAAAAGGAAATGTATCAGGCTTCTTCAATGGGGGGAGGGCGGGAACGGATTAACACATTTCATGGGCAGAGTGTGTGCAAGTGGGGAGGGGCAAGCACTTCAGTGTGAGCAATTAAATGCAATTCTTTTGTAAACGTTACGATAAGATAGTGAAAATACCCTTTTCAACAGAAAACCCCACTCAAGGGTGCCTACCCTTGACTAAACATCAAGGTAAATTGCACTGAAAAACACTGTACGCCACTAAAAGCTACTGTGAAGGGGGACACTTGAGGCTGAAACGTACATCTCATGAGAATCAACCCTTAAGCACGCCAGCACCATGAAGTTAAGGGCATAAATACAGGACTGCACGTTTTCATTGCAAGTCAGCACCACCTCCTAGCAATGGTTTCTTCCTCCTAAGCTGATTTTATACATACTTCTCTGCAAAGCTTTTCAAGAACTAACCAAGGTTGGTCCCAGGTTCAGAAACATGCTTTAAGATAGGATCCACTAATTAAAAAACAAACAAACAAAAAAGTAATCACTAACAGAGGAACTGTTCCCTATACGAAAATAATTACAGAAAAACTAAATGAAAGGTTGTTGCTCCACAATCAGGACTTTTGTTGCCGGGTGTACTTCACTACCAAAGCGCACCAACAGGCAATGCACCACCTCACATCTGTGGGGACCCTCATCCTGACTCCAGCCACCACATACGCTTGGCCAGCCGCGGTGTGCTGCCTCAAGCCTCTCTTGCCCATCACAGGTCAACTGCTGCTCTCTTTGGAGCTTGGTTTTCTTTAAAACGCCTCCCTCGCCCTTGCTAGCAAAAGAAAGACTTAAATCGGACACGGGCTGAGTTTGCAGAAGGTACACGTTGCTTTTGTTTTTACAGTGAGGAGAGGCAGCAGAGCATGCTGCTCCAGCTCACAGGTTAGTATACACTCACCAACATACAATTAATTGAACAGGAAGTTTGATTCAAGTTTTGCTGCACTTGCTGGTTCAGAAATTCCTACTCCACCTGTATTTAAACACTGTTTTCATGTTTAATATAGCATGCAACTACTACAGCTCTTTATTCACACTAAGTAAAAACAAATTCATTCCCAGAGTTATTTGGCATTAATATTAGGTAGGTGGTGAGCTACTTAGCATTGTATTTAAAACATTTCATGAGTCAGTGCCAAAAAAAACCCCAAAAACAACACACACAAACAACTCCACCAATAACCAAGATTTACTACTGACTTTGCTCAGTCATTTATTCTTTCCTATAACCTCATTTTACAATATTTGAAGACTTCCAGCTTTGCAACACTATATTCTGGAATTTTAACAGTACAAATGATAGACATTTATACACGTCTCTGAACACAGAGATCAACGCTTTCAAACAGTAAACCATTTGCTTAAGGAAAAAAACAGCTTATTACAGTCTAAGCAGCATGCAAGCAACTTGGAGCTTATCAAGTTTATAGGAGAAGGTGATATTTAATAGCATGGTCTTTCATTTAATGAACTATTATAAAGATTCAGCACTACAGTACAGATTTTTCTCATTATGACTCTCTGCCCAATCCATTACCAAGTTGGAAGCTAAAGCCAAGCATCAGTACATACATGCTTTGGAAATAAAACGTCGTCATCATAGAGCAAAGCTCCACTCAGTCACCTATCTGAAATTTATTTTGAAAAAAATGCTTTTCAATTTCTCCTTAGTTGTATACAAAGCTTTGAAAAATCCCACATAGATCTCAAAAAGTCTCCTTCATAAGGCCACACTCCTCTAAATCTGCTCTTTTTTGCCATGAAACCATTTCAATCCAAGTTCTCCATCAACCTTGTATATTCTCCCTCAGCCTTTCACGGCTTCATTGCAAGTGTTCCTCCTGCATATCTTTGCATATTTAATGAGAGACAGTTCGTTCTAATGCAAAGGAAATGTCTCAGTACACATCTATTTCATATGGTATGTTTTACATTGTGCTATGCCATTTACTTCTCAATTTCTAGATAACCTCTAGCGTAGTTCAGGGGCAATTCATAAACAGCAATTCTAACGCAATATAAATTATTACGCGACATGAGTACACTGACAGAACTTCAGCTGAAGGTAATGCAAAGGGAGCTCCTCAAATTGCACATGATAATTAAGAGCCTTTATGAAAAATTCCATGTGGAGAAAAAAAATCTTATCATGGGCCACAAAAGCGATAGACTGCAAAATCAAAGTAACGGGACGGTATATTTCAGCCTCAAGACATTGTGTTCTGCATGCATGTCAGACCTCAGGAAACTTTCTCATAAAACTTGACACAGGATCTGAAACCATCTGGGGCGGTCTGGAGCAAAAGGAGAGCAGCTGTATGTGGTGTTCGGCCTACAGCAGCAATGTGACTTGCAGGAACCCTCTCATCCCGCTTGATGCTGCACACCTCTGCCCAAATTATCATTCAACCAAAGCATTTGCACTGCCACTGTTACTACTCCGCGGAATACACACGGGCTTAAGGATTACTGAAAGTACACCCGCTGCTCTGGAAACCATCCACGAGACTGAAGCCAACAAACAGTACGTGCCAGGACAACGCAAGGATCTTCCCTCCGCTGACAGTCTTTCCCTCCACAAGACTGCAAATCCTCAAGCAGAGCAGGACCGCTGATCTTGAGCCTAATTGTGGAAGTGCTACTCCTGACATAACAGTTAAACACACTCCTCAGGAGCCCTGCGAGCCTCAAGCCTTATGGGCACAGGTAGTCCCTTCAGGAAATAATTAATCCCCATCACCTCCAAAGACGCGGAAAACCTGATCAGTTGGCACTGAGCTCAAGCAGCCACCCTGTTCCATCCTTGACGACCTCCTGAAATATCTCGTCTGCTTCTGCCGCCCATAAATCCAAAGCAAGAGGCAGATATTATAACAAGAGCTGTGAGCTTCCCGAGCTTATAACTAGTAGCTTTTCAAATCAAAGAAACAGGTATAACTTGCAATTTCTTCTCAAAGTTCCTCATGCATTCTCAGAACAACATCTGAGTTTCAAGCAAATAGAGATCCTGTCCTCCACTACATTTCCAGACAAGAGAATTTGTATTTATATGATTAATGTAATTACTATAATTACCTATAATAATGTATATTAGCATATGTCTATGTTTGGTACTATAATATATTTTAATACGGTAATATAAAACATTTAGAAAGATACAGACATTTTTAATTGACCAATGCCTTTAAAGTTTAAAGCAACATCTAATTCAAAAGGAGAAAATGCAACAGGAATAGAAGTCAGGTTATGCACTCATTCTACTTTGGTCTTCCACAGAAATTTTAAGCACCTTACTTCATAGAGTTTTTTGAAAATTTTCCTCCCAGCTGTAAGATTCAAACCGCAGATTTATGTTGTCCGCCTAACTTAATTTCATGATCATGAGGCTATCACCCAAAGTCCAATAAAATTAAAAACAAACAAACAAACAAAACCCCACACCACACACACAGACAAAAACCAAACACCACACCAGCCCCCCTACACACTTCTACATTTCGTCTTTGGTTATGCCACAGCTTTCTCAAAGGTCAAACAAAATGTGGTAGGTACTTCAGCCCTTGCAGCCCTCCCCAAGCCTCATGATAGTTTGCATCTCTGGGAGTTAATGCAACGGGATGACTCCGTCAGCGTTATGTTTACAAGCCATTTTAACTGCGAAAGCCAGCATGCACCAATGGCTCCTGCTCCAGCACACAGTGCTACACATATCCCCATCTGGTCCTTGTTCACGCCGGACTAATCCCACAGGTCTGCGATTCTTTCAAGAGAGAACCTTGGTTTCACAGCAGTTCTTGTGGACCCTGTTTTGCACTGATGAGGGCAAACAGCAACAACCAGAAGAACAATAGCTACTTGTTCACACAATAAAACAACGTGGAGACACCAGGACCACTCTGAATGGCTGGAATTGCTAAGTTTTACTGCACTATGTTAAACAGCTGGTCTACAAAGCAAAGTCATAAAACTGATCTTTGATATTCCCCTCTCCTATTCACCCTCCCTCATGGCAGAAGCCAACTACTTGGTTAGCCACATTTCATTAACAAGAAAAATATGCGGCCAACTGATACAAATACAGCCACTGGAAACCCCTCTTCATTGTTTTAACCATTTAGCTCTAAACAGAACAAAGAAAAAGGAAATTCGAACGCTGTCTACTCCAAATCTCAAACTACGCTTTTTCACCTTACAGCTCAACTCTGCCACTAAAAAGCACCAAGTCTCAGTACGCAACTAAAAATTGCACCATGAAAAATACTTTTCAAATACAAGGGCTTGCAGGCTTAAAAAAACAAAACCAAACAAAAACAAAACAAAACAAAACAAACACAAAAAACCAAACAAAAACAAACAAAACAATAAAAAACCCAAATAAACAAAAAAAACCCAACAAAACAACAAAATGCCCCAGCAATATGCACTTCGCATTAGAAGAGAGAACGCTCTCGATTCTCCTTGCCACTACTCCTTGAGGTTCACTCCTCGATAGCCTGGGTTCTGTGAAGCCCCCAAAACATCCCGTTTTGGGATGTTTTGCCCCTGGCTTCCAGCGCCTGCGAAGCTCAGGGGAAAACCAACCACAGCCTAAGGGACAGGTACAAAAGCAAAGGCAGAATAACCCGTACTGAAGCGTATTAATAAAGCAGGCCTACAAAGAACAAGTTACACAAGACGCCAGTCACATGGCATCAGATCAGCTTAAAAACAGAAAGAAAAGACAGAAGGAAAGAGGAAAAAAGCAGACACAGCCACACACCCAGACAGAAAACAGGGAGAGCAGCACCAACCGCAGAGTGAGACACCAAAGACAGCAACTCTGGATCAGACGTACGGGTTTACCACTCCCCAAAATTAAGCCACTTGCCAGTTTTCAGCCTTTCAGGAAAAAAGCAGGTCTGTACCATAACATGTCACCCACCAATAGATGGGACCGTCCTCTCAAGTCACTTGGGCTGAGCGCAGAGAAGAGCCACCTGCACCCAGGAAAATAAACCTCACCTCCCGGCAGCCCCAAAAGCCAAACCTAAACCAAACAAAGCCTGCTCCCGCAAACTCTTTCTGAAGGACCTACCACCTCCAGGGCCAAACGCTGCCTCCCTACCAGCACCCGTCTGAGCTCGCTGCACCCTGACCCACGGCCACCATTAGTCACGAAGATCTCCAAGAAAGCCTCCCTTCTCAACAAAGGTGGAATTCCTTGAGAGCGATATCCCGTTCTTCGTCTGCACCATGGTCCCACTTACTATAAAACCTTCCCCATTTTGCACTCTACATCCTCAGCTCTTTTTCTGCCTCCCTGCTCACCTCCCCAGATACAAATGTATATATACACATATGTTGGAGGTTTTTTTACAGTAGGAGGCGAACAGATATTTCAGCCTCAGACAGCACTACATGGCCAGGCACAAAGCAGCTCCAAGTGCCAAAGGTTTATTTCTCCTGATTCACTTCTTTTTACGCAGTGTGACAGTTTTGACATTCTTTTCCCGAACGAATGCAAAAAAAAAAAAAAAACAAACAGATTAAGAATTAATAGGTTCCCTTAGATGTTAATCAAAGTTAATAAAATGTTCCATCAGATTAAAAAAAAAAAAACCAAACTGTTAACTGAACATAAGGCAAGTTTCTACTTAAAGTCCTAGCTTCTCAAAATGCTCACAAACTTCCCCTCCCATTTCGTTTTCTCTGCTTCTCTTTAGACAAAGTATCAATGTCATTA
Source organism: Pampusana beccarii (assembly GCA_013399365.1). NCBI lineage: Eukaryota > Metazoa > Chordata > Aves > Columbiformes > Columbidae > Pampusana > Pampusana beccarii. The sequence continues at coordinate 462,012 of VWYH01009704.1, forward strand.
ATTAAAATATAACAGCAACCCTTCAATATTTAACAGATTGTTGTTATTAAGGAAAATAGAACTTTTAGAAGCATGAAAGATCATTCTTATGTCTCTTAAAAGGCAGATTTTACTCTCGGTTTGCCTTTTGTTTTGCACATATTTGTGAACAACACCCTACTGATTTTGGATTTGCATGGAGTGAGTTCCATTCATTTATTCAAGCGAGCTTCAGTGATGCTGATAATGAAGGTACAGTTAAATTTAAAAAGAGGAAAAAAAAAGAAAAAAGTATTTACTAGTTATGCAACACAACCACCAAGTTTTAATAAAAAACAAAAGCATCAGCATGATTTAATAGCAATAACCAGAATACCTAATAATACCTTCGAGAGCACAACCACAACTGAGGTCTGTCCCTGTCCCCATTCCCCCCCACACACCCAATTATTTGTCTAACTTCAGCACAGCTGTTCTTTGGGAGGAAAAATACTGATATTCAACTGCCAGTTACTTCTATAAACACAGATTATTCTGTATACACTAATACAGAGCACTTCAAAGTCTAGTGTCTTCAAAATAGATCCCAAGATTCAGACTACAGTTTTGCACACTCGCAATGTAAACAAAGTGGCCGCCTGCTCATCTACAATTTATACAATATACCCATCAAAGACTTTTTTTTGTTAATTCTCAGTATTTCAGCTGGAGGGCAAGAAAAAAAAACATACAGTGTCTATATACAACGTACCATCAAATAAAAAGCATCTTCCCAATAGCCTGTATCACACGACCACCGAGGCACTTGTTCAGGCACTGCTGTTTGCAGCAGCTGCACCTACATGTGTGCATCCGAGCACTGTCGAGCTGGACCAAGGCCTGTTACAGAAATCAACACTAGTCAGATAAAGAGATCCCTCTGCAACGTATACATAAAAATAAGGTCATTTACCATTAACCTCCACATAGGCAATATGACTCAGTGTCAGTTTAAGAAATCTCAGTCTGCTGAGTAATTCAAACACCTTCATTGTTGGTTATGATGTAATGAAATCAGTCAACAGTGCGAACACTATACGAACCTCCTTCATTAGGAGCCTAGATTACAGTATCTTGCAAGTTAAGAAAATTATTTTCTGCTGCTTCAAAGTTATTCCTTATTGTGACAACTAATTTACTTGATAAAGAGCCTTTAAATGAGCTTTTAACTTACATTCCCTTTTAAGATAGCCACAAAAATAATTTCTTACCTGTAAGCCAAACTGCATGGCGGTTCTCACAGCTCTCTTACAAAGACCACAGCAAAAGGTTGCCTTGAGCAGTAGGCAATGGCCTGAATTTTGTTATCAAGTAATGAGTCCGCCACAAAAATAATGACTGCATGGCAGCAGCCTGCCGGACACAAACCTCTTTGCTGCTTAAAACTAGATTTTGGATCAATATTAAAACAAACAAACAAAAACCAAAACAAAACAAAAAGCCCAATACTATCTGAAAAGATTAGAAATAACAAGCATCTGTACTGGTCTCACCAACTACACAGCAGGATGCAAATTAGCACTAAGCTGTTGTATATTTAAGAAAGTGTAAAAATAAGAATAAGAGAACACAGATCTGCAGAGTCAGCCGCAAGCACCAAAAGCCTCACCATGCAAATGGTGAAAGCTTTCTAAAGAGAGACCAATATTTAGAAGCGTGTTTTAAATGCTACGTATTCTGTGAGTGTCCCCCTCCCTCTCCAGCCCTGCTCACGCCTTCCTCCCCTAAGGCTTCAGTTCCTGCTTAACATCTCTTCCTCTGAAAATAATTGCCTGCCTCCAAAAGGCATCTTGGACAGTGTCACTCCTTAATCAGCAGGAGGACAGCTGAGTGATGTGAGGCATTTCCAACCTTCTCCCTGGAGTAATCGCACCAGCTCCACAAGGCAGTACTGCGACATCAAGAACCAAAATGACTTTAAATGTGGTGCTTTCCCCTAATGAGAACCATATTCCAATAAGGTCACCCTCCCAAAGCCCACTTCGCGCTACTACACCAGCTGCCTGTTAGGACCTAGCTTATCAATACAGCTATTGCCAAGGATCAATCAGTGCAGCCTGCATGCAAACCTCAGGGAAAATCCATTTGTTGAAATGAACTCACAGCAGTTTTGGTATACCTAGATACATGTATGCAAGCAATAATCAATTGTGTTATCTTTAAGTTCTTACCGCCATGAACATGGTATAATAACAAGCAGCAGTGGATTTGCAAGTTTTTATGCCATGGCAGAAGAAGAATACCAGTAAAATTACACTAGATTCACCAAATGGGATTAATTTACCTCTCTGCAGAAACATCTTGGAAAATAAAGCTAGATCTCTGTTTCTTGATAAATTGGAGAGATGGTGAGAAAAAACATGCTCGTAGGCTGTTCTAATACACTTGCAGGTGGTAGACCAAGAAGCAGATGTGTGAAACAGAATAATACAAACTTAAGCGTTCATAAGATCAGTAACACATGCTGTAGTTTCACTCCAGAATGAAACGTCAGCATCTGGAAACTGCATGGGTAGGGCTCTTCAGAACAAGTCACCTTCTCTTCCCCACATCACACATTCACTTGAAAAAGAAAATCTGAATGTGATCCTCACCATCCTCAAAGAGCAACCAAAACCACCTTTTATGTAAGTTTTCCATCCTTCCCAATTCTTCCTGCTTGCTAGTTACCCACTCTTGAAGTTCAACACGTAGCCACATCTCAGACCCATGTATTGCCTGCCCCAAATCCATTCCATTTTGCAACTTAATGAATAAGCTAACCGGTACTGCCCCTCTTTTCTCCTCCATGTGTTTGAGATCCACATTTGCAGCAAGACTTACAGTAAATCATCTTCTGATACAACAGGCAAAGACACAGCTCAAGGACTGGATGCAGCAGGACCACACAAGTTATCTTCGACCCGCTCTTCCAAATTCTGCTTCTCCTCCTTCCACAAGACCTGCCTTCTTCTGGCTTCAAACTACGCTGCAAACTTCCCAAGGAAAAGACCATGTCTCCCACACGTGTTTATACCATAAACTCTTAACACACTAAAGCTCTGCTTGGGGCCCTTGAATGCCACAATACAAACAGACCTGCTAGTACTGTAAAATCATCAATAACCCTTGCGTCTAGCAGCTTCAAAACTTTGCAGGAAATCAAAATCTTTAATTGAGAAGTGACAAACTTTCCTGACCCCGAAGTTCCTCCTCTCCACACAAAGGGAACTACCTAATTTGGTTATATTAAGATAGCATTTGATTGTTGGGATGAAATTTGCCTTCATATCCTCCTCCACAACCTTGCAAATATTCAGTTAAATTTCTGCTTGTTTTTGTCTCTGCTCCCCGAACATTTTTAAATGCTCCCATTTTCACCAACTATATATAGATGATCAAATTGCCTTTGTCCATTATACATCACAGCCACACAGAAACCTCTAAACTTCTTCAGACAAACTTTGAAAAGCAAGTGTAATTAGGTAGTAGAAGTACAGCAGGGAGTTTTGAAAACTGAGAAAGCAATCCTTGCTTCGGGAGATCTGAAATAATAAGTGCTTTATATCCTTAAAATGATCATAGAGATGTTAAGAAATCTAAAATGTGGGAAAAAACACGGCAGCAAGGTAAGCAGATGCAAAAAGCGTGACTGCAAGCAGGTTTTGCTGAGTGCTTGAAACATTAAAGTTGAGAAGAAAAGGAACTGCACTAGTTCAGCAGCCAGATCTGAGACAGAGAAGGGGAAGCGCTACTGAAAAGCCATGGGTTTAACAGCTTCCTGCTCACACTGGAACGCTTCCTGGATTAATCCACGTGCTGCTTTACGACGCGTGTCTGCACGACCCCCACGTACGAAGGTAGCTGTTAACATGCATTAAAGCTCAACAAACGTGTTCTCAGCTCTGCCGATGGCCACAACCAGAAGCACAAAGCTTCATTACCAATATTCCCTGCTATCACGGTTTCTTCCCCTTTACCGATTTCAGGGCTTGGCTGCTCCACACAGCTCCGAGATGCGAAAAGCCCGAGTAAGCTGACCTCAGGCTCTGGACCAGATCGCTCTGTCCTCCTGCCAAAGAGCTGAGCAGGGGGTTGCAGCCAAAGTCCAGAAGCATTCCACAAGCGCCGCAGCAAACACTCGGCCATCTCAGCAAAATCCAGCTCCCACCTGCCACGAAGCGGGATCCCGAACAAGCACGAGTACTTCACCAGGGCCAGCAGCCCACCGGCTGGCAGCTGCGCTAACGAGACAGAGCCTCAGCCGAATTTCGTGGTTTGCTGCGCGTTTTACGAAAACGAACGGCTTTCGCCCTCCCACGCCCTGCCTCTGCCACAAACCCAGGCGCTGAAAGCGGCAACACAAACACGAGGATTTGAAGGGTTGCTGCACAAACTTTGCGGATCACAACAGAGCCCACGGAAGACAGCCATGACACTGCTGGGCATCTCGTGCCATTCCGCTTGTTCTACGTGCTTAACCCTTTGGCACGCATCCCACTGCTGGTTCAGCGTGATGAGCCTGGAAAAATCCGTGCCAATGTGGCTATCTGTAGCACGGCATTTGCAAAGAGAACGGACGGCTATGTGCGTATTTGTTGTACATTATGAATTTTAGGCAGCCGAAAAGCAAACTTTATCGGCAATTCTTCTTTGTCCTAAGTGTTAGAAATGCTACAGATATGGCCTGAGTTATACAACCTAAATACGCCAGTCACTAAAGTAAAATAATAATAAATAAACCAACTTTGCCCTACCCATGTAAATATCTAAGCTGCTTGATATTAAACTTTAGATTAAAACAATTTCTAAGCAGTTTGATATTAAAATTTAGACTAAAGTGACTTTAATTTTAATGAAGCCTGAATTCTAAGTCCCACAGAACATTTAAAAGCAGACTATTGACTATGTTTCTATCAACTGCTTGGAAGTACAGGAAATGAAACATCAAGAATTAAAATTGAACTGAATTTTAGCTACAGCTTTTTGCTCTGAGTGAAAAGAAGTAATCAACCAGGTTTATTACAGTTTTGGCCTTCACATTCCTATACTCAGGATGATTCAGGAAACAATAAAGTTGCTTGTTCCAGTACAGGCAGTACCCACATGACATTGTTCTGGCTCACAACAGTACAAATAGCTCCATCAATAAATTTTCAAAAAACGGCTTGCTGAAGTGAATGCAGTGCCTCAAGACTCCGTATTTTTCCTCTTTGAATGCTGAAATCAACAGGCATCATTATTGCTAGTATCTTGGCAGTTAAACCTTATTTGATTAATTCTAACTCTAACCAAAGGTTTGTCTGTCTGCGAAGGGAAGGAACACTCACAGGCAGCAATGCGTAAAGAAAAGAAGTAACAGCATATTGCCTGGATAACTAAGTATAGCGTCTTGCCCAGATAACTAAATACAGCACCTCAGTATTAATGCCACATTCACAATTTTAAAGTGTACAAAATCTTAAAACTCAAGGCTTGACCGTCTTGCACTCAGGTAATCACAAAGCACTTTCGATACCACAAGATGATGTCAAAAAAGCCTACTGGAGTCAGTTGATTACATGTGAAGAACTCTTAAAGTCGCTGCAGCAATCTCAACCCTACGTGGACACCTAAAGAAGCAGTTTCACGGTGCCACTGGTTGTAACGAAAGTGCTGCATTAAAAATGCACACCGCCCTTTTTAGTGAGACCACTGAAACATTTTTTGAAAGCCAACATAAAACGTGCACATTCTTAACAAAGGCTACAACATTATCTCCTGCATACGTATCTATTCCAGACAGACACTTCAGGAGCTGGGTGTACTGACTGATCACCACATCTCCCAAACATCATGGTCTGAACACACAAGTCCAGAGCTGCTGCAGCCACCTCCTCAACCAGAGGCCCAAGCTGAGGGTCTGTCCCACATTTTCAAACTTCAACATGCACTTTAAAGATCTTTAATTTGTGACAACTCAGTTCCCCACCTCTATACATCTCTATCCGCCTTTTGGGAAGCTTCAAACAGTATTATTTGCCTGGACCTTGCTTGTTGTTATTCTGTCAGTGACAAAACCGGACATAAATACTCACAAACTTGTGAATAAGTTTTCAGGACCCTAAAATAGTGGTTAAAGTCTTAGTTGCAAACGAGACAGAAGCAAGCTGACATATACAGTTGTCTTTCCTCGAGCGCTGACCCAATCAACTCTCTGCAACATAGGACAGGTATGTGAGTGGAAAGATGGAAACCTCATGGCTTTCCTTCTCTGGCGAGTAACCATTAGAACAAAACCACCTTCAGAACGGGGTTTGGGACTTGAGTGTTTCACTGAAAGCATTCTTCCATCTGAAGACAAATGACCACTTCCACAAAAAGACACCCGAGCTGTAGAATGGCTGGTGGTACGTAAAAAAATCACAAACGGGTAGCTGTTTTAAAGGTAGGAAGGGAAAAGTGGAATAAGGGAATCAGACAAGAAGGAAATAAAGAAAAAGGTATAACTTTGAAGCACAGCATCTTTTGTTTGTAGATCATGTAAAACCACAGCTCCGAGTTTTCTTAACACTAGTAACACCTGTGCATTCACAATCCTCATAACTGAGCCAACCCATTTCATGATGACGTCGCTGTTATAAAATGTGCACTAGATCCAAACATTTCAGTCTACTGAAAGGAAGTATACAAAATCCAACACAAGAATATGTAATACCAAGCTAGTGCATGCACACTTCAACACGGAGGGCACTTGGGCTGTTTCCCGAGACTGGGCTGCACAGCCTTCATCCTCTGACTACTCAAAAAACAAAGAACAAAAAGATTGACTATTCACAAATCCCACCTTTCCGATTCATGAAAACAGTGGGAAATGCTGTAACTATGCCAAGAAGTCCATTTGGCATACAGCCCCAATATCACAATGACCTCTGTATTCTGCTGCTTTTCAAAAGCATATTTAGGTCTCAAGCAGGCAACATGTCACCAGAAAAGTTATTTCTCTTATTTCACATGGTTGCCAGAAGCACTTACTCCTATCACAACAGCTACTGAAAATCATTCCCAACCTAAAATTGCACGGATTAGTAACAGCATTGATATCCACAGATAGCTTGGATTAAAAAAAAAAAAAAAACAAACTATTACACAATGCCTTTTCACCTTTCATCCAAATTTTCTTCTCCTCTCTGTCTCTTCTGTAATGGAGGACGTGCTTTCAAACACCTCAGTGCGATGAACCTTCCAGTTGTGTTTGCATAGCCGTTACGAATTTTCCACAGTAACCAACCAGACCTTCCAGTGCTAAAAATTCCCTTGAGGAATGTCAAGGGCTCGCTCCAGAGCAGCACGAAGGGCCCTTCGCAGGCAGAAGCAACGCATGAGACTGTATGCTAACAACCATACAACACGCTCAGCCTTAGAAATTCAGATGGAACAACACATCCGCAGCAGTAGAACTCTCTGTTTTGGCAACCGTAGCCAGCCCTGTCCATTTAAACCACCAGTCACCAGCTATCAGCTTAGCAGCACCTATACATCTCTTCCTTTGGAAAAGAAAAGCAGTGACGGTGAAATGCCGAAGCACGCAGCCCGAGCAAAACCGACTTTTACATTTGTGGTGTTCTCTCACTGACCCCGTTGTACCACTTCTGCCTCCACCTACAAACAGGACTGATTAGTACAGAGCAAAACCAAATTTCAGCTGCCCAAAGCGGAGGAACAGAAGAAACACAGCTTTATTTCACCCCTCTTCAGAGCTCCCACTGTGCTAGTCCTGAAATTACAGATTAACTTTTGGTAGCATGACCATGACATCCACTAGCATATTCAGCATTTCTTCCGTCTCCCCGAGGATGACTCAGAAGAAGTGGCAAGTGGGGAAAAAAAAAAGATACATTAAAAAGAAAGTAGAAAAATACAGCGGAAAATTATTCCATTCGCTTCCAAAATTCCACTGCTTTTCAGCAGCGAGAAACTCCCAGAAAGCATAACACACTGCACCTGAGCATGAGATGTGAGAACACCCGACCTGAACTGAGAGCGTTCATTTCGCAGCACTGCTGCCTGGCCACCATAGCATCAAGTAAAATACTTTAAAAGAACATGCACATGAGGGAGAGGAAGGAGGGATGAGAAGATGCACCAAGCATAAATGTGCCCTTCCACACAGTTTGCAAGCCAACAGCAGCCTCGGTTTCTGCAGGAACGGCTTGCTCTCCCCATTAGCACGCAGCTTTTGTCTACCAGCCATTATATCGCTTGAGACTGTAATTTTGTGTATCCCATGTTCCTCCTCTTTAAAAATAGGTTTTATTCAACACAAAATTAATTATTTTCCTCAAACTGTTTTATCAGAGACACAAACCTTCTTGCGTAATAGACTTCAAGTACAATTTTAGTAAAAAACACACTAATGTAAATAAATAGCAACTAAATTGGTGGAGTGATGTCAGTGCAGCTATGATCAAAGCCAGATAGCTATCTCCAGAACATTGCATTTACCCTGAAATGTCATCTCAAAGTCTACCAAATGAGGAAGGGACAGCTGTGTTCCTTATAAAACCTCCACACTCCAAGGAATGTAAATAAGGGATATTGTTAAAATGAAAGACCTAGTTAAAGCTTTACATTTGTAATGTTTAAAAGGTTTTCCCCTCCTTTTCGTATCTTTAATCCAAGGTTATAAATGCTTAAGTGATGGCAGTTGCCATGGAAATATGCAGGCCCAGATCTCTCAGTGGGAACCTCAAAGCTCCCTTCACTACCCAGCACCATGTAACGACAGGGTCACATTAACACTCCTGGCTCCCGAAGCCCATTTATTGCATCGAAATTAGCACGGCTGACTCCACCCACCTTCCACAGACAAACATTAACTACTCCTGCTCAACCCCATTTCTGCTGCATTCGCCCCTTCCCCGGGACACGCTCCCAGACCTGTTTCCGAACCATCCTTCACAACAGCGGCAAATCGGCCCTCAATGCGCACAACCTTCTCGGCAAACGCTAAGCAGAAACCAGAGAGTGCAAAGGCCATCAGATGATTCACCTGATCAAAAGCATCATTTCATCATCTGTTGAGAAATATATTTTTCCAAGGCAATTGACATAATAAATCTGCATCCTATTCCAGATGATGAAGGCACTGCTACGAAGGAAAACAGAGGCAGACACGCAGCGACAGGAACGGAACACTCATAAAAGCCAACAATTAAATTAGAGAACAGAAGACAGGCTCTGAATAATGGTCACTTTTTCCCCTGGTGGCTGTCAGTACTGAAGCAGGAAAAAGAAGTTCTTAAAAAACCTCAGTGGAATTCTTGAATATCAGCATGCACCATTTGATGCACAATGAAATTTATGCACATAGGAGGCCCACTTCAGGGCAAATGTGAGCAAAGCCTTTATTTAAAAAAAAAAAAAAAAAAATCCACTCCAAATAGGCATATTCAACCACTGGAGAATGTCTCCTTACCAAGAATCTTAAATCTGTAAGCAAATACTGATTTTAGATTTATAATACATGTTTAATTTACACAGCCATATGTGTTCATATGAAATAGATTTGTCACACACCCTCTGCCATCGCAATAAAAAAATCCCTTTGACATATAAAGCACGAGATTCAAGGTACACTTATTTATTCGCATATTTGAAGACAACACTATTTCACCGGTGTCTACCCTCACTGAAAACAGCTAGTCAAATATTTCAAACTACCGATACGCTGTGAATGTATACATATGCGTTGGTGTAGTATTTATATATTTATTTGGGGAGACAGAATTGCACAGAGAGAAAAGCTCTTAAGGTCTGTCTTACCTACTTACTGCACAAGTCCTCACAACCACATCCTGTGCAAAAGAAGTAAAATGAAAAGGCTATTTTATGTCTCACCTAGAAAATAATCAGGATGACTTTCCAAGGCAGTTTATCAATTTCCCTGACACTTGGTGTAAAAACCTAGTCAGATTCAACTGAATAGTAAACTTATTTCCATATGGCAAATTGGGCATCTAAACATGTAACTGCAGATTTTCAACAACTCAAATAATTTCAAGAAAAAGGCAGACATTCTCTCATCTATATAAGACTAGGTTTTAACCAGTTAAAAAAAAAATAAATCTTACTCCTGAGCAAAGGACAGATACTCCTAGTGGCTTTGTGGATTTTTATTGTTGTTGTTGTTTTGAGTTCTTGTGGGAGCTGGGGCAGGATATTAGTTCCATCAAAGGTATTTATTTTCTTTACACCTACAGTTCTGATGGATGACTAATTTTCTGACAAATATACGGAAGGCGATCTGTGTGCGCATACATATGCATCTCTAGCAAATCCTGAGTAATTATGCAATTGCTGAGTGAAAACAGGAACGCATAATTTCTTGCCTCTGGCCATGTTACCCACTTTTTGTTAAAAGAAACAACAGAAATGTGGGAGAGGAAAAAAAGCTATGAGCACAACATTGCTCCAGCAAATTTCTATACGCAATATGACAAATTAAAGCATTACTGCCCTGTTACTACAGCAACTATTTTAACTTTTTTGTTGGTTTTTTGCAAAGTCAGGCCAGAATGCTTGTGCAGGTCCCCTGTCCTATAGGTAAACCTCTGCAGGCACATCCCCAATCTCAGCTACGCCACATCCACACAAACCTGCTAGCAAGGTAGGGGATTTCACTACGAACTCCTTTGCGCAGAACACTCCCCTCTTCTTGTAAATGCTTTGCAGATCATTCTTACCACACTCAAATTAAATACAGACTTACCCACAGAAATATCTGATGGCCCACACTACAATGTCTGGCAAGAATTACAGAGCCCACCAATGACATCCAAGATGGGACTTAGAGGGAAGGGTGATAAATATTTTATTAGATTAGGTTGAGAAAAGATTGATTGTCCAAAAGCCTGTCTATATCCCCATCACTTTCCCAATTACATCAGTTGGTCCAACGAAAGGTATAGCCTCTTTCCACAAACTCCATTTTCCTTTGGCCTACAGTGAGTGAGAAGAATCTCATCTGGTTGCACCAAATAGCAAGTGTTTTGCTCGCATTAACAACTAGGATTTTATTTCTTAAATGTGATTTAATAAATGGCTTCTGAATAAATTAAAGCATTACTGGATGAAGTAAAAGCAGAGAGAAAGGTATCTGCAAAATACTATATTGATACTTAAAAGCTGCTATAACTCCAGAGAACACATCAGTTTTACCCACGTACATACGACAGTCCCAAACACCACAACATGTATGCAGGTTTATTTTTTCCTACTGTCAAAAAAGAGACAACTTGCAAATTGGGAAGCAAAAATAATGCATTTTACAAGGATAAATTACCAAATTTCGTATGTCCTCACACAAACTTTGACCAACCTATTTGATGCTAAACAGTGTAAGAAACAGCTACCACCTCCTTCTGAAGTATTTCAAATTTGGGATTTTAACAACAATCCTAAACAAAGCCAAGCACAACCTCAACAACCTGATTTAAGACATAAATTCACAGTGCACTTTGTTTAAAAATAAGTCTATATTGTTCCATTCTCCCCAAAACATATCGAATTTAGACTGAGATAATTCAAATACAAATCCAAGAACTTTCACTTTTCTATATCTCTTCCCTCCATCCTGCATTGTTTTTCCAGTAACAACCAACCATAACTTATCCTCTCTTTCAGTGGAAATGAGAACAAAGACATTATTAAAAAAAAAAAATAGCCTCCACTTTTCTATGCATCTCTTTGTATACACAGTGACAAAGTTCATAGAGCATTATTTGTTTACGAAGAAAAAAAAAAAACAAACAACACCACCACACAAGCACAACCAAGCATATACTTATAAAACGACCATTTGGGTCAAGAAGAACGCCTGCTTTATATTGGGAAAGGAGGAAAAACTCAGCAGAAGCACAGTTAAAGCCTGCCCTCAAAAACTACTCTGGAACAAACCAAGAACTATAATCACGTTTCATGCATTTTTTTTCCCCCCACTTTTCCTCCCCCTCTGCCATTTGCAATGCATGCAAATCTGGTCAGGCCTCTCCAGCCCTATTCAAGCACAGCTCTCTCACTGCAGTCGTGTCAGACCTGCTTTACCTTCCTCACACCACTTGGTCTCTGTTGCATACCAGCGAAGAGCTAATAAAGTCTGCAGAAGTTTCTGCTCTCCTGCCTGCTTTCCCAGCAGAAGTGCCTGCCTCCGTAAATTTTCCCCTGCTTTGCATATCCTCTTCTGTCTCCCAGCTCAGTTGAGTAACCGGGCGCATTAAGGACGTCACGATTTCCCAGTCTGCTTAATTCCATACATTTCATGTTAGTGCTCAATCACGTACACATCTGCTCGGCATGCACAATCACGCACAGCATCGTACAAATCCAGCTCCTCGCAACGCACGATCACCTGTTCTGCTCACAAGCCTGTGCCGTATCACAGCACCAATATCATTCTTCACAGAGAGGGAACAAATAAAACGCAACCTGCCTGTCCTTGCAACGAGGCCAACAGGTACTAATTTTGCAGCACAGTGTTCAATCCTCTTTGGCCTACCTCATATATAGACTAATACTAATTTTTTAAGAGGATCAATGCAGAAAATGCCTGGTGGATTATGAGTTCACTGCTGTACATGAACAGGGAGAAAAAGACGTAGATGGAAGAGGAAGGAAATACAGGAAAATGGATATTCTTTCTAGATTACTAACAAACTTGTCTAAACTTGATACATGGGCTTAACTTTATTTACTGTCCTCAGGAAAGTTCCCTTATCTGTTCGCCTCTATAGTCCAAGTTCTTATTAATTTGCCATCTGCTTTGTTTCCCCCTCAGGCACTGCTAGAACATACTCTCGAAGTCTGCCGTCTGGTGCTTTAAAGCACTTGCTTGTCAAAAATCTAAGTCACCGTACTACAAATAACATGCACGCAACCCACACACACTGAAAGTAAGTCTTTTCTTTCTTCTCCCTCCATCCCATCACAGAAAAGCACAAACACTACCAAAACAGGGAGCAGGAGGGAAAAGAGCAGCTCCTGGACACCCAAATTTAGAAGAAGTGGAGCACAACATCCTTCATACCACAGGCTGCAACTACAGGCTGCAGTACTGCCTCCAGCCGGGAAGCCCAGCAGCCCTTTGCATTCCTGGAAATTTACAGGTAGATAAACAGAACATAAAAGCCTTTTGGCCAGGATGCAATTAAACGCAAGACGTTAATCCAGTTCTGGACAGCAAGACCTGCAACTTCCCCCTCCAGGATGATGGCACACGTGAGCCTGAAACACGAGGTGCAACGTTTGGTTTCTAACTGAGCGGCTGTGGGAACACAAGTCGTCTTCTTTCCTTTCATTAACCCATCCGAGAAACAAAGATGAAAGCCACATATCAGAGGGAGAACAGTTAAAACAGCTTCCACCGAGCCTGCTACATCAACACACCAGTTAACTTCTCAAATGGCAGCTGCAGCAGCATCCTTTCTGCGTCCACAGGCTCCTCTTGGTACACGATGCTACGCTGAAAAGAAATTCTGCAGCCGCTTCATCGTCCCAAAACTCGAGACTCCTGTAATACAAGTGGGACCTCCCTCACTCTCTTCAATACTTTGTACCTATCCACCTAGACACGTTAGACAGGAGGAGGTGGAAAGTTTCAGAGAAAGAAGGGGGGGTAAAGAAAAAAAAAAAAAAAAATCAAACCAGCCAAAAGCACTTCCCAACTCCTTTATTTATTATACAGCCTCACAACCGGGCACACCTTTCTTCAGCTAACTAAACACAGCACAGAGCGCCTGAGTACCAGGCACAACTTAAGACACCCCAAAACTGTTTAACACTACCACAACAATGAAAATCTGAATTCTCATTTTAAACTTCCAATACGGTAACTTAAAACACAGGTGTAAAAAAAGGAAACTTTAAAGGATAACTCAAGGAAGTTTATCACCTGCTTTGCTTTTTTCTGTTGTCACTTTTAAGTCTCCATCTTTGCTGTCACATGCTACCTGGAATGTATTACTGTTTCAAGCATTTATCTAAAATTAAAACATTATGAAAAATTCTCTCAATCATGTCTACAAGTAATTAAACCTCAGTTTAGTGGGAAGCATTGTAGATCAGCATCCCTTCATGAATAATACTTTCATGATCATGCACATACAGAATCTCTTTTTCAACTCATTTAAATCATGGAATAATATGAATATTTACAAGATCCAACACTTGGAAGCACTGAAGGCTTACAAGAAATGATAGTCAACTTTGGCAATTTCATCTTTCCTTCCCTCTCACTACTCATTTCAATTATCTCTGTACAGCAAAAACTGGGATAAAGAACCACATCCCTGCGCATTCAGGGTAAATAGTTGTTTTTTTTCATTATGTACAAAATTGCAAAAACTGTGGCTTGACATTCCATTTTTTCCAGTGAAAAACTCAACGTTTGAGATGTTCAGAGATAACAAAATCTCGGCACATTTCTATCATAGTTATCTCCACTTATTTAAATAAGAGTCCCACTTTGGACCGTCACGCTCAGAACGAGAGTAAGGCACAACCACCTACTAATTTATCCAACACCTTCTGCAAACTAGGTGGCATATGCAAGCGTCAGATCAAGTGACAGCAGCCAGATCAAGAAGCAATCTTGGCACGACTGAAAGGGACCTCCACTTCACTGCAAGAAAACATCTACGCCAACATATTTCAACATTATAATCTTCATTCGGCGTGCGCCCCTTGAGATGGCTGGGAGGGAGCACGACTGCGGGCAGCAGAATGACCACAGTGCAGTCTCCAACTACAGCCAAAAGGCCCCCGGAAGACCACAGATCCTCTGGAGATGCCTCCAGCTCCTCCCCAGCAAGAGGCTGCACAAAGCGGGTAACTCTGAAGCTCAGTGGCTCAGGAGGCAGAACAGCGTGGGAAGTGCCAGGGCATCCAGATCCTCTGTCCTTCTTCCAGGACCTCTGGAGGGTATAAAGCCACACGCTTTGGGCAGAGCACAGCTGTGTCCACGCAAGCAGGTGAACAAAAGGTTATCAAGTGTTTAATGTAATAGCTGTTTATATAGGGGGAGGAGAGGGACTGAATCATAACACCAGCAAAGAGAAGGCAACACGGCACATTAAAAACGGAGTCTCCAGGCACACCTGTGCCTACAGTGTCCAGAAAAAAATCTATGAATCAGTCTTCCAGTTTTTGAAATAAAGCCACTCACATCAAACGATTCATTCGCTGTGGAAGGAGCTACCACCCTCCCCACCAACTACAATGGCTTTTGTTTCTTTAAATTTAAAAAAAAAAAAAAGGCATAAACAGCTATAGACCTGTTTTGGTAGGTATGAATGCAAGCAGCTTTCATCAGCAGACTCTGTAGCAATCCGTGACCATCACTAAGTGTACAGAGAGTAATTGCTTTTGGAGGCAGGGGGGCTGTGTGAATTATTTCCTCTCTAGGCCAAGAAATCCCAGTAGGGAGAGATTTCATCTGTCAATGCAGCTCCACATTTGCAAAGCCTTCCTTTTTTTCTTTTTTCCCCTTGAGGAACATCCATGTAGAAACCTATTCCCTTGCTGCTCATTTGCTCTCACTGGGAAAGAGCCGCCTGCACCTCATGTCCAATACCTCAAAGAATTACGAATGCCTGTCCGTAGCACGCTCATCCCAGACAGCACACTGTACTTACACACCTCCCTGCACAGCAGTGAACATGATATGTAGAGTGTTTCACCCTACGCCAGCTACTCGGTTCTCTTTCTTACAATGCCCCTTCCTAACCCAGTTTGTAAATGATACTCCCACTCTGGCACTGCCTCCGCATACACGATCTGCACAGCCACACAGGCAGCACAGCTTCCTTTAGGTGCACTTGCATAACTGCTAAGCTTGCACTCTTTCTAATAAAATAAGTCATTAAACACTTCTCTAACGAAACCTCCATACAGGTATCCAAAAGTCAGTATGAGATCAGTTGCTATTTCTGAGCCTGACAGTCATAAAGCAGTCAAGAGCCTGTGGCTAATTACTGTAGGAACTTTAATTAAAAAAAAAAAAAGTGTCTTTACTACTACATTGATTTACAGAGCACACTAGAACTACTTGGGTGCCATAGACTTAAAGGTGATGTTTCAGATTTTTCAGCTGAAGTATCTCATTACAAGAGGCACATGATAAAAAAAGAGGAGGAAGGCAGGAAAATGTTCAGCATGAAACCAAAGAGCAAACACGAAAAGGCCCCTCCAACCTACAGATCCATCAGGTTCCCACCCACACCAGCGCAGGAACAAGCTCCTGTTGCCCTCCCTGCTAATGGCAGTCACATAATAGAAACGAGCTGCAACAATAAAGTTACAATCGCTGCATTCATACACTCGATCCTTCTCCCTTAAACACCGATGCTGCATGGTTTCGTATTTGCAGAAAACACCACCAAACGGCCCACACCTCCACGAAGCAGTAAAGACATCCCCTTACAACGAGCTGGAGGGCAGACAGGAATAGACAGGCAACTCTTATGTCACTTCACCCATCCCTTGCAAACCTCCGTGCAGACCTGATTTAAACTCCCCTGACAGCTGAAAAAATAAACCCGCATATAACAGCTCTTCAACACACACGCAGCCGGTTTCCCAGCAGCAAGCACCCGGTGCACCGTCCTGCCACCCGTGCGGCCGGGGCCCGCGGTTCCCAGCCGGCAGCAGCCATGCCTGAGCTGCCCGGACGCATCAATGGCAACCCGGGCTGGCACTTGGAAACGACCCGGCCGCTGCCCGGCTGGGCGAAGCCGCCTCGCATCCCAATTCACCGCCCCCAGGAGGTGCCCCCAGCCCCCGCCCAGCCCCGCTGCTCCGGCAGGTGCGGCCAGGACCAGCAGCGGGGGCCCGGGCTCCCGCCCGCCGCCCCGGGACGCACCTGGGGGAGCCGCAGAGGGCGGGCGGGGAAGGCGGGCGGGGAAGCTGGCGCGGAGCTGCCGCCGCGGTCAGCAGCGCTTGGGGGTGGTGGGAGAAAAAGCAGATTTATAAACCTGCCAGCCCTCGCTCATTTGCTGCGGGAGGCTCCTCCTCTCCGCCCCGCTCCGGCCGCGCCGCCGCTGGGGGCTGCCAGCACCGCGCCGGCTCCCACCGCGCCGCCACCCGCGCCCCCTCCCTGAAGCCG
>VWYH01009704.1:489142-539026 GCA_013399365.1 Pampusana beccarii
ATAGATTGACAGGAGAGCCAAGCCAGCCCCTCCACACCTCCTGTCCCCTGACAACCCCTGTGCAAGTGTGAGCCTCTATAGTTCCACCTTCCTGCTGTCCTCAGACATCCATTTGACCTTTATGGGGCCAGATTTCTCAAATGACCAAATGCAATGTGGATACCCAGTCAATAGATGTGTTTTGTGCTTATTTCGTAATCTGGATGGAGGTAAGACATGCCCTCAGACTCACAAAACACCTAAATGTATCCACCAACCAGAACTAATTCACAATATGAATTAATTAATGAGAAATAAAAGCTAAAGGAGGGGAAAACCAACATGATTTTTCACCCTTTATTCTACATTGCTCCTCCCTGTTCTAAGAACAGCTCAAAAGGAGTTACAGGAATCGTGATTTGCATTGCTTGGTCTTGTTTATACACGTTGTTAAACTACTCTCCATACTGGTTTAGTTATACCCAGTACTGACACCCATTATAAATGCAGGATTTTATGAGGAAGTTTAGAAAGTGCAGAGCCTCATGTACTAGGGCTTGTGCCGTAGATAACAGAACAGCTCATATTGCAGTGAGCTGCTCACTTGCCTCTTTCTGTTCGCAGATTTTAAGGATTAAAGATGATTGATCGTTCAGTCTCACCCTTTGTATCTCAGAGGTCAGCGAATTTCAGCTGGGGTTTCCTGCAGCTAGTGCAAATGACAAGCAGCATTTTTTTTTTTCTTTTTTTTCCTGGAGCACAGTACAGGTAATCTTATTTGAAGACACAGTATAGATGGCAGGATGTGACTCTCTCCTCCAGGTTCAAAATGAAATACCATGTTTTATGGTGTGGGAAGCTTATCTGGCTGGTATTCAAAGTGCGTGTAATTGCTTCTCACAGTGCTGCTTTGAAGGAGGGACCGTCAAGTTTTCATGATTATCTGTCCAGCACAATTCACAGACGTGGAAGTCACATATAAATGTATACAGACAGATATACATACCCACTGTGCAACATTGCTATTCATCTTACTTTCAAAGCACCAGAAAGGACAAGAAATGCTCTACTAGGATACACAGCCTCATAAACAAAAAAGGATTGCATGCAGTAAAATAATGCAGCACAGTGCTCAAGGGAATGATGGTTTGATTGTTGGTTTTCCCCCCCACCCTGCCATGGTGCCTGTAAGTCTGAAAACCAAACACATATGGGAATCAAACAGATTTCCTGTATGCATGGTAATTCTGCAAGATCTAGCCTGACAGCAGTGCTGCCCTGAGTGCTAACCAGTGTATTTTCCAGATCTCAGTAGCATGTGATCTGTTTAAACTGCAGGGTGACCAGCTAATGACCAACTGGCCGCCTTCTTACAGCACTTGAGAAAACTGTAGCAACCCTCACAGCCTCTCACACCCCTCCACTGCAGAACTGCAGTAATGCACACCGATGTGCTCTGCTGCGGAAGGCAGCAATAAGCTCATGCATCTTAGCCCAGTCAAAGTAATGAAATTACATGCCGCAGATCAGTTCACCGTGGTCAGTGCCCTCAGCCTCCATTTGCAGAATGATTTTCCTGAAAGCAACTGTTCTCAAAGCTTGGTAATATCAGCTCTTGCCTCCTGCTAGACTTTGTAATAATAAAATGCCTTATTTTCCTTTTTCATTAGATAAAGTATCATCTCACAAAGCCAAAATGTCAGTGCTTTCACGGTATTAGAAAGAAAGAACAATAATTTTGGCTCTAACTTCACAGATAAAAATACCAATCAAACTCAAGAGTGCAGAATAAAAATCAAGGAGTACTGATAACTCTTTAGGTATGAAGCTATCATAGGCACTTGGTCACTTGCTGAACCCAGACACGAATGCATTTTCCTTAATGGAAATATTATCATATTTGGTAGCGGTTTTATTGCTAGCCATGCTGACTATCTCCCAGCACACAAAATACAGGGGGTTCCTCCTGGAGGAGAAACCTCCCTGAAAATTCCTGTATTATAAGGCTATCAAGAGTCTGGTGACAATCCAAGCTTGAGAGAGCTCTGCTCCTGGCTCTTTCTCTCGAAATCAGCTCTTCATTCCCATTCTCTCCCACAGACAACACTCTCTCCTAGGTGTGGTGTCTGTTTTTTTTCAGGTTTGGGGTTTTTTAGAGCTAGGCCGTTTCCTCGAGCAGCATGCAGCAAGGCTGCTGGAGTGGTCTTCTCACCAGGAGCAGGCAGTGGGCGGGCAAGGGGAACAGAAACACCTCCGGGCAGTATTGTGGCCAAATGCTCCCTATCATGAAACGACAGCCCAAGTAGTTATACTTTTGTCAGCACTTCCCTTGATTTCATGGATTAGTACAAGGAAGACAGGCCATACTAGAAAGATCAAGGGCTGTGATGACTAAGGAGTTAATTAGGGAGGTCTGAAGCTCTCGGTGCCTTCCTGGCTCTTGACAGACCTACTACTACTGTAGGGATGTGAGCAGGGCTGTGTGGAGGAGGCGAGAAGGTGAAGCTGGATGTGAAATCAGTGCCCTGCTGATATTGTGGTGTGCAGGGCCCAGGAAACCTGCTCCGTGAGGAACTTCTCAGAAAATCAAAGCCTGCTCCTGTGAGACTATGCTCCTTTGACAGCCTTCCTGCTTCACCTTGCCAACTCAGCTGTCCTGTTTATGCATTCCTGGGTACCTCTATCCTGCTCTGCAAGGGCTTGGGTGGCTTATCAAACTAATTTCCCATCTTTCAGAAGTTGTTATTCATTAGTAATGCAGAAAAGTTTCCCATGTGCTACAGCCTTGTAAATGGAATTGGTGCTGACAGCGGTAGATGCCTTATAATGTTGCCTTCCCAGGAAGCTGGAGTGTCACCCCACTGCCAGCTTCCAGAGACATTTTAATTGCGCAAGTGAAATGTTATAGTAGGAAGATGCAGACTGAGCTCAGAAATCAATGTCTGCAGATAACCATGCTGGTCCTTTGGGAACTTATTGGTATGAGCCAGCATGATGATAAATTGAGGGAAATGATGTGTGATCAGGTTTTGTAGAAAGCTGTTATATTAGGATATTACTTACTATTTATGCACCACCATAAAATGGTAAGAATTACTTACCCCCCCCCAAAGTATTTTGGTATAATTTAATTGTCGTCAGCATCCATATGTGTATAATTACTGCTTGAACCAGAAATTAACATTACAGAAATCTGTTTATTGCTAGCCTGTTATGTTGGAGTCTAAAATACTTGCTTTCCTAGTTTATTTATAAACATTCCTGATCCTTTTTGCTCAAAAGGGATAAAGTTCTTACTTAAAATAAGCATTCTGCATTACTCCATTTTCATTAAAATAAGCATTCTGCATTGCTCCATCATCATTTTCTTTATACAATGCCAGGCTTCCATCCTACATGTGCAAACATACCACAACCCCCAGCCAGACTCCTCAGTCCCCACTGGGTTAACTACATAAATTGCTAGTAAGTGGTAAGCAGCCAAAAAGCACTTTAACTCTTGCAAAGGAGGTCTGTAGCTGTGTTCCTTAGGAATTAATATGATTATTCATTAATAAATAATTGTAATTTTTTTTACTTCTTACATGCTGAATGAGTCTAGTGTCAGTTACAGAGGACAAAAGTCTTTTTTACGTGAAGCTTAGACTGTTAAAGAAGGAGGCACTGCAACATGCAGAAAATACTGCCTTCAGCTTTGCCATTTTCATGAAGGAAGGATGTGGCAAAAAGTAGCTTTTCCTACCATTTAAAAAGTATAACATTTTGGTTTGGGGAGTTTTCTTTTTGGAGCAGTGGTTCAACATAGAACCCTTGAATTTCCTCAGAGATGCTCTGTCTGCCTGGTGAAGTGCCCTTTCATTTGCAAAACATGTTTCCTTTTTAGCCAAAATGAGAAAGAAACATCTTCAAGGCAGATGTGCATTACACTGTGCTATTGTCGGTCTGGCTGCCATTCGGACGTGTGTAGTCTGTGGAGAAGGGTAGGAAGATTTCCTTTCTCCCTCCCAGGACTTAATCTCTGCAAGAGTTCAAGCTGCCGGGACAAACGATATTTGTGGAAATTCCAGCGTGTGGATTGCCCAGAAGGCCCCTCAGAATTGCTTTTGTGTGCTCCTGCATTGTCTGAGTGTTGGCGCTTCTGCTTTTTTATTTTCCCAAAATATCTTTGTTACATTTGCTATTTTCTGGATGTTGGTGCTTTTGGTTCTGGTCTTGGCCACTTTCCAAAAAGGCAGCATAGAAACACAGAGGTGTTAACCTGGTAGTGACAGGGACTGCCCCCTGCATGGCTCTTGTTAGACCTTCTGCTGGTTGCTGCTGGAACAATCAGGTAGAACTGAGAATCTGAATTTCAATGAAGCTTTTAGTCTAGGCAACAATGCTGTGAGGGATCCGATGGCCAAAAATCTTCCTCGGCTATGGCTCATAAAAGCATCAAAGCTTAACTTTCAGCTACAAGAAAGAAGAGGAGATGGGCTGATAATAGTGACATCCTCCCCCCTTTAGGAGGGCATCGGCATGTTACGTGGAGCTGCCTGTTACCGGTCTGCTTGCATGTGAAAAGGCAGTTTCCCCTAGCATTTAAGGTTGATGGTTATGCATATTCCGCACCAAATTCTTCCCTTTGAAATCAGGCACCAATCTACGCACATTTCCAGGTACAGCCCGCGCTCCCGGAGCGCGTTACAATGGAGGAGGGGATATCGGTATCCTCTGGCCTGCAGCCCTCGGGCAGGTCGGGGAAACCTCTCCCCTCGTCCCCGCCGCACCCCGCCCCGACCCCCGGGCCGCCGGCGGCCGGAGCCCTTGGGGATGCGGCGGAGAGGGCGGTGGGGAGGCCGGGTGAGCCACAGCGAAGGGGAGAACCCGAAACCATTTCTGTATTTGAGCCGTGCCTGCCTGTAATTTGGTGTTACATAGCAGCCCGCTGCCTGCCTTTGTTGTGCAGCCAGCCAGACCGCGCCGATACAGCCCTGGCTGTATACAGCATGGGCTCTGCTCCTTCTCGCAGTGTAAGAATTAACTGAAAAGCCTCCCTAACTGTATAAATGTCATACTGGGGAGGAGATGTGGGGAAGCACTGTGTTAGAAAACGCAACGACTCAATATCAATTAAATGTTTTAACTAAAACGAAAATGTAAAACATGACCTAGCCGATAATCAGATGCGAATCCACAAGTGTAACCAAGGACAGTAATGCTTTAGAAGATGTTAGCAGGCCTTGCTGATGTCCAGAGCCTAAAGCTAATCACGCCTAGCTAACGCATGTCGTTCTAATTGGAGGAGCCATTATAAAAACAAGGCCATCAACACGCAGGGAAAAAAATGGTAAAAAAAAGAGGCAAATATAGGTTACATCCTTAATCACTTAATTCTCCTTAAAATATTTCAGAAACAGGTAGGTTGTTGGGTTTTTTTTTCTCTAAGTCTGTTGTAGGGCTGAGTCACATGTTAGCTGGTGTGTCAGCTGAAAGCTTTTCGATGTCAGAGATTCCTTTTGTTTCCCAGCTGGCCTTTGAGTGCCATAGAGCAGAGCCACAAAAACATATCAAAAGCAAAGAGGGGTTTGAAGTGCTGAGTGCAACCACCAATAAAACTAAACGTATACAAAACTTGGGAAAATCCAGGGAGATTTCCTAAACTGAATTGCGCAAACCAAACACCCTATGGCTAAGGAAGCTCCTGGTGTGCTGATGAGTTACGAATCCACATATCAAGTCAAAGATACTGTTTTAACTGCTGCTAATGAGTGCAAACATGAGTATAATCACTGGGAAATACTGTTGGTGTTGAAAAACAAACAAAAAACATGAGTGAAACAGGAGAACTCTCCTTTCGCAGGACCTGTCTGGACAGGCTGCCAAACCCCTGCCTGCAGCAGCTCCGCACAGGGTGGTAGAGGGGAGGCAGCCCGATCCTGGCCCCTCTCCTCCTTCCCTCTTGGAGGCGGGAGCTAGGAGACCTGGCCTATCCTCTCTGGTTCCCTCTGCCACCACCTGAGATGCAGGTGAGTGCTGGAGGGAACACCAAGGGTTCTTTTTCTTTCCCTGGTATCTGCTGCCTGGGTGATTTAGCACATCCATTTTTTTGGTCCTTCGTGGATGTTTGCCCTGCTGTCTTGTAAGGGACCTTCTTCCTTCCTGCCTCCAAACACTGTTTTTTCCCCATCCATGTTGTTACGGTTATCACTTGGGTTAGCTGAAAAGCTCCCACATTCTGAGTGCTTTCTTTCGGTACACTGAGAAAACACCCCTTTCAGGGAATCATAGAATCGTTTTGCTTGGATGAGACCCTCAAGATCAACAAGTTCAACCATTAACCTAACACTGGCACGACACCATGTCCCTAGGAACCTCATCTACATGTGTTTTAAACACCTCCAGGGATGGTGACTCAACCACTTCCCTGGGCAGCCTGTTCCAGTGCCTGATAACCCTTGCCGTGAATAATTTTTTCCTAATATCCAATCTAAACCTCCCCTGGTGCATCTTGAGGCCATTTCCTCTTGTCCTATCACTTGCTACTTGGGAGAAGAGACCAACACCCTCCACGCTACAACCTCCTGTCAGGTAGTTGTACAGAGTGACAAGGTCCCCTCTCAGCCTCCTTTTCTCCAGGCTGAACAGCCCCAGCTCCCTCAGCCGCTCCTCATCAGACTTGTGCTCCAGTTCCCTCACCAGCTTCGTTGCACTTTTCTGAACTCTCTCCAGCACCTCAATGTCTTTCCTGTAGTGAGGGGCCCAACAGTTTACTCGCTGTCCCCACAGCCACCTGGAGTTTGCTCTCCAGGACGATGCCAGTTGTACTTTCTCCCAAAAATAGTCCTGTAGATGCTTGCATGGTCCCTACAAGGACATAGCGACCTTTTTATTTTTTTCTCTCCACATTTTTTCCATAATATGGCAATAAGAAGGAACATAGCTTTGTTTCCTTCTACATCTGTCATAATGACTCATATAGTCCTTGTGTCTATAGACGGTGCATTTTTCATCCCCTAAGTAGGACACGTCTGACAACCCTTCTCCTTCTGACGACAGAGCACTGTGCTAAGCAGCAATCTGTCATCTGCTGCTTTGGGCAGCCATCCTGAAGAAGTGCTCTTGGACATGCTGAGAGCAAGGCCTGTGGTGTGCAACTGTTGGGCTGTATCCTACACAGAATCTGTTTCTGCTGTACGGTGCAGAGCCCCTTTGCGCCTGCACCGTTTCTGGTCTGTCTGGGATGTACTGGCCTTGCTGGGGAGATGCAGCTAGTCAGGTGTGGGGCATGCTGGAGCTGCTGCTCTCCAACTTGCCAGCATCGGTGGGTCTGTCAGGGAGATGCAATCAGTATGGACAGGAAATGAGGTGCAGGAGCCAAGTGACGTGCCAAGCTGCTCGGGAGGCCTGCAGCAGGCGCTGGATGAGAACCTCACCCCTGAGCACTGCACTCGTGTCTTAAACCATGGAATGAACGAAAATCAGGTGCGACCTCACCTGAAAATGTGTATGGTGTAAAGAACTCATTTCTGCCTGTTCTTCCAACGCCATTACCTCTTGCATGACTATGGTCCAATACCTGTGTTTTGTGTTACCTTCTGAAAATGCTACAGCTGCCCCATTACACGATGGGACACCTATGGACATGCGTGTGTTTATGCACCATTAGATCTCTGTATAGCCAAAACTCTCCCTCTCTCTCACTACAAAATTATTGCACAGTTTTGGTAGATTGAAAAATGTATGTTCACAAAGATCTAATTACAAAAGGAAATAATTTGACTATATAGTATGTATTAAATGAAATCCCTCCCCTGTCCCCAATTTGATAATTTTTTATATCTACTTCACCTAATTTTCAGGTTTGTATTTTTTGTTTTATTTTTTCTTTACTATGTGACAATTTAACGGAGAACAAAATGTACCACAGGCTGCCTATCCTTATTAAAAATCAGTAGATTTTTCACCCACACTTTTCTCTCTTTGCTTATCTGCAAAAAACATGCAGACCTATTTGCTTAAATCGAGGCTTGAAATTCACTGGCACATCAAAAGACCAGCCCCTATCATGTTGCTTTTATTATTGCACCTTGTCTTGATGATCTTCACTGCATCCATGCAGCAAAAGGAGGTCCCTTTATCACTTCCCTTCCTTCCCTTCTCTTAGTGGAATCGGAGTTAGCAATCAGAATAATAATGATTTACCTCCAAGGGAATGTGAATGCAAGCCAAGTTCCTTTGGTGCACAGGGAAATCAGTTTGGTATTGTTTACTCATCCCCTGTGGATTCACCAGATGGCATCAGACAGAATAATTTGGAGTCCATGCTCGAAAGGGAGGCAAGGCTTGAGCTGCAGGAATTGATAATGTGAACTCACTACAACAGTTCTGATCTTTTTTTTCGAGGATATGGCATGTCTTTAATCTCTGTTGTAAAACATAAAAGGAACCAAAACATATTGTAGCCCACATGGACACCTAATATGTTAAGCAAGCCATTTTTAGCACAGTCATTTATGAGTTATTTTGGCTACTTTTCTAATAGCTGCTTCCCCTGGAATGGATGCTGTCTCTGGGTTGGGGTGAAGGTCCTGAGCAGGTCAGCAGAGAGGAGGCTATGGGAAATGAGGCATTGCAGCTGTTTCCTTCTAGGCTAGCTCTGCTTGAATTCAGTAAATAGAGGATTTAGGTTTCTGTTCTTTAAATATCCCAAGCATAAATTATTCACTCAAAACACACTTGTCAAAGAACAGAAGCACTAGGCAAACAGAAGTGGAAAGCCTTAGCAGAGGCTGAACCGGCTACAGCTTCACTGACCGCAGTACAAAGCACTCAGTATAGCCTGATGGCCTTGCCCGGAGGGACAGAGGAGATGATCTAATCGTTCTTTTCCATCTTGTTGCTGCAATTCTATGATTTGAATTGTTTTCTGGCCAGATCCTACACCGACGTAAGCTTTCCCATAGTGAGTACTGCTGCATTGATTTATAGCAGCTGAGTGTTTGGCCTTTGAGGACTGTTTTAACCTTTAGAATATTGATTTCTCTTTCTGTTCTCCCTGGTGCTGGAAGCAAGCCCCTTGGTCAGAACTCTGGTTGAGCAATATGCAGAATTGCAGTGGTGCCGTGATTTGTAAAAATGAGTGACCAGGGAGGTGAAAAGTTCAGCAGCCTTCGCTACAGTGCTGCATAATCACTGTAAAAGGGGCCATGGCCTCCTGGAAGGAGGAACAGCCTCAGAAAATCACTTGGCAGCAATTTTTTCCGAGTGGGACCCATCCTGCTGTGGGTGGGGGACCAGAACTTGTGGGAGGGGGCAGGCACAGCGGTCTCAGGGGAGGGGTGTGGGGCCCAGACCAGGCTCAGGGCACAGATGAGGAGGACATGCAGGCCTTCTCGCTCGGTGGCCACTCTGGGCAGCCCTTCCTCGCAGGTCTCATGGCTCCTGACAGACCCTTCCTGAAACCATCGCAAAAAGCATCCTCCTCCCGCTCTCCCTCCTGCTGTCCGCCTTCCAGGGCAGGGCTTTAGCTCAGGTCCACCTAAGCTGCCAAGACCTCCCAGGTCGGAAAATGGCCACAGAAAACAGAAACACCAGCTGAAAAGATGGAAGGTGGCAGAGGACAGTCTGTGAAGACAAGAGGAGTGTGAGGACTGGGAACATAAAAGTAGTTTGCAGCAGCTGGGGATGCCAGCCAGATCACCGCCCAGAAAGCATCCAGGAGGGTGGTAGACCCTGCCACCCTAGAGGTGAATTTTGCTCCTTGAAGGACAGTGTTTGACCTGGTTCTTGCAGGGATGATGTGGAGCTGCATCCTCACTGCTGAGACACCCCCAGCTCCCCGGCATGGGGGAGGCCACTCGTGCACCTTTCTTCATGCCAGCGGCCACAGAAGGCGCTGAAAATTTCTGGAGACAAGAATCATGCACAGCCTTATCGTGTGACACAGCTGCTGAGATCAAAGGGGCCAGAGCAGGATCTCCAGCCAGTCCCCAGTCCTTCTAGTGACTTCAAAGACCGCTGGCCCAGCCAAAGGGGTGTCTGTCAGGATAAAATATGCCTCTTTATTTTAGTTAGGTCTGATACAGATCCACCTCTCTTGAAGATAATAATTACAGCGATAAGAGAATCCATCATCGTCACACACCCACTCTGTCACGAGTGGTTAGTTTTCTAAAAGGAACATACGCCTGCCGCTGGAGCATCCCAGAGGAGACTGAGTTGCATGAGGACAGCAGCCCTACCTTGTGCTGTCCCTCCTGTGGTTACCTGGGTTGATAACAGTGATTAGTAAGACGGTCTGCTAGCAAGAAGTGGGACTCAGAGCTCAGAGTCTATGTCCTGGCTGTACCTGTTCTGTGTTCTCATTTCGTAATTGACAAAGTAAAAAAAAGCAAGCTTTTACATGACTTCAGTGCTGAATTATCACTTGTTAAAGGCTTGTAATGCAGAAAAAAATTTTGAAAATCTCATAGTTCCAACCTGTTTTCAACATATTTATGAGGCATACAGTGACATACATATTTATACCTGAGCACATTACATATTTGGGTATTTAGCTGCCAGGGAAAGGGTGTGATTTTGTTCACACACAATGTTTGTCCCACATGTCAACATCCAGATTTAAGTAATGGACCATCATGATGACTTTGAAAGACTAACACAGTGCCTGCAGCTCGGTTAAACATCACAGAAAACCTGCTCTTTGCCCTGCAGGGAGCGTGTGCCAAGGGCACAGGGCTCACACAGCCTTCAGACAGCTTTTCCATCATATTCTTTGCAGCTGGCTCTGTCCCAGCCGCCCCACAGCGCTGAGGGTGGCAGTGCTGAAGTTGATGCAAGGGTGGTTGTCGCCACTGACTGGACCTGTCCCCTGCTGCAGCTGGGCAAAGGGTCTGGTGGGGCAGGGGTTTCTCCCCCGGTTCTGTGCCGATTTAGGGTGCATGGCGGCACGGCTTTCCACGGCCGGCAGGCTGGGGGGCACGCCTGCCCTGGCAGGGCACAGGGCGGTGAGGCTGAAGGGCAGCGCTGCAGCAGCGACAGGTTGGGCCTTGATGGTCTGGGTCAGCATCTGACAGCCGGTCCGGCCGCAGGGGCCTGGCAGAGCTGTCCATCACCAGCCCAGGATGCAGCCACCGCACCTACGGGCTGTGTTCCTTCCTGTATTGCTTTTCAGGTCCTGGTGCTTTCACCAGGATTTCCTTCCCTCTCACTGGGGCCTTGGCTGTCAGGACACGCTTAACTACATCCTTTTTCTGCCTCTGGGGTGGACAGCCTCTCATCTGCAGCGCCGAGCAATGCGCTGCTCCTTCTGGCCCACTTACGGCCTTGACATTTAAGTATGTGAGTAATAAGGCAAGCGAGCAGTGGGCCGCTGCGCTGGGGTGAGGTTTAGCTGCACAGTGCCGGTGCAGGTCTGAACCGTGACTGCAGGGAGTTCTGCAGAGCCGCTTCAGTTCTCACCACCCGGAGCTGTTCCCAGCGCAGCGGATTCCAGTTTGCAAAGACCTCTCCGGTTTAGGAATAACCTGGAGAGATGCCTCAAAACGTCACATGCAGACACTTCCATTCGGTACTTCAAAATACCCGTTTCTCACAGAAGCCAGTTGCCTGTAATGCAATGCAGCTGGAAATCTGGAAATACCTCCTCTCATCTCTTCCCCTATTCTAATGTGCCCCCTAGCAGAAGAAAGTCCAGAGAGGCGGGTAGCACAGAGTCATTGTTCCAGTTGTACACTCCCCAGAAATTCCCTGCTTTTTCGTTCACGGCAGCCTTCCAAGCTTTTGGTACCGTGAGAGTAATGCAAAGTGATCTTGCCTCTCTATTTTGAAGATTTTTTTTTGTTTTGTCTTGATGGTATGTTAACCTGCAGCAAATCTCACTTTAATTTATCCAGATCCCTGATATGGTAAAGTAAAGAATCCCAGACACTTTTTCCCACACCCCTGTTAGTTACTGTTGGTACCTATAGTGGTGTCCCATTGGCATAAATTGTGGCTTGAGTTAGAGTACTATTTACCCTCAGTAACTTGTAGACTGTCAGAGAAGTAGAGAGAAGAGTATTGGTCAGGTAACTATTTGTTCAGTTATGTTCTCATCACTGAACAGTTGCATGAAAACTAAGAAAGTTACACAGCATAAAGAAAGTATACATTTGATAATTTTATTACTATACATTAAATCATCTGTTGACCAAAGCTAAATGCTTAGCAGTATACTTGCTCGTTTCCTGGCTTGGTGTGAGGTGCCAGATCTCTTCTCAGGAAAGCAGTTATCCACATGAGCTCAAAATGTACTTAGGGTACTGTACATTGCTATACTTCTATGATTAGAAGAAATTAAGTCAGCTAATGGATTGGGAAAGACAGCTTGACATGACTAATATCTTATAGGAACATTTAATTCTATAAGTGTCTCCACGCTTTTCAAACATTTTATACTAGCAGATGGATGCAAGAACTGCCAGAAGTTGATTGCACCCAGTATTGCGTTATTACGGGAACCCTTTCCTATAATAAATCCTTTTCTACAACCTTCTCTGTAATAAAACATATTATTGTGTACTTATTTCACTTATGTCTAAACTGCAAAGATTTTTAGTTTTATAACAACTGTGACAACGTTTAACTGTGTCTTCCAAAAGCGTAACTGGTTTGTTTGTATACCCAGGATTGTGGAAGCCTTACTAACATAGTCAATAATCTTGATCATCAGCAAAAAAAGTTAATATCCAAGCCTGAAATTAGAAGGAGAAAAACCTACTTGTCAGGTCAGGTTGGTGGTTTCAAGATCATCTTAATTACTTCAAGTCCAATCCTAAAAAAGGTTGAGGATTTTCAGCTTGCATTACAATCACTGAGAAGTCAGTGCTCAGGGCTGTGCAAGAGCAGGCTTGAGAAAAGAACAATTTCAAGTGCTGGGTGCCAAATCCATCTCTGCAGTGGCTGATCTGGAATTCAACCTGCTTGCACCACACGTTGGTTTGGCTCCAAGATGGTAAAGCATGGGAGCTTGTCAAGACAGAAGCACACCAACATGCCGTGTGAGACAGGCCAAAGTACAAGTTAAAACACATCTTTCTGGCTGCTGGGAGCACTGCATAATTATTTGAGAGCACTACTGTAGAAAGTCTCACTGAACAGGTCTCTTTCGTTTTACCTATTAAATACGACGAGTCCCATGATTGGGCTGCTTGCTGCTTTGTAAAATGCCAGGCCTGTTCGTGAAATCTGATTTATCCCCTTCTTCTTGCCTCCAGACCGTGCCCTTTTCATGTTCTGAAGCAAACATATGTAGCTAATCCTGTATTATTTGTAATTACTGAATACCCTGCTTCTGTGAAATTGGCTTCTCCCACTGCAGTTCTGCATTCAGCTGACATCCCAGGCGTTTCATGGGATGTGTCAGCAGACAGAGCCACCTGACTCTCTGAAGCATCCCCGCTGTCTGCACAAGAGCAATTGCATACACCTGAAGAACAGTCTTCAGCTTCAGAGTCGAAAGCAGGCTACCGTTCCTCCCCGAAACGTGTCCATGTCAGTCAGCCACAGGGCTGTATTTTTTTTTCTACATGCAGTGGTTTTCTGCCCTGCTTTGCCCCAGTTTAGACTTTCGCAATGAATTGACTCTGACCAGGATTAAAAAGTGGTTTTATGTACCAAAAGTCCTTTGACATCAATATCTAAACCAGAACAAGAAGGAGAGGGAGGGAATTCAAGAGGGGGCATAACAGTAGCCTACTGGTGAAGGAACCAGGCAGCTCCATATCCCAGTCTTGTGCTTTAACGCCTCTGATGTCATGCACAGAAACAACCTCTGCAGCAAGGTCTGGACCTCTGCAGCAAGGTCTAGAGCTCAGGCTTTCAGTCTCCCAGGTTTTATTCCAAGGCTTAGCTCCTGCATTGTTTTCTATACTGTAAATAACCTCAGTATTGCACCAAGAGGCACCAGATTGAACCGTTTTTTTGGAAGAGGATTCCGGATGGTAGATCCTGGCAATCCTGACCCAGATTTAGCCTCTGGAATGGGATGACATCTTGCTTTTTGTGACTCTGTGATGCAGGTGTTTTGCATTGCCAGTCTGAGGCACCAAGGACTTCCAGCATATTCTATTGGTAGCCACAAGATATAACATAAACCTATAGGTCCTTTTGCAAGGATTGAGTATTTAAAAATAATTGCAGCACTTAAATTCTGTGCATGTCTTTGTTGAATCTAGCCCACAGCCTAATCTCTGTAAATGTATGGTTTGCAGGGAACAATTTTGTTTGTTGTGTAAGCTATTAAATACAACCTGAAATGATTCCTACAGTTAAAGCCGTTTGGTAAACGAACCTGAATTGAAATGCACTTGGGAAAACTCTCACTTTTCTGTAGGTGCCAGTTTTCCAGTTTGCATAGGATTAGGTAATCACAAAGCATGCAGATTAGGTGTATTTTGGGTGATACAGCTCTGCTGGAGTCCAGTGCTGTGCAACCATGCCACAGGGCTAAGAATGTGGCCCATTCAGACAGTTTCAACCAAAAAGTGTTTATAAAGGTTGATGTATAATTCTTAATAGTCCACTAAGTTTGCTCCTAGTTACACCACTGAAGCATGAATGGATATCAGGAACATCGTTTTCAATTTGCATCAAAGTGTGGAAGGGAAAATTTGCCCTCAAAGCTAAGTGTTCCTTACCTTACATATTTCTACTTCTGTGCCCTGCTTAAATGTTTCAGGCATTTGGAGGAAACTTTTATTTCCCTTGTTACTTCATTTCAGGTGCTTTCTAGCAAAGTCTGGCCTCAGTGTAGAAATGCAAGGTTTCCTTAATCCGTGTTTTAGGAATGGGGAGACCAATTTTTGCTCAGGTCACTGACAGTTTCATGCCTGAGGAGCTGGTTATGATCGCTGCTACCATCTCCAGGGACTTCAGAGATAGGTAGCACGCAGAGCTGGAGTACTCCATCTGCTTTGTGAGAGCAAGAACAGTGATGCTGATGGGCATCCCATCATCAGAAGTGTCAGCAGCAAGCATCATTTCCTAACCAGCTCTTGTACCATAAGGACAACGTGCAATCTTGAAGCTGCTCTGTGGAATCGAGTGCATTCTACCATCGTCCCCTCCTCATACTGTGTGTTAGCAATATGCTGCCTTTCTGTTATCAGACCCAGTCTCAGGATTTTTCTGCTGCAAACAGCTTTGAAAATGTGTGTCAGCAGGCCTGAAGTTAATGTAACTAACAGTAAAAGCTTATCTCTCTTTCACAAGTAAACTGAATTAAATGGACAGTCAGACGCTATTTGAAAATACGTAGATTTCCATGGGGATCTTTGATGGTTGTTTAAATCCTCTCTGTTAGATTATCTGAGTGCAAGAACACTGATGTCACAGACCTTTGCACAGAGAGAAAGATAAAAATGGACTGCACTAAAAAAAGCAATCGTAATTTCCTCTGTTCGTTAGTTACCCATTCGTGTGGTCATTAACTGTCAGCCAGGCAACAAGATTCTGTAAATAAGCATTACTTTTGTAGGTAGGTTAGTGGTCAGGACATGTGACTGGAGATCAGATAACTATCTGTCCCCATCATTGGCCAAATGAGTGAGCATAAGCCTCTCAGCCTCTCTATGCTGTAGTTTACGCTTCTGTAAAATAGGAATAATGACAATGCTTCTCTCCTTTGTAAAGGTCATTTAGATTCGCTGATGAAAACCACTTCCCAAAGTTAGAGATAATTGTTTCTTATTGTCTGAGAGCAATGGTATTTCTTTATAGCTTCAGAGAATCAGCATTGTTGCAGCTTCAGAGATTCAGCTTCAAGTAGAAATCCCCTTGTTTCTGACACTTTTTCAAAGCATGTCTACGTCTTTGTGACAGAAGCCAGGGTGCATTTGAGGGCATGTCTAGTTTCAGACCATGTCTGATCCAAGTTCATCTTTCTAAAAAAAGAGTGTCTTGGGGATCAGCATTTTGGGGGAAGTAGAGACCACAGACATGCAAGAAAGGAGGAAGAACTATCAAATGCAACTTCAGGCTGTGGGTTTATGGAGACCACTGCCCTGCATGCCATTTGATTTTGACGTGGTGCTTTCTGGCAGTCCCCTGGTGTTGTCCCTCACTGTCCCCAGACCACTTTTTGACCAGGCTGGCTGAGGTACCTGCAGTGAGATGGGGCTTGATGAGTTCCTTGGAGCTGCACCTCTTGGCTGCAGAGGACCGCGCTAACAAGGCTGCTCAACCAGGCCCAGCTGGGATCCGCTGCTCTCCTTTGGGGAAAGGAATCACACTCCTAATCCAGTGCTTAGTGCAGTGCTTCCTGAAGCCATCAGTGGGCTCCTGGGGGAGATTGCAAGGCACTGCGGAAAATCCCAGCAGGGCATGAGAGGCTGTGAGGACCTTGACTTGCTCCCTGGGCTGCTTTCCTTGCAGCTGCATGGAGGGGAGCGTGCATCCCTCCTTAGATAACAAAGAGGCCCTGCGGCACCTGGCTGTGATGGGGAGGGCTGCTAAGCAGAGGAAAGGGATCTGAAGCAGCTTCTCTGTGGAAAAGATGTTTTAGTCTTTGATGGATGTGTGAAAGGTATGAGAATACGGTGATGATTACCTTCTGTTCCATTAGTGAGTGACTAGGGAGGATACTAAATGACAGATATTAAACTTAAACATTTAAAAGTCTGCAGGATTGGATAACTTCCAGGAACTGCCCAAAGAGCTCTCTGAACCATTAGTGTAGGCACAATGAAAAATAAAAAATGGATCAGCGAAGAAATTGAAAAGGGTTGGAAAAAAGCCAATCTTTTATAAGAGTAAATGGGATGAATGAGGCAGTAAATGCTCCTGAACCTGACCTCCATCATGGGAGGGAACGGAGTGGCTGATACAGGGTACAATTGGCAGAGGGAAGGGTCTTAGCCTCCACCACACGCTGATTAAAACCCAGTAGTAATTGGCATTATACAAAATGACTGCAGTTCCCTACTGAACAAATTAAGAACTGGGTAACTGGGGAGTGCAAAAGCAACCATACATGGGAAGCTGTTGTCCACTGAGAGTATTTTACAGCTGAACCTGAGGAAAATCTGCTGTATGCGTGATGCCCTTCAACAGGGCCTTTCTCTGTAATGAAACCTGAAATAATCACAAACCATGTATGGGGCTGACTTCACCACTTGGTGTAAAGCTAAGCTGTGGTGCAAACAGGTCAGTTAAATACACTGAGCTGGGCTGTTTATCTATCAGTGAAACACATTTCAAAGCGGCTAACTGGCAGATCTCGAAACAAAAAATACAGGCCACCAGTGGGGCTGAATGTTACAGAGATCCGCGATTCCTGAAAGAACAGCGAAGCTCTGTGAATAAACATGATTTTACATAGGCTCCCTATGCCATGCTTTGCTTAGGATACCAAATACGTTCCTCAGTGATATAAAGCATTACATTTGTATATACAAGTCTGTCTGGTCTTACGTATTAAGCAGAAAACTAGTGCAATTGGGTTCTGCCTCCCACTGCTCCATACATAAGCATGTATCTCGTGCATTTTTAGAACTACATAGCTGCTAGTATGTGTTAAATATTACTCTCTAGACTGTGTGAATCAGCCCAAACTGTTTTAAATTGAGCTAGGAGAGTAATTTGTTTATTCTCATGATGCTACTCCTGCTATAGATTCAAGAGCAACAGCAAATTAAAAATCAAAGCTGAACAACCCTGCCTGTTATGCCTCAGACAAAGTATGGCTGAGGCTGCTAGTGGATTACGTTTTATTTGCCTTTTGCTATATCAAAAGATGAACACTCATTTCAAGGGATAGCGTTCAGTTAGGGTTCCAGGAAATTTGGTTATAGGTGTCCTCCTCAGAAGCTATCTTTCTTCCTTTTTCATGTGCGTGTTTTCCTTGTCTTGAGCCTGCCTAAGCAGCTACAAAATGGTTAAGTCAGACTCTTGCAAATTATTTTCAGGTTTAGTGTGCGTCCTCGGGCTGTCTGCAATTCTATTTTAACAAAATTATCTGAATTCATTATAAGAAGATGAGCTGAAATGTTCCATGAAGGCTGTTACATCTGGGGGACTGTGGGCACTGCTCCTCATTAAGTGACACAAGGGACCAGACTTCCAGCCCCAGGTTGCCTAAAATAAACTCAACACCTCCTGTGTTCCCACCGAACGGGCCCAAACCCCCCTCAGCAGGCAAAGCCAGTCTGTGCGCAGGCAGTGTCCATTTCGTGTTGTCCAGCTGCAGATGTGGAGTTGTATGGGTGACTGAGGAACTGTCTCTTGCTTTTGTCAGAAGAGGACTCTGCAGCACAGGCTTGCGTCCCCCCACCCGTGATACAGGGGTGCAGAGTAGGGCACAGACAGCCCCAGTCTTCTCCCAAAATGTCTCCTTGATGCCCAACACTGCCTAGGACTTTGGCAGGAGGAATGGAGGCAAAGCAACTCCCTCTTGCAGCCTGGCAATGCAGGGGGGTTTTGCAGGTCACTAGCACCCTTGAAAGATCCCCAAATTGTTGTGAGGTCTTGTTCCTTTTGCACCAGAAATGTGGTGCAAAAGCATTACAGCCTTTGGTGTGGCAGCAGACTTGATCTGAAGAATTAATAGTGACTTCTCACAGACTTCTGGACAATTATTTTTGAAATAATGGTGTGAAATTCCGAGGTGCATTAGTGGCACTGGGTTGTGGTCATACGGCATATGCCAGAGATGTTCCATAGGACCTGCACGCAGACAGCAGGGCTGCCTGTGGACTCTGGGATGTGCTGTATGTTGGACAAATGACAGGAGCCAGGACATGGCCTGTTGTGCAGACAGGGCCATGCTGTCAAAGCTGGCCTCAAGACTGCACAAAGAAAGCCTAAAACGCTTTGTTTCTGTTTTGCTGCCCGAGAGCCCTGAATGAGAAAGCAGAACACAAGTCTTCACGTTATTCACACCAAATGCCTTTTTTTTATTTTTTTGGTCAAGCCACAAACTTCATTCTCAATTTCCTGAACGCTGATGTGAGGTCTGTGTCTTGCAAGCGTAGTATTTACAGCGTGTCAGCCAGCTGTGCAGGCAGGAGTAGGGACGTGCAGGCAACGCGTTTACCAAGGAAGTTAGGGGGAAGGGCTTTGCAATGTTTCTCTAGGGAGAGCGGTGACTCCAGCAAGAGCTCTGTGACCCTGGAAGAGGCTGGTGCCTCTGCGTGTGCTGGGCCAAGTGGTGCAAGCAGGGGCGGAAGGAAGAGTGGGAGACCCAAGGGAGCGTGCGTTGCTTGGGGGGAGGGTGCACAAGTATTATAGCGTGAAACTTACTTTTTTCTGCTTTCACATCAAGTGTCGCAGATGTTCTCTTCCCGGGTTTTGACTCTGGGAAAAAAAGAGCAATGTGTAAAACCTTCAGCTTTATTAATTATTACTTATATAATCACCATCATCATCATCTAACTGTTGTGTAAAATTACAAATATGTATTCAGCTTTTACCCGTGTATAATTTCAACCAGACTTGCGGGTTTGCAAATGAATGAAATTATAGGATACTTCAGACATTTTACAAGCACAAATGCAATGAAAGCATTTAATTGCAGGGATCTGAGACTGTCTGACTACAGATGAGATGCTATTAACCTCTTTCTGTCTGTTATGGTTGTGTCAGAAAATTGTGAGAACAGTGCTAAGTACACTCCAGACCTGTGTGATGGAACAAACATTTAGGTCCTTCGTCTGCAAGAATTTAATCTAAACTTAGGCTGATGCGTTTGCAAACAGACCTGTTGCAACAGCACTTTCAAGTTACTATCATGTATCCTACAACCTAAACCACGAACAGAAATGATTGAAGAAGCAGTATCCCCAAAAGCAAGGATAACCTTAATACACCTCATTACAATACACACGCACCTTCACGTACTGGAATACTAACTACATTCAATTATAAATTGTGATATTATAGCAGGATACTGTATAAACCAAGCTGATGTTGTCTCATGCCTGATTTGCTGCCCTAACCGCTGTTTGGTCTTTCATCCCAAGTCATGGTCACTTTCATGCTTCCGAAGTCCTGGCTACCTTAAACTTTCAAAAGTAATACTTTCTGTAGGTGGCTGCCAGAGGTGTCCTCAGCACAGGCTTTGCTCTCTGAAAGTCAGAGGATTTATAGGCGAAACAGGGAATCTTTTTCCCTATTTCCTCCTGGTTCTGTGAAACATTGTACTAGGCTCAGGCATGCAAAATCTATCTTATTTTGACCACCTCGTATGGAGAAGCTAAATGAATAAGAATAAAAGAGAAAGGTATATAATACATATTTAATTTCAAAAAGTGATGACAACGGAAAACTTCAGGTGTGCACAGTCTAGTGGTGACCAATAGTACAGGTTCCGTCTTGTTTCACTGTGAGACGCGGATGACCTGACCAGCTGTGGCTGTAGGAAAAAACCCAAAGCTGATGGAAGGATTTCCACGGGTTTCCAGAAGCCGCTTAAGCAGCTGTGTTCAGCGGATCTGCAAGAGTGTGATCCGTGGGTGACACCTTGTGAGCAGTGCTGTTGGAGTCACTACTCTGCAGTTACTTGCTCCCACGTAAAGGAAGATGCTGCTGTGCTTGTGCTGCCCAGCAACAGCACATCACTGTTGGGCTCTGGTGTTCACCCTTTCCCACTGCTGGAAAGAGCTTTACATGTTCAGCTATTTTTATCAGACAGCACATCCATTTTGGTAGAACATATGAGGAAAGGCTGAGCAAGCTGGGACTGTTCAGCCTGGAGAAGGCTTGGGAGGATCTCACAGAATCA
This sequence comes from Pampusana beccarii, assembly GCA_013399365.1. Lineage (NCBI taxonomy): Eukaryota > Metazoa > Chordata > Aves > Columbiformes > Columbidae > Pampusana > Pampusana beccarii. The sequence goes on from VWYH01009704.1 coordinate 509,862, forward strand.
CAGAATATTGGGGATTGGCAGGGAACTCAAAAGATCATCCAGTCCAATCCCCCTGCTGCAGCAGGAACACCCAGATGAGGTTACACAGGAAGGTGTCCAGGCGGGTTTTGAATGTCTCCAGAGAAGGAGACTCCACAACCTCCCTGGGCAGCCTGTTCCAGTGCTCTGTCACCCTCACTGAGAAGAAGTTTCTTCTCAAATTTAANTCAGCCTTTCCTCATACGGGAGATGCTCCACTCCCTTAATCATCTCCGTTGCTCTGCACTGGACTCTCTCCAGCAGCTCCCTGTCCTTCTGGAACTGAGGGGCCCAGAACTGGACACAATATTCCAGATGTGGTCTCACCAGGGCAGAGTAGAGGGGAAAATCTCATCCATGTATACAAAAACCTGAAGGCATGGTGTGATGAGGATGGAGCCAGGCTCCTCCCAGTGGTGCCCAGTGACAGGACCAGAGCCAGTGGGCACAGACCAGTACATGGAAGGTTCCTCCTGAACATCAGGAAACACTTTTGGATTGTGAGGGTGACAGGGCACTGGCACAGGTTACCCAGAGAGCTGCTGAAATCTCCATCCTTGGGAAATATTCGAAAGCTAACTCAACATGGTGCTGAGCAGCCTGCTTGGGCAGGGTGTTGGGCCAAATGACCTCCAGAGGTCCCTTCCAACCTCAGCCACACTGTGATTCTGTTTCTGCTAAAACAATCCAACAAACAGTCACTGCTGCTGGTGGTATTCAATGATCCTAATTGGATTTAACTTGTGAGGTTATAGAGGTTGCTTTGAGGTTCTGGTATTTTTCTGTTAACATCATGGTTGAAGAAGAGCAACCAAGAAACCTGATTTTTTCATATTATTGGTAATATCTGGAAAAGAAAAATGTATTACTTGGCTTGATTTCAAGGCTAGTGCAAGAAAACCAAAACCAAAACCAAACCCTTATCTACTTGGAAAGTGAGTAGCTTTTAATATGGGGTTATGATGAGAATAAGTAGACACAGTATGAGGCATATTTAGGATTTTTTTTAGATTTTTAAAACATTTTTTTAGAGGAAAACTTAATTTCATGGAGTGCTTCTTTTTATGTAGAAATTGAGCAACTGAGCTTAGCAAATGAAGGCTGAGATTTGCCCGAACAGCCACTGTTACATTATAACCTTATTACTGAAAAAAAAAACTTCCCTTAAATTGATTTTCTTGGTTTGAAGTTTTACATTATGGTCACATCTCAAGGCATCAGTTAACAGCAGGGCATCACAGTAAAAGTGAAACTGTGTTTATACTGTAAGAGACTGTCACTGTCCGAAAGTATGACAAATAAACTGGACAAGGCCAAGAAAGAGTTTTAGAAAGGCAACATGATTGCAAACTCTTTCAACCTCAAGTGATAAAAGCAATAAATAAATAATGAGTCAGGCCTGCAAAAAGTCATGATGGTTGCTTATAAGGCTTTTAAATCAGCAGATTTTTTTTTTGTTGTTAATTTTAATGCCAGTCTCTGTTGTTCACTCACTTCTAGCTTTTCTCTCAAGCTTTGAGAGTCAGAAACCTTTAATTAAAAACCAAAAATCTTCCCCTCGCTAGCATGAATCCAAGAACTGGAGAGATTTGAGATGACAGAAAACCTGCAGAGATTCAGCCAGTCTGCTAATCCTGTTTTGCACATGTGGAAGTAGGCCAGGCACAGAGAGATTTACCATTTTGCGCAGGGTTAAATATCATCCTGGATAGAGCTGGATGTCCTGATGCCCCAGTTATGAAACAAGTCTCCCTCTTCTGAAGAACAGAGATGACTGAATTCTACAGCCAATTCCCCGTTTCGAACCACAGTACAAGATCACTTTGCCGGCACTTTTTCTAATCCTCGCTAGCATATGTCAACCTACACGTGCAATTTCTGGACTTCCCTCCTTCAGTAATTGCCTTTTTTTCAGGGGACATGTTTTACAGTTGTTTTTTTTATTCTGAGTGACGACTGCTCATTGCACAGCACTGTGCAGTGTAAGAAGATCTCTATCTCAAATCCAGTCTTCTTGTTTTTAAATAAATGTTGGTACCAATGTCTCTAGACTTCCTTAATAAGCCTTGAGCGAGCCACATCTCCAGATGTGTGTGTTCTAAATGCTGAATAGAAACAGAGTTAAGCTGAATAACTACGAAGTGATAGTCACATTTTCCTCCTATTGTATCCACACAGACTAGAGCCAAGGGGAATTATGTTTCTAAAAATCTTAGGTCATTCTTAGTGTCTGAAGTACTCTAGCGGAGACCATGAATAGAGGATTTTTTCCAAAACTGTGGGATGCAGGCCTTCACTAGGCAGTAAGGATTTGAGGAAATATCCAGTTTAACCACTAGAGGTCCGTTTCACACAAGTCATTCGCAGAGTTGGACAGAGTATTAGTACCAAAACTTTTGGCTTCTGCATAAGGTAATATCTAACCTATTTTGCTTTAAGTGACTAGAACGAGAATGCCACCTTAAATAATTAAATGCACTTTTTTTGGTTTCTGGCTGTCTATTCAGCAGATTTGTGAAGAATACTAAGTGAGAGACTAGATGAGTGTGTCTGCTTGTAATTTTACTCGTTCCTCACACCTAAATACAGAAGATGAAGTCACTGTGCAAGATAGCTCACGAAAGCCTACTTTAGTCCTTATCTTTTTCTCAGAAATGTTGGAAGCACAAGCTGAAGGAGCTTGCTAATGGCTTCTTTTATCGATATTAGACAAATTACAGAGGCAGAGCTGTACACTGGGAAATGAGATACTCTGACCTAAAATGAATTATCAAATGTGGAGTCATGAGGAGAGGAGCCACCATTTAATAAACTCGTCTGGGACTTTGAAGAACCACTGCCTTTCCAGTTCAAGATGTTGGGCACAGTTTTGGGTACACAACTACAGAAAGACTCCTAAGGATAAAGGACTGAGCCTGTGCAAGTTGAAGGGCAAAGTTCTTACTCCTCCAGCCTCTAAGCGTGCACGACTCAGCTTTTGCTAGAGAAGTTCCTAAAACTGAATTCCTGCCTACAAGAATGTCTAGAGCAATTTCAGACTTTCAGCGATGCTTCTCCATGGCTCAGCCAAATCCGTCTCTTATCACTAAGCCCTGAGAGACCAGGGTACAGAGCCTGTATCTTTAAAACTGGACCCAGCACCAAACGTACCTGTTCTGCCCAGGAAAAACTGGGCTGGTGGTGGAGCTGCTGCTGCTGCTACCCCGGTTTATTCAGCCGGGCAGAAAAAGCTTTGCTTGGTGGCCTCATACGTCCCTTTTTCCATTCCCGAGGGCTGCCAGAAGCAATCCCTGAGTGTCTTTGGTCAGAACTACTTGCTACACAGGCATAGGCAGCACCTGGGAATTTCCCTGTTCAGCCAGCATAAGTGGGCAGCAGGCAGGCCCACTCCTCACCAAACCCTGGTATATGTTGGGCTTGAGAGGGTCCTGCTTGGACACGCTGCTGTCTGCTGTTTAGCGGGGGGTGTAGCGGGCACAGGAGAAGAACTGCATTCTGGTGCCCATATGGAGAACCACTGCCTCTTTCACTTAAGGCTTGTTTATTATAAATAACATATGTGATCCTCAGAGCAGGTGTCAGGGACCAGGCATAAATCTCAGCTAATGCAGCTTATGCTGTTGGTGCGGGTATGGAATTTTTAGTCACCAATAAGAGCATTTGCCAGTGCTACTGTGCATGCCCTCTGGCATATCTAAGGTAGTACACAAACTGACTGAAGTTAGACAGGTTTTAGGTACCCACGTTTTCTGAAAACAGTGTCATACCCATGCCCCAAATAGCAACTTATCATAACACATGCTTCAAGGGAAGGCTACCTGCCACCCCTCTTCTCATGTACACCCACCCGTGTCCCCGCCCGCCCCCTTCCCCTGCCAGAGGAACACCTAATGTGTGGGGTGAAACCTGTGATTTTTGTGTTTGGTCCCAAATCCCATAATCTGTGACCAGAGGTATAGGGCTAGGTGCAGAAAGGACAAGGAATTACAGATAGGAACAGGAGAACGCTAAAAAGTAAAAAGCAAAAGAGAAACAACTTAGCCAGCTGGCACATGGATGTGTTATTGAAATCAGTTAAAACTCTCAGTGAATTTCAAGATTCACTGACTAAAACTCTTTGCCAGGAAATCATGATAGCCAGGAATAATAGCCTACTGCAGTAATTCCATAATCAATAGCTCCCACCTGACCTTATCCTATAGAGTACTAAACTGCATCTAAAAGTTACATTATATTTCTGCACATACATCAGCCGTCATCCCTTGCTTTTTGTAAATTTATGCATCAAATCATGCAACTGGATTGAACTTTATGGGGGTCATTCCTGGCTCACTTCTCGCTATGATGTTTGGAGCATTTAATCAGCAAGACTTCAAAGAGGAAATCTGAACTTGTAGCTACCATTATGTACTAGCTTAATTAATGTACTTATTTATATCTAAAGAAAATGTCTTAGTTTATCTTGAGTGGGTGAAATGTGTCAATTTTCTAGCTTCAAGCTGATTCCTTTTTCACTATCACAAAGATGGAATGATACAAATAAATATTTTTATTTAATGTTGCTTGTGATCAAGGAAAAGTGACGTGCAGAGGTGTCTCGGAAAATAACTGAGGCTGATAAAGATTTTTGCTTTTCTTACCTTTCAGTTTGTTTTAAAGAAAAGAGTAAGGATAAAGTAAACCTGTCCCCACCAGTTCTCATGTCTAACCTGTTTAGGTATAAGACAGTGCCATAGATTTTTTGTTAAAGGCAAGAAAATGCGCATGGAAAAACTCAGAATTACACATTTAAGGTCTAAGTTGAGCACTGGAATTTTCATTCTCTGGTTGTCTGTTCTGTTACACCTATGATGGAGGACACCGCAGAACTAATGAAGGATCAGATTATTTCACTCAGCTAGGCACTTCTCTGCAATACAATTTCCATTAGACTGTCTTCTGTTGAGATACAAGAGGCATTTGACATAGGGCAACTCATCTGCCTTCTTTGTGAACAACATTTCTTCATGCTGCAGAATGAAATGAGTAATTCTGACAGCATCCAGCCTAAGACTATATTCTTCTTTCATTATAACACACAGACAGCTGTTTAGTAATTTTATTAAGCATTGGATATTTAGCTTTCTCTAGCATCTCTAAGAAAGTTCAGTAAACAACAAAACAAAAATCAGATTCTTTAACATTATGCTGTTCAAGTTATGTTCAGCTGTTCAAAAATTCCTTTGGCATCGTACGGAGCCATCAACACTGGGAAAGCCAACATCATCATTCAAAGCAGTCTTTGATGTCATCTAGTTGGACTGGAGATCTAGCGAAACAACACTGTCTTCCAGTCGTTTTATTCTACTGGAGGAGCGGACCCCCCATGCAGTGCATTAACAGATATGGCAGAAAAATTATGTGAAGCCGCTAAGGTAGGTGGGGATGAAAACCAGCTATATCACAAGAAATTGCCAGCTCTATTTGTAACTGAGCCTCACTCGAGACTATTACTGGCAGCAGCCAAAGGGCTGCAGTGCTGAGACAACGGAGAGTCAGAACCTGGGATTTTTGGTGATTGGATTTTCCCTGTTCTTCTGGCTTGAATTACTAGCAAATAATTTTTTTAAGTGTCACTTATGTAATTTTATATCCTTGAGTGTCTGTTTGAAGTCATACTCATGAGTAAGGTTTCCAGGCATTCCTGAACAAAGGTGTGTGCTCAAGGACAGTAAATCTGACACCACAGACCTCCTGGCTCACAGACTTCAATTGAACATGCATGCACAATCTGTCCAATTTGGCCTGAAAACATAGGATTTACTTAGCTGGGTGCTGTGCAGCCGTGGTGCATATGGGCTGTGAATGTGTCTAGGATTTCCAGTCGCACAGCAGCCAGTCAGAGCTGCTGTGAATGCACAATAAGGTTCCAGTGGCTGGACCTACAGACACACAGAAATCCCAGGAGAGGATCCTGAAAAATTTGCCCTGATAAAATTCTGGTCTGAAAGAAAGCATTGCCAAGAAAACCTGGCTTTCAGCAGGTTTTAATTAAAAGCAAAAGCAAGAACAACAACAAACCTCCCAAACCACAAATGCCCCCCACCCCCTCCCCAAAAAAAGGAAAAAAAAGTCGTTATGCCTCCCAGCGTTTCTGAGGGTCTCCTGAGCTGGAGTGTAGCAGAAGGTTCCCTGACATATTATTAGGTGCCTCCCCATAAGCTGCTTCAGACTGCCCTTCTTAGCTCCCATTAGGATGCGAATTATGCAGATTTTGGCGCTTTGCTGGGGAGGGTGGACACTAGCGATCCCAGACACATACGCTTTGCACACTTGCAGGCTACACACCACAGTCTAAATACAGAATGGGCAATGCAGGTTTGCCGATTTTTGCCCTTCTATTTTATATTTTTTTTTTTTCTTTTGGTGATGTACACTAGGGTGGGTCTCTGAGGGACATAACTTGGTGTAATACTGTCATGTTGAAGATAAGCACGAAAAGAAAAACTTATCTGTAAGTCTATTAGTCACACTTGGTGGACAGAGATGGGCAGGAGATGTATTTCTTGTTTAAAATATGAAATCCAAATATGCAACACCATGTTGACTATCTTTAACTGAGGCATCTCATGGCTAGATAAACGCAGTACAGGAATCTAAGCAGCTATGTAAATAAAACATTCACGAAAAGGAAAAAGTGCTTGAAGTTGCTGAGTACTCCCATTTAAGTGGGTCAATGAAAGCAAACCTGCTGGGGAAAACAACACTGTGTTTCGAGGTGAGAAGTGGATAAAGAAGCCGTTTCAGACAACCAGTTTCAAGAATGGTCAGTTGTGTTGTGATCCCAAACACTCAGTTGCATTGGCTGGCTGATACTTTTAGCTGATGCCAGATTACAAAGTATTGTGGATAGTGGTGTACATTATCAGGTAGGGGCTACCATCTACTGAAGAAAAGCAAGGCAGAATATGCAGAGTTGCTCCAGTATGAGTTGCTGGGTGCAGTTTTTCTCCCTTTCCCTTGGTTTCTGCTGTACTTGGCTCTTCCGTAACGAGGGCTCTTGCCCACTCCAGGTGTGTGTTTTCAAAATTATCTCTTTCAACCTCCCACCTGTATAAAACAAAAGAGTTGACTACAAATAGCCATTTCTGTAAAACCTCTAAAGGTTTGAGAGACCTGGACAAGCTCAAGCACTGGGCCCATATGAACCTCATGAGGCTCAACAAGGCCAAATGGAAGGTCCTGCCCATGGGTTGGGGCAACCCCCAGTACCAATATAGGCTGGGGGGGTGAAGGGATTGAGAGCAGCCCTGCAGAGAAGGACTTGGGGGTACTGGTGGATGAAAAGCTAGACATGGTTTGGCAATGTGTGCTCGCAGCCCAGAAAGCCAACCATGCCCTGGGCTGCATCAAAAGAATTGTGGCCAGCAGGCCGAGGGAGGTGATTCTGCTCCTCTACTCCGCTCTGGTGAGACCCCACCTGGAGTCCTGTGTCCAGCTCTGGAGCCCCCAGCACAGGAAGGACATCAACCTGCTGGAAAGTGTCCAGACGAGAGCCACAAAATCAATTAGAGGGCTGGAACACCTCTCCTACGAGGACAAGCTGAGAGAGTTGAGGTTGTTCAGCCTGGAGAAGAGAAGGCTCTGGGGAGACCTTGTTGTGGCTCTTCAGGACTTAAAGGGGGCTTGTAAGAAAGATGGAGACAATATTAGGCCTGTTACAATAGGACAAGGGGTAATGGTTTTAAACTAAAAGAGGATAAATTTAGATTGCACATGAGGAAGAAATTCCTTACAATGAGGGTCATGAAACACTGGCACAGGTTTCCCAGAGAGGTGTTAGATGCCCCATTCCTGGTGACATTCAAACTCAGGTTGGACAGGGTTCTGAGAAACCTGATCTAGTTCAAGATGTCCCTGCTCATTGCAGGAGGGTTGGATTGGATCCCTACATTAAAGGTCCCTTCCAACCTCAGCTGTTCTATGGCTCTATGATTCTAATGCAATCCTTTCTTCTCTTAGGACAGGAGTAAGTTAAATGTCCCTGCTGCCTGTAGATTGTGGATGTTTGATCTTGGCAGGTGGCACTTCTGTGATGAGAGTGCCACAGAACAAAGCGTATGAAAAGAGGGAGCTGTCTGGTTTACTAGGCATGGGCATCAGCAGCGCCTGTGTCAGGTTCGGTAGAAGGAAATAATACAAAGACTGGGTGACCTGTTGGTCTATTGGAAGCACAAAACCAGCTTGATTATAGCCAGAAGATTTGTAGAAGAAGCTGGGATTGCAGCTTTGCTTCTTAAAACTTCCAGGTTTTGTTAAGAGCATTCTTTGTTTGTTTATTTGGTTGGATGATTTTTAAAATTAAAAAAATTTTTTTTTGAGATGCTATATCTGGAGAAAGAAGCTTGCTGGGTGAGGACAACAGAGCTGCAAGGGCAGAGGACTGGATGAAGGACTGGAATGGGGTGAGGAGAAGTTCTGACAGATTTGGAAAGACTTGAGGTTAGGGGTACTCCATCTAAGCTGAAAAGACTGGTGTATCTTGGTAAAAATAACCTTTTTGATGGGAAGTGCAGGAATGCAGCACAAGCTGGGAAAACTCCAGGCAGGCTGGGGCAATGTAAGAGCCCCATGACTGGGCTGGCTGTTAGCGCTGCTTGTGTGCCTCTTCTGGTGGGGAAGGCTTCAGTCTCCTTAGGGCAGACGATGTCTGTTTCTGCTGCTCTCCAGTTGGAGAAACATCATTATTTTCCTCACAAAATGACAAAATCATGTTTATTATCAGCTGTACAGGGGTGTAATCTATCTGCAGATTTATCTGTTATTTTCTCCTAGGTTACTTGCTTTCATTGTGATTGAATATACTGTTATTTCCCTGTTACTCTGCATNTTGGAAGCACAAAACCAGCTTGATTATAGCCAGAAGATTTGTAGAAGAAGCTGGGATTGCAGCTTTGCTTCTTAAAACTTCCAGGTTTTGTTAAGAGCATTCTTTGTTTGTTTATTTGGTTGGATGATTTTTAAAATTAAAAAAATTTTTTTTTGAGATGCTATATCTGGAGAAAGAAGCTTGCTGGGTGAGGACAACAGAGCTGCAAGGGCAGAGGACTGGATGAAGGACTGGAATGGGGTGAGGAGAAGTTCTGACAGATTTGGAAAGACTTGAGGTTAGGGGTACTCCATCTAAGCTGAAAAGACTGGTGTATCTTGGTAAAAATAACCTTTTTGATGGGAAGTGCAGGAATGCAGCACAAGCTGGGAAAACTCCAGGCAGGCTGGGGCAATGTAAGAGCCCCATGACTGGGCTGGCTGTTAGCGCTGCTTGTGTGCCTCTTCTGGTGGGGAAGGCTTCAGTCTCCTTAGGGCAGACGATGTCTGTTTCTGCTGCTCTCCAGTTGGAGAAACATCATTATTTTCCTCACAAAATGACAAAATCATGTTTATTATCAGCTGTACAGGGGTGTAATCTATCTGCAGATTTATCTGTTATTTTCTCCTAGGTTACTTGCTTTCATTGTGATTGAATATACTGTTATTTCCCTGTTACTCTGCATCTGACTTCTTACGAGATTAGGGGGCTGTTTTAGAGGTTTTCTTCACGTAGGAAACACCAACGTCTAACTGACTTGTTTTTTTTTCTTTTTTTTTTTTTCTCTTCCCTAAATTTTCGCTGAAAACATCAAGGATATGAAAACGGGAACGGAACGTGGGTACCGTTTGCCCTTGGGTTGCTAATAATTGTTTGTAGCAGTAATACTTCAGATGCCCACCAGAGGTCACAGCTTTACTGCGAACGCAGCATCAGTTTGATTGAGGCACGTTTGGTCCTGTGCTCAAGGGGCCAGTGGAAAAAAAAAAGGGGGGGGTCGCAGGCGAGCCTTTTCGTGCTATGTAAAGCACGGGTAAGTGGCACTGGCATTATACTATTGCTGTCAAATATAATGTCAAAATCCACCTATTCATGTCTGAGAGTTGTTGCTGTGTGGCGTTCCCACTCTGATCTACAGATGGCTTCAAGCACCCCAGAGGTGATCCACCAGCGGGCTGGCGCCTGCCAGTTTTCCATCAAATGCGTAGATTACACCGAGCTGCATTTACAGAAGTGAATTTCGTTGTTCACTAGTTGGTCACATAAGCGCATTGAGAACACTTAAGTACACCTAAGGGTGCTCAAACGTCCTATGACAATGGAAAGCCTAACTTTCACCTTCAGATGGAAACATTCAGCACCTCTAATGTGGTGTTCACGGCCAGGGATACCAAAAAATGAAAATGATTTTTTTTTTTTTCTTTTTGTTGTGGATGTATTAAGAACATGGGAGGAAAAGACCAAGAAAGCAAGCATTGGAGCACAGCCTCTACTTAAATTCACTTTATTAGGCATCGAAGATACCATATCTCTGGAGCTGTCACCTTCAAAACAGGGAGAGGAACTGAGGCAAGCACAGCTCTCCACAGCTCTCCGTCCTGTGCCTCCTCTCCTGCACTGGGGGAATTATGAAGTTACCATGGTTTGAAATAAGCTGGATCAGGTGTCTGGTAATGCTTTGAGGCTTTCAGCACCATCTGTGCTAGGAGACCCAGGAATAATGGGGCAAACTGAAAAGTGTGATGACAAGAAGACTTAGCTCCAGGGTGCTGTGTCATTAAGCCAAAACTGGAAGCTTGCATGTGAAAGGATTGATGTGTTAATATGGTTCCATACACCAGTTTATTATTTAGGTGTTTATATGTGTTATATTGCTACATATGCACTATTATACACTACAAATTACTTTGGCCTACTGATTTCAATCCATTTTGAGTAACTTTCATTTCCACTGTAATAGAAAACTCATCAAAGGCATAGCTAATATCAGCATCTCTCAAAGCTCTGAGTCAGTCCTAGATTTTCCACCTATTTCATCATGCACTGGAGCTGTAGTATATCAGAAATAGACCCTTCAAGACTTCTTAGACATGTACCATTTAGCATGTCTAACCCAATTTCAAGAGAAAACCTGAAGCTGCCATTTACCACTCAAGCTATTCTTCTGCATCCCTCCCTATTTATGTATTTAGAAAAAAAAAAAAAAGGCAAATGTATGAAGCGTTTTTACCTTTTGAGAATGAACAGTGCAAGCTGCATACACCATGCTCCTTCCAACAAGCAGACACAATTGCCATTTCATGAACACAGGCCGGGAGATAATATTCTGAAACATCTCCCATATTTTTTAGAGAAAACAAATGAAGAATTTCTGTCCCGTGCAAGTAAATTCACTGTGTGAGGTCACTGGCAGAGGTTCACAAGTCAAGAATGCCTTTGCGCATTAGTAGGGTGAAAAAGATCACTAGGCTTGAGAATTGGCAGTTACAACAAAGAGTTGTCTCTGCCGTCTTGAGAGCTGTGTAGATATCACCTGAGAAGTGTTCTCAGAGAAGCTGGATGCATCTTGCAGACCCTGCTGTCGCCATCAGTTTAAAACGGAAGCTTACTGAGGCATTGCTGCAGGATCCAAAGCTGTCACCTGTAGTAGGGCACAGACACTAATTAGAAACAACTGGAAGCAGAAGCACAGCAAGCCATGGAAGTGGCTCAGTTTGAGGAGCACTTCTGAAATTACACTGCTCAAAGAGGACGAAACTACTGAGCAGACAAGCGTACACCACCCACAGAGTCACAGATGAGCCGTGCTTGATCCAGAACTCCCAGCGAAGTACTGGGAAGGACATCACAGGGGTCTGGGCATTTGAAAGGGTGACCAGGGGCAAAGCATCAGCGAAGGTGACAGGTGACAGAGCTCTCTCTGTGCAACCTGCTGGACTCCGTCCAGCGCAGGTTTGCAATGGACATGGGTCCACCTCAAGGTGGCTCTCCACGACCTCTGAGAAGTGACTTGGTGCTGGTCTGAAGCAGTGACTCCATGGGCGAGTACTAACTGGCAGCCTAAGCTGAGATGTCAGAGACTAAAAGGACTTGGGAAGTGGTATTTTCTTTAATATTCAGAGCTTATTCATTCACAGTGGGAAAAACTGTTTTGCTGTTGCTTGGTTTGCGGAAAAACAGCTTCAGATCTGAGTTCAGCAATCATACACACTTCACACAACTAATTTTTAAAGATACACTCAAGCTCACGTTACTATCCAAGTTAAATCTACTTTTAATAAGGCTTAACTGAAAAAAAATCCCTACTTGCTGGAACAACAAAAAAAAAAAAGGTAGGATCACAGGACAATACAGCGCAAAAGGGCCCTTAGGAGGTCTCCTGCTTGCAGCAGGTCATCAGAGAGCTCAGACCAGCCTTCTCAGAGCTTTGTCCCACTAGGGCCTGCAAGGATGGACCCTGCAGAGCCTCCCTGGGCAGCCTCCTCCACTGCTTGACTGTCCTGAGGGGGAAAAGGGTTTTCCTTACACGCCGTCTGAGCCTCTCGGTTATACTCATACCTCTCCTCTTTGCACCATCCATTGTTGTGAAGAGTTTGACTGCATCTTCTCCATGGCTCTCCTGTAGGTTTTGGGGGGCTGCTGTTTGGTGCTCTCTGACCTGTGCCTCCTCCAGGCTGAACCAGCCCTGGTCCCTCTGCCTGCAGGGCAGGACGGTGCCGCAGCCCTGGACACCTCCGTGCCCTCATCTGAACCTGCTCCAGTTTACGGATGTGTTTTCCCTACTGGGGGTGGCAAAACCAGACAAACTACATAGCTGTCGTCTCAGGAGCGCTGAGCAGAGGGGGATGATCACCTCCCTCACCCGAATGGCCGTGCTGCTGTTCATACAGACCAGGACATGGGGGCCCTTCTCTGCACCCAGGGCCACTGCTGGCCGTGCCCAGCCCGCTGCCCACCGTGGCCCCAGGGCCATCCCCACGGAGCTGCTCCCCAGCCTGCGCTGCTGCAAGGGACGTCTCTTCCCAGGAGCAGGGAATCTGCATTTACTGAAACCGTATCGATAAAACCTTTATTTAAAAAAATTTTTTTAAACTTGTTTTCTTTTTTCAATTTCCCCCCCTGCACCGTTCGGACCGCCAGCTCCAAGGCTCAGACAGCGCCTCCCCGCCGCTGCCCGGCGGATGAACCCCCACGGGCTGACCGGCGTGTGCCTGCGCCCCGCCCCCACCGCGCGCCCTCCCCACGTGGCCTCCGGGCACGAGCCACCCGCTCCTCCTCCCCCCAACACACTTCCTCGCCGGCGCGCGCCGATTAGCATAATAATGCCCCCCCCCTTTCTCTCCGGCCGGCCAATGGGAGCCCAGGAGGCGCCACCAGCTGCCGGCGGCGCAGCGGCGCGGGCTATAAATAGGGCGGCCGGGGAGCTGCGGCCTCAGAGCGCTGGAGAGCTGTGTGGCGGAGAGGTTCCGGGAGCTGTCGCTGCCTGCCGCGCTGTGGGGACTCGCTGCTATGACTCTGGAGGAGATCCACGGACAGGAGCCTGTGCCTGCGGGCCACGACTGGTACGTGCGGGTGGGCCGGGGGCTGCGGTGCGTGGCGGGGGAAGGAACAGGGAAGCGCGGTGCGGCCGGGAGCGGTTGCGGCGCCGGGCTGACTCTGTGCTCTCTCCCGGCGCAGGATGCAGGGCGCCGGCAAGGCCCTCCACGAACTGCTGGTGTCGGCGCAGCGCCGCGGCTGCCTCACCGCCGGCGTCTACGAGTCGGCCAAGCTGATGAATGTGTAAGTACGGCGGGCGGGGACCGCGGGGCGCCCGGCGGGGGCTGCGGGGCCGTGTGGCGCCGTCCGCCGGGCTCAACGTGCCGCTCCTCTCCTGCAGCGATCCCGACAACGTCGCGTTCTGCGTGCTGGCCACGGACGAGGAGGACGAGGGGGACATTGCCTTGCAGATCCACTTCACCCTGATCCAGGCCTTCTGCTGCGAGAACGACATTGACATTGTGCGGGTGAACGACGTGGCCAAGCTGGCGGCCATCGTGGGGCCCAGCGAGGAGTCCGGGGAGCCGCGGGACCTCCACTGCATCCTCATCACGGTGGGTGTCCTGTGCTGGTGGGGGCTCTGGCCGCCGGGGCTGTGCTTGTGCTGCTGGCCTCTGTGTATGGGACAGTCGGAGCCTTTCGGGGCGGACCCATCTTCCACTGGTGGTCAGATCCTCTTCTGGGCAAAGAGAGGGGGCTCGGCACATGCTGTACAGCAAGTCAGCTGAGTAGTAGTAGTAGTAAGCAATGCTTCTCGTAAACGTGGATTTCCTCTGTTGTCCACAAGGGTAATGTCTGTGCTTACTGCTTTGTCTGTGTCAGGGCAAATGCCATCTGAAAATGCCTTGCTTCCTAACCTAATGCTTCTGTAAATATTGTGATGACCTCAGCTGGCTGGCAGCACTAATGGTGTGCAACCTTTTTTTCCTCCTGGCAGAATCCAAATGAGGATGGCTGGAAGGACCCAGCTCTAGAAAAGCTGAGCTTCTTCTGTGAAGAGAGCAGAAATGTCAATGACTGGGTGCCGACAATCACCTTGCCTGAGTGATGGTGACCAAGTGCATAGGGGAGGCTGAAACCTTTGTTGCATTCTCAACGTGGCGTAGGTTCACCGAAATGTGCAACAAGCTGCTGATTCCATGGATTAGCCTGGTCAAGAGACTGGATTAAAGTCACTCAGACTGGCATGCAGTGGGCTCTTACAGAGGAGAAAGAGGAGAACAGCTTGCCTCACCAGTGAGCCCCAGTAGGCTGCAACCGTGGAGAGGCTGACATACCATGGAACTGAAAGAAGTACTGCAAGTTTCCTGGTTAAGTGGAGCTGTTTCAGAAGGCAGAGAGGAGGTTGGGGGAAGTGGGCCAAAACTTTCCAGAAGGACTGGACAGAGTACTGTAACTAGGAACTGTTGGTGCTGTCTACAAAACACAGAGAAGACTAAGTTTCAATATTTGATGGACTACTAGGGACTGGTTACTGAGACTCCAAAGTGGACAGACTTCAACAGGCCTCTTGGGTCACTCTGCAGAACTGGTTTAATAATGCAATAATTTCTATTGAAATATTTGCTGCTATTGAAGCTTTCATAATAAATTTTTGACAATTAATATCTGGGAGTGTCTCGCTTACTGGGTGGGGAGGCATGTTACTGAAATACCACTGATGTTTTGCTCATGTGCTGTAGTCAAAGGTGCACTCCACAGTAATGGAGCTATTGTTCAAATACTTTCTCTCCTGGGCCAGCTGAATGAAGAGCTGTGCTGTCCAAGTTGATAATTCAACCTTTCACCCTCCTGCAACAGCTGCTTATCGCAACAGCTTGCAAGACTAAGGAGCTGCATGCTTAATGAGCTCACTTATTGTAATAGGTGGTCTTTGTAGTCTACTGAAGGAACATAATACATGTTAGAAACATGGATTTTTTTGAAATACAGACCTCCAGTAAATTGCATCATTAGTTCTTAAATATGACTTAGTAAGATGCATTCAGAGCTGCAGCGTTCCCACTTGACAGAAGCAGATTAAACACTATGGGGGGCTGCAAAACTCCTTAGATGTCAAATACATCTAACATTTACTTGGATTAGAATGACATTGTTAAATCTAAAACTAGCTAATAGTGAATAAACATCACATCTGCCACAAGCTGATCTCTGATTGCCATATGCTGTGACAATAGAAGCTGTCACTCCAGAAGCCAATTTTGCAAAACCTAATTGCATGACAGCTCCAAATTAAGTCCAAAACAATTTAAGGATTGTGGCCTTTTTTTAGAGGTCCTGTCATGGAAAGTTAATACGGGTGGGCTGATTTGGCCCTACGTTAAAAGGGAAAACACCACCCCATTTCTGTGCACAAGCTATGTATGTGTGCTTCAGTACTTGACATTAAAATGGCATAGTAATGATCCCGTCTCCAGAAAGCAAGAAAGCTGAACTACTCACTTCCTCTGTAGACACTAAAAGTACTAAGTTATTGCAACTACATTTCCTCTAGGCTGGCTTGCAGTGATTGACAGTAGCACTTGCTGAAAAGTGGTCATTTCTGCACGGGGTATCTCAAACAGTTGTGGTTTCTGGGAAGCTGCTTGCTCTCAGTTTCATTGTTCCTGATAAGGGAAGTTCAAATTCAGCTCCAGCATTCCTGGAATATGCTCCCTTGTACAGGACTTACCGAGCTCTGCTTGGCCTCTGTTACTGTCATGAGAGGCTGTAGGGTGGCTACATAACCAGAATTCAGGCTGAGGCAAAAACTGTAGGGGCCTCAGACCTCTGCAACCGTTCCTTCTTGTGCTTAAGATGCAGGAGTTGCACAGCCTGTTTTTCTACTTAACCTGCACTTATCAACTGGTGTCTGCTCTAGGACTTTGAGAGAAGTCACATGCAGGAGCTAAGGGAATAAACAACTTTGGCAGCTGTCGTAACAGAAGCTGCCTTGAAGGTGATCGCCTTGATACACACAAAATACCAAGCCTGGATGCTTCGTTATACATTTTTATAGTTTTCCCTTAGCAAATGCAGGTTTCTTCATTTTCAATGGTTTTACAGTTGAGAAACACATTTCTGTTCTTTGCTTGAGGCCTAATCAGTACTCAGAGCCAAGAACAGATTAAAGTGAACTGTCCTGAAATCAACTTTTACATAAAGGGTAAGCAGTACTTCACAGCCTTGAGTGGTTTAAACAAAAGCCTGAGAAGATCGAAGGAAGTTCTCAAACACATATATAGCTAAACTAGAGCAGAGAAGAAGTGTGGCTGATTTTTTGGCTGAGACAGTAGGCTATGCTAGCATGCTATGCTACATAGTTGTACCTGGTAGGAAGCTTAACTTTCCAGCTTTTATGGAATAAATGTATTATGCAGCAAACAATGAAATTAATGAGGCAACACCAAAATACTGTTGCCTCAAGTCCCTTAGAAGACAGCAGCCTGACCTTCACCTCCCCAATAGTCTCGTGAAGCTGTAAGCTGTGCCTAATGAGAGGTTCACAATTTCTTATTTTAGGGACCTGTACAACTCTCCTGAAATCCCTTTTGTCTCAATGCAGCTACGCTGTAACACAAATAGTATTAAACTGAGTTAGCCTGCAAATGTTATTAATACGGCATTGCAACTAAAGGCAGCTGTAACTTGCAAGTTATGTGCTGCTGCAAATATACGCAATGGTCAACACTGCTTAACGTAGCAAAAATGCAGCAGCTGGTATCTACCGATACAAGTAGACTTAATCTTTAAGTGCTCATATATATAAATGTGCAAGGAGCAACCATATAGTTATTAAAGACAGACAGCAGAGCTGGCTGTTACTGGCTGTGGTGGGGACAGTTGGTCGGGAGGTGTTGGTTGGCTCACCAGGTGTCTGGAGTGTTTTGTCAGGTATTGGGGAGACCTAGAGGGTGCGGACAGTAACCTCTGGTGTCTGCAAGCAGTGTCAGTCTTTACTAAAAAGTCTTTATTAAAAAGGCTTTTTTCCACGCAGGACTAGGTGACCCACCAAGTCAGATGGAGCAGGGATGTGTTAGAGCCACTCGCACTGGGATGGTTCAACAAGAGAGTTGAAAGATGCTTCCAAGTGACCAGCTATGAAGGGCCCAGTGTGAGGCAGGCTGTGCAAAACGTTTTTAAGGCTTCAGAGAAGCAGAACTGGAACATCAAAGTATGGTGTTGTTATGGTACCTCAACTTCCCAGCAAACAGAAGTGCCCGGGACAGGGACACCGCAGGTTTGCAGGCCTCACAAGGACTGCTGGGACCCCTGCGAGGTGCCTCCAACCCAGCCACGCTGTGTGGTCTCACAGGATGGCTTGCTTTGTGTTGTGGTGGGACACACCAGGGCACTCTGGGGAGGAGATTGAGGGTAGTAGTTATTAATAATAAAGGTGGTTCTCCAGCACATGAGGTGGCCTAGTGACAGAGCACGAGGTGCAGGACACGGAGTGGAGTCACAGAGCGGTGGTGCTTCTGGCTCTGCTTTCCATCAAGCCCTTCACCTGTGTGCCACTAGGTGATCAAAACTGTGTATTTAAATATCATAAACATAGACGTGTTGAATTGTCTGTGCTTCTAAGTAAATTTTTTTAATGGAGGTGTAAAGTTTCGTTTAAAATCTTTTGAGAAATAGGTTTATGTTTCTCTGCCTGGTGATCTATTTCACCATCTAATAGCGCTGACTGACAGGAATTTCCCCTTGTATGCTGTTTCCTTCTCTCAATGGTATTTTCTTCCTATTACACTTCTGTGCATCACTTTACTGTTCTCTCTCTTGTGGTTATAGATGGCGATCTCTTTAGATGCCTGATGCTTTTAGTGTATGCTATATTGAGTCAACTGCCTTATCGTCTTATCAGGATATATACGCATACTGGCACACAGGGTACGGTTGTTGTAAACAACGCTTCCTCTTTGCTGTTGAGTAGGAAATACAAAAGGGAAGCTGATGAAAGTATATTAGAAAGAGGCAGGCAAACTGCTGTGCAGAATAATGTTTGCGTAAAATCTGTGTATATGCTGAATGATCCGCTCAAGTGGCATTTGTAGCACTGGGCGCTTAGGGAAGGAGCACTGACGTGCCCTCTTTGAGCCTTGGAGTTCTGCAAACTGGTGGAGTTTCAGTCATAGGTGAAGGCTGTGTGAATTAATGCATGCTCTGCAAGGAGAAAATCTTTGAAAAAATATTAGTGGCAGAAACATGCCCTAGCACCACTGTCTGATAAACAAGGGAGACTTGGCTCATGTCAGCAAATCTATTAACTGCGGCTCTCAAATTTCCTGTCATCAGGAGTAAAGAGCAGTGTGGGCCCAGGTTAGACCATGGCAAGTATACAGAGAGAGTACGACTAGTGGGGCGAATGTCATCACACATGTGAGCAAGAAAGATGTGTGGAGAAGGGTGTGTGAATATTGCGTTCTTTGTGTTGACACACATTGTGGACAGCTGTGCTCATGCCTGTGCATCCACAGAGCCTCATTCATTGCAAAGCAGCAGTGGCAGAAACTGAATTTGGCGGAGGGATGGAGCTGTACAGATAGCACGGGCGCCTCACCAGAGCCAGTCTTTCTACAGGGTTTTATGAAAACTGCTTCTCATTCCTGTTCATTCCTTATCCATTTCGTCATGGCAGGTGTGATTTGCTCACTTTGTGAAGTCTGAACATGCAATGATAGGATATTGGAAAAACTGAGTTAATACTTTGTGTGTAATTATTTCATACTGAATGAGTGAAAACTCCTACTATTCTTTATTATGCTGCAGTAAGATACCCATATACATGGTACTCAGAATACTGCAGTGTGTGAAGTGTTAATTTGAATATATTGGTATCTTTAAAAGTATAATCAGATTCCAGACATAACAGTTGTAGTGGCTACAAAGTCTCCTCCAATCGCCCACTGCACTGGCATATGGTTAGTTTGCCATGCGTATTTTCTGATTTTAATGCAAGGAAGGAAAACAAAATTATTTTCTTTTGTATGTCTAATCCTCTCTGTAGAGCTGACTTTACTTTGAAATCATGACTTTGAAAGGTTAGTATGAGTGCACACTGCTGATTCAAAACTAGTTTGTGCAACTTTTTTTTTTCTGCTTTGAAAAGATAGCTGTAGAGATATGATGAGAGGTTTACTGACTGAATGAATATTTCCTGTTTGCTACAACTGATGAGAAAAACCCACCCTTTTTTCAAGACGAACTGTTGTGACTCCCTGTAGAAAGTCCCATGTGTTATAATCCATTGCAGAACAGTGCTAAAATTTAACAAAGAACACCCAAGATCAATTTCAGTATCAGAAGCCATTTTGACTGTCCCCACCATGAAGTTATGAATTTTTAGGATGGTGAATCTATGATTTGCTTCCTACTCCCTGTTTTGGGGCACCTAAGCTGAAGCAGCCTAGCTTTCACATCCAACTGAAGTTAGTAGGAAGCAATAGTGCTTAGTAATGTCCATTTAAATGCCTAAAAAAGTAACTACGTCCCAAAGTTTCAAATTTGTCTTCCAGAAACAAGGCATTTCTGTTAGACACCTACCAAACACTAGCTACAGCTCAAAACAATCAGGTTATTTAGCTGTATAACCATAAACTTACGTACCAGACTTCAGGCTTTAGTCTTCTGTTTGAGAATGCGTAGCGTAGGGCACAGCTGCATAAGTGTTTTAAGCCTGGATCAGTTGAGTGGCCGAAATGAGTCTGTGGATCTTTGCCTGCTAACCTGCTTTGCTTCACGTGGCAGAACGGAGTTGGGACATGCAAACAGGATTTCACTTGGGAGAAACCAAGCCAGAAGACATTCTCTAAGTAACTACCAAGTACCTACTCCTACATTTATACAGTCCTAAAACTACGTTTGGCCCTTTGAAGGCAACTGAGAGGCTGATGTGGCCCCCAGCGAAAATGAGTTTCACACCTCTGCTCTAAGTGATCTGCCAATGCTTTCCAGCTGCTACTGAGCATTCAGTTCACGGGACCACACCTGAAGAACACACAGCACAATTATTTGCTGATTAAGAATAAATAGGCAGGTTTTGGCAATAAAAGAAGAGAAATATGTTGGCCTACTTTTCACAAAAGAAGAGATTTTTAGTGTAATACACATACCGATGTGTTTTAAACAATTGCATGGTCTTGAACTAACAGGGTTAAAAATCTGCTTTGGCAGCAGCTTGCTGAACTTAGTTGTTTCTGAGGCAAGAAAGATGAACGGCACTATTTCTAGAAGTGGTTGCCAAAGTTTTTGATTTTTTTTTTTTTTTCTTTTGTAATAGACCAGCACTGCCCAACTGGCAGCACTGGAGCAGCTTTGCCTGGCTCATTGCCTTTGTGCCTGAGGAGCCGGTGGCTCCATGGGACATGAATGGCGATCTTGCCCCACTGCCATGCCACCCCATAGGGCAGCCAGGGCACCGTGTGAGTCCTGTGCCAGCCAAAGCAGGGACTGTCCCCAGTGTGGAACCTGTCCTCTTCAGTTGCCACTCATTACGCAGCCAGATCTTCTTTGTAGGTACAATGGTATGCAATACTTGCAAATGATTTCCAGATGATGTAAGGATGAATAGGACAGTACCCCAAGAGAAAGATATACATCAATATATGAATCACTGGATTATATTGTTACAATGTCACAAAACATTTTTTAAAATATAGATAAGCTCAAGGTGATGCGTCCTCTTGCATGGTAGGACATGATAGCTACTGAACGGTAGACTACGAAATCTTACACCAGTGCCAATGTCTATTGCTGTTGTATAACGTTTCTGTGCTTTAAGTTTGCCTATGTTAAAAGCAAACTCCTTACTGTAAGCTGTTTTTTCTGGATCAAAAAAATGCATACTGTCATTATAAATGGTTTCTATAGGTGGTTTCATGCTGTTGAAGGCATGTTTGTGGAAAGCGAGAAATGAAGTGCAAGCTACTTGATGCAATGTAAAATAGGGTGGTAAAACACATTGCTTTTTCCAAAGTATCAGTTGTATCCTTCACAAATACAGATGTTCTCTGTCTTACATACTGCTCTGTTTATGTAGTACTATAAAGTCCTTCAAATAAACTGCTGAAGAAGAGAGCAATAACAGGCACTGCATAGTTTGTACTAAATGACTGCTATTCGGACACTACCGCTCCTGGCGTGTTGCAGAGGAACAATAGACGGGCTATGCACAGCCTGTCCTGTTTGGGGTGGGAACCGCTCACCCCCAGGGATGCCAGGCCCAACTTTGCATTGGTCAATGCCTCACTGAGTTGAACTGAATTGTGCAAGTTTAAAAACAGGTGCTTGTTTGCACTTTGGGACCATGGCTAAGAGAAGCACGCTCTCTGCCTGGTAAACACGACGGCAAAAATTGTTCCAGGTGTCTCTAACCACCCAGCTAGCAAGTCTAATTTAAATCAAAGGTAGACTGTGCGGCTTTCTCGAAAGAGGTATTTTCCAATCCAGAACCTATTTTCTTGATTTAAATAATTTTTTAAAATGTACTGTTTGTTTGCTTTTGTAACATCTAAGCCAGCTTTCAGGTGCGTAGGCACATCTGAAAATATTGTTTAATTGGGAAGGATGTCATGTTTTTATTCCTATGCTAAGGTATCTTTTGAAATTTATAAGGTTATCTTTGCTTCAGGCTGTGTGCAATATGTAAAAATGTTCCTAATTTAGAGCTCAGCCCTGAGAAGCACTAGAGGACCTGGATGGCTAAATTAAATAGATAGACAAATATACTAGGAATGAATCATGATAATTGTATTTGTAAAATAATTCAGAGATATTTCCAGAAGAGATACAATACATTTATCTAAACAGAGTACACGTATCCTTGTGGTGCATATACAAAAGAGCATCTCACCCTTAAGCATTGCTGCATATATACACAGGAAGGAGACAGAGAATGATTCAGATCTGACAGTACATAAATAGGGTTGTATTTTGTCTCTCTGTGCACTGCACCATCCTTTGTCAGAAGATAAACTACCACTGGAACACTGCTACAGAATGGAATTCCCTGGCTTGCCACTTTATGCAAGCTTGCCTTGTTTAATAGAAAAAACAAACCAACAAACAAACTTGATATTGTGCTATGAAGGCCTGGTTGTTTTACACATTCCCCATGGGGCAGGTCACTTAGTGGAAAAACAACAACAGCACTCGGAAAACTATGCGAAGGGTTTCTAAGCTCTTGCACCTTCTCTACCCCTACTTCTCCCATGGGCTCTGGGCTTCATTTTCAAATAAATATTTGTCTCACGTTACACTTCTCAATAATTGTCAATTCACTGGTATTGAGGGCAGGACTTTAGATTTGAGGTGCAGGAGCTGATGAGGTAGCAATGAATTTATTCAGGCAGGAACGGAGTGAGTTGTACAGGAGATTGTCTTGCAAAGCAGCTAAAGGCAACACAACTCGGTGCTTTTCAGAGCAGTAGTTTTGACATCCTAATTGTTCCATATCTAATCAATAAGAAAGACATGCTGCTCTGTACCCGGTTTGCCAGAGGAGATCAGTGGTGCTTTTCCTAGCCTGAATGTGGAAACAGTAGAAAATGCTTCTTGAGGAAGCACAACCAGAGAGATACGGTTGAGTGGAAGGCACCAGGTATGGACGTAGTCACTGGAGTTTGGTGGCAGGAGGAGATGTCCTATACCTACGACTGCAGCACTGAACCCCTTAGAGCTCCACACTGAATTTTTGTACCAGCTAGCCGTAGCACCAGAGCTCTTGAAAATAACTAAGCCGTACAAGATCTAAAAATTTTTGACCAGATAGACCAGAGCAACAGCGCCCTGACTGCTGCCAAGCCTGCCATGTGTGCTCATAACTTCTTACAGACTCCAGAATATCCTCTTTGGAAAAAAGCATTTCTAAATGCTTCAGCTGTGGAAACCGTGCCATGCGGCATGCACAATCAGCCATTAAGGTACACCCCCAGAGGAAAACAGGTTCCAGAGCTCGTGGACGTTGTAACAGCTCTCCTGCATCACGTAAGTTGCAGGTGATCGTCCGCATGGAACTGAAGACTAATACGGTGCTTTGTTTACAAGGTAAACATTCGGCTGGCCTCTCC
The DNA here is from genome assembly GCA_013399365.1 of Pampusana beccarii. Lineage (NCBI taxonomy): Eukaryota > Metazoa > Chordata > Aves > Columbiformes > Columbidae > Pampusana > Pampusana beccarii. Next base: position 533,310 of record VWYH01009704.1, read on the forward strand.
GTACCTTCACCTGAATTGCTAATAACTTACCACGGTGTGTCATTTAAAGCAAATTGCAGTGTTAATTATGATAATAAGCCCATGCAGGCCAGGCCCATGAGGACCCTGCAGAGAAGATGCTGGAGCGCGCTCTGCTCCAGGAAGTGCTGATGTTACTCCTCAAGACTCAGCTGGCTAAGGACATTTTGCAAGAACAGGTTCCCCACTTCCCAAGCCTGAGTTTCTCCCCCTTAGGCCCACGTCCTGCATGGCTGCCTCTGCAGAGCCCTCAGCTGCAGATGTATCTGTGCAGCTTCCCTATGCAGGAGCGGGCTGCTCCAGGCTTTTAGGGGGCCTCTGTAGAAGGTTTGGTTATCCTCTTTAGGTTCCTCAGTGCCTCTTCGACAGGAGCTGAAGTGAAAGCAGGACAAGGTAGGAAATAAGTCACCGGCTGCTGCTCCCTGAGATGCCCAAGGTGCAGGGGTGTTTCGACCTCAGGGATCCTGGGGTGGCCAAGCCACCAAGCCCACCCACTCTCCTGCCTCAGGGGAAGGGGCTTCATCCCTGCCCCTACAGAATGGAATTCCCAAGCCAGGGAATTCCATTCTGTAGCTTCACAGAGCTCCGTGTCACCCAAGGGATTTAGCTACACTGAGCCAAACCACTTATCTGCTGAAAGCATAACACGGACAGGTTCCCCACGGCTGTCTGAAGCTGCAGGGAGCAACAGAAAACTAGGGGAAAACCTAAGAAGCTGTAACTCTTCCCACAAGCTGGAGACAAAATTTCTTTTTCCTGGTAAGTGCAGGAGAAAAGCAGCCACCCGATTCCGCTTTCGCAGTAATATTCTGATCTGCCACAGGCATATCGTTTGCTGAAATGAAAACTGAATATAGCCTACAATTGAGATTACCCAATATGCTTATATAAAGCCTTTCAGAGCAACAGCACATCAGCTGGTAGGGGCTGCTACTAGAAACTAAGGTTTCTTTGTTTCTTAGCAGCAGATGATTTCCACTCTTAGGGCAATTATGTAGCCTAATCGCCTGTAATAATCATCCCTGCAAAAGTGTGCTAACGCCAGCCCTTCTCATTTTTGCAGCTTGTCTCCTTACCAACTTTCTGCTTCTGAGTAGCAGAGATGGGCTCCATACATTTAGAAAACACAAGTAATGTTGGAGAATGTAGGATTTTATTATCTGAAGACCTTCATTGATGCTGTTATTGGTGCCTAAGACGTTATTAAGAAAAATCATTTAAAAAAAAGAGAAAAGAAGATAGTGTTATTTCTGAAATGTGACCTATTCCTAAGAGACTTATTGTCCTTCCAGTTACCTACAGTTGTTTGGTGTGTATCTTTATCTTTAAATAGTTCTTTGTGTTTATTCTTTTTCTAAGATACCAGTTAGATGTACCAATGCTAGGCTGTCTGTGCTGTATTACAACGATTTTTAAAATTAAATCGGAAAAAACACAAAAAAGTCATAGAGTATACTGTACATTGGCAGAACAGATTAGATAATATAACATATCTTTATCACTACTGACTTTTGTGGTTTCATTTCCATGCTATCAGTGCTTTTTTTTTTTCCCTAGCAGATAATGTTGCAGCAATACATTATCATTCAAAAATATGTTTTGCAGTATTCACATATGTGAACAGTGAACAATGTAGCTTGATTTTTGGACAAAATTCATCAAAATACGTAACTATACAGGTTGAGAACAAAGATCCATCCAGCCTAATATCTTTTTTTCTGACAGTAGCCAGGAGCAGATGTCTAGAGAAGAGTACTAGAAAAGGGCAAGCACGTAGGGATCCTTCCCCTATCTGCTACTCTTAAAAAACTTACAGTTCTGGGACTTTCTGTGCCTAAAACTGTGGCACCAGTGTATATTTTCAATACATAGTGCTTAGAGGCCATACACTTAAAATTCAGGTACTGGCGGCTGGTACATGTCAAGTGCACAGGCAGGTCAAAAGCATAACAAAAAAGCTCCCTGAAGAAGGAACTTTCCCCCAGTATTTTCCTCTGTATTACCCCCAGAAATACAGAGAAAAAAGAGTTCCCAAGAGTACAGAGGTGAAGTGCATAGAGATGTCCAACAAGGGGTCTGTTCAGCTCCCTGCATTCTGCTTCCATAGATCCTATTTTCACTAGAAGAGTGGAAGGGAAATCTACATATTCTGTTTGCTTTTAAAGGCAGAGGTATTGTTATAAGGCTCAAATGATTATGCCTATGAGTGTGTCTTTTCCAGGAGGGGAGCTCAAGATTAAGTGTCAATTTTGTCTGGAAGGAAGGCCTTTTATTCTGATTAAGCAATATTTTAGAACTCAGGGAGGGCTACACTACTTATTAAGGAAAAATTATTGCAGTTCAACGTATGCATTTGATAGTTATATTTTGATAATTATTTAATGCCTGTTATTGCCACAGAGCCAAAAAAAGGCAAACATAACAGCCTCATTACTGCCAAAGATGAGTAATAAGGTTCGGTGGTATCTGATTAATGCAGGAACACTTTATTGTAGCTCAGAATACAGGAAAAGAGACAAATTAACTTTATTTGGAGGAATATCTTCCATTAAAGTAGAAATTATAACAAGCTACTCTTCACAGGCATTGGAAGTGAAGTTCTATGCGTGAGTCAGAAAGAAGTTATTTATAGAATCATAGAATCACTTAGGTTGGAAAAGACCCTTGAGATCATCGAGTCCAACTGTTAACCTAAAACAACTGAGTTCACCACTAAACCTGATTATATGGTTGGGCAGAGAGAGATCTCTGTGAAAAGCTGTATATTAGCAGCAGGATGTGGGTGTGTTGGCAGAAGAGGTTTGAAAATTGAACAAAAATAAGAGATGCTGGTTCTTGAGGGGGTAAATTTGCTTCCCCTCCTGTGAAAGTGGTGCCTCATGCTCTCCCTTATGTCCAATGCAGTGATATGTCAGCCCAGGTCTTTTTCAGTGTCATCTCATTGCATTGGCTGGAGGCTTGTTCTAACTTATAGGGGCTGGAAAGCCCCAGAGATGCAGCGTTTACACTACCTAAAAGTCACTTTGGCAAGGTGGACAACCAGGCTGGCTCTCAGCCGACTTTGGCTAGTGAACTGTCTCGATATGGTTGTATCCAGACAAGCACTAGGGCCTCTGATAGTGGTAGGATGGAGGCCAGGGAGACTTTAAAGGGAAAGGCTGCAACTTGTTCCCTAAGTTCTGAACTGGACCTGTGGACCTGAGCAAAGAGGTGGGAAGGCAGCCATTGTCTGAAACCAAAATTAACAGTTACCTGCCAAAGTGCCATCTCTATTAATTCCCAAGAAATGCTTTCACCTTTAGGTGTTTGGCTAAGACAGTATTATTTTATACAGCCCAGGTGTGGGTAAGTAAGCAGGGAGCCCTGAGTATCAGGAGTCTCAAGCTGAGGAGACAACAGCTGACAACATTTTGTCAAATAAAGTCAAATGAAGCTGAGTAAACCTGAAGGGTTTTTCCTCCTACCCAAATCATACAACATGGGCGAGGTTATTTTGGGCCTTACCACTTTACATGTACATGAACACGAGCCGTATTAGTCATCGCTGTGTGGCTTGAAGAGAGATGTGGACGAAACTGCATAAGAGTTAACTTTAAGTTGGCCCCTTGTGTGAGTCTCTTATTGTCACAAATTCTCACAGACAGAGACAGTCTTGCCCTTTCTCCAGGGAGCTTTTGTTATTTGACCTTTATTTTTCAGGTGTAAACAGAACAGATCTGGACATCAGAACCACTGACACTTGCGTTCCCCTGAGAGGAGAGGAAAATTCAGCACAGGTTGGAAGAACCTTCCCTCTGCGTATGGTGCTGCTCATTATCAGGTAGATGCAATGACACTGGAGAAACAGTAAATTTTGCGGACGCTGAAAGAATCATGGGCCCTCTGTTTATGGATGTATTTATATAGCAAGAGGCAGTTACAGAGTGAGAACTCGGAAAGAAAGAGTAGCCACTGAAAGCAACTTTGTAAATTGCCACACTTACGTAGTTCACAGAGTATGCGCTGCTGCTGAAAGCGGAGTGATGCTGTGCTTAACTTTAATGTGAAGCTGTAAACATTGGGACAAACTACCTTGTTGGTAGCTCTGTCCAGTTCAATGGGATGAGATGAGAGCTAAATTTGACACTTTGCAATTGTCTCCTTTTGGAGGCTGCGTGGATGTTTTAGACTCCTGAGAGATTTCTCCCGTCTTTGACTTCCCCTGTTATGTGTGTGATAATAAGAACTGTGACCCCCAGACTGCTTTACAAGTATCACGCCACTGCAGTCCATGTCACTGAAGGATTTGAAGCACTCGGTGCCCATGCTCAGCTGGATACCCTTTTGCAAGGTGTGGTCATGGTGTAGTAAAGATACATCCCTGTTTGTTTGGTAGGATAAGAAGTCTTACATTATGTTACCTACGGTTTTGTTGTCTTCAGTTTTACTTAGCTTCTATCCCTCCTGGAGACTGTTTCTGTGTTTACTCTCGGTATGTACTTTTAATTAGAGACAACATCTAGGTCTTAATGTTGAAATGTAGATTCCCTTATGGAAGCACTATGTGCAGCTCACTTAAAAAAAAAAAAAAGAAGCAGAATGACAAAACCCACCCCCATTGACACCTGCTGATTTGTCTATATGATGTGTGAAAGAGGAAAAGGGAAAGTGGGTTTCTGATTCTACAGCTGGACCCACACGCACCTTTTTTCATAGGAAAAGGAGCACTGCTCTTCCCAGATGTCTGATTTGCTCTTTCTACCTCAGTGAGGATTGCACCGTGAGCTCCTGCAGTTTTTTGAGCATGTGTGGGGGAGTGAAACTCAGCATGGCAGCAGTGCTGGGTACTCTGCATTCCTAGAGAGTTACCTCAGCTGCTGTCCTCTCTCCTCAGTGAGGGTGATTAGCCAACAAGTGTATCTGTCTTGCAAGCATGCGGATTGTTGCTCCAGCTATGCGCACTCACCCACACACACAGCCATGCAGGCTGGAAAAGACAAAGGCATGTTTTGCTGGCATGGCAGTAACGTGGCCACAATTAAAAACGAAACAGGGAAGAGACATAAAACTGAAATGTAGCCATCGTGTAGGTGACCGCAGTTCACCGTTTTCTTCAAAGGGCTTGCAAGTTCTTTAGTAGATATAACCCCGTGCGAGACTCACTGCTACTGAAACAACCACTGCGTGTGGGAAGCTATTTATCTACAAACTTAGTGACTGTTGACTCTCCGTGCAGACCTGCCCCATGTGCTGCGTGCAGCATGGGGTCCCTGGGCTGAGGACGAGCTCGGGCTGTGACGGGTGCCAAGCGCGGCCGGTGGGGCTTGGCAGCTGGGCTGAACCACTTGGCTGCGAGGTGATGCTCTCCGTTTAGATCTCTAAATTGGGACATGCTGGGAAGGCTTGCAGAGTTGATTATTGTTATTATTATTTGTGCCCTGCACCCAGAATCTGGTCCTTGTGTTACTTATTAGCTGTGTACAGAGGGATATTTAACCCGCACAGAAAGGACTTTGTTCTCCAAAGGTTTTACAGGACCTGGCAAGGGCGCAATGTCCTGGCAAGTCTTAGTAAAATGTAGATAATTTTAATTCCAACATTGTGTTTTCCTAAGGATATTTCTGGGGTTTTTTTGTTTAAGTTGTTTTCTTTTTCTTTTTCTTTTTCTTTTTCTTTTTCTTTTTCTTTTTCTTTTTCTTTTTCTTTTTCTTTTTCTTTTT
>VWYH01009704.1:539104-569603 GCA_013399365.1 Pampusana beccarii
CTTTTTCTTTTTCTTTTTTCCTGAGGAAACACTGAATATTGTCTGTTTCTCTGATTCATTAGAGAACTGTAGTAAATGACACTTGTATCTGGCTTGCCCAAAGACTGTGGATGCCGTGAAGAGAGCTTCTGCACCCAGGCTGAATTTGGCTTTCTGAGCATTCCTAACAAAAAACCTGGGTCACTACAACCTTTTCTGCAGAAATGGAGTCCCGCATGCCAAAATCACTGGCTGTATTCTCTTTAGGCTAAGCTGAAGCCAAAGGCAAGGTGACCTTTCTTACAAAACTGTCTGCTTAGTGGATGTTGCCTGCAGGTCGAGGTCTGGGGCTCACTGTAATCTTTATCAGCTCCAGGTTTGGAGCCCTGCATCATTTTAACTGGAAACAACATTTCAGAGAAAAAGCATGCTTGCAGAGCCTGATACTCTTCAGTAACTACACTGAACAGTGAAAAAGTATCAAAACTTTTGCCTTAAAGTGGTGGATCTGCAGTTATTTAAACGATGACCCTGATTCAATATTTCACCTTAAGGAAAGAGAAATGAGGAAAACAACTTCTTTGTGTTCTGTCTTTTAACATGTTGAGGTGTGTTACATGTTAAAGTTTTAAACTGGTTTGTGGGGAAAAAAATACTATGAAGTGTAGTTAGACACAAAGTTTGTTTTTGAGTTCACTTCACTTTAGTAAGAAAGCCAAATTTAATTCAGAATGCCTGCCCATAACACTGCAGACCTATAGTATCTATAATATTTATTTAAAATTTCATTGTGAAAATAGGTTGAAAATACGAGGGCACAGGTAAAGAGAAACTAATGCCTAAAAATGAGAAATTATAGAACTGTGCAACATTGAAGGAAATCAGTCAATAGAAAACTACTTCTGCTCTCGGGATGCTGTGCCTCGAAGGAAAGAAGAGCAGTAAACAATTGATTTGCATTTTACTAGGGAGAACTTTTAAAGGAAGATTTTAATTCTTTGTGTAGCGAAAATCCTCAGAGGATATGAAGTCAGTTTACAAAACCGACAACAAATATTTTCTAGGAATTGTTTGATAGTAAAAAATGCATAAATAATAAAACCACTAACAGCGGAAGTTCAAAGCATTGTGAACTTACCAGAAATGGGTCTGGAAACGTTCATTTTGGAACCTGTGTTTAGGAAAAGACTCCACAAAGCATTTCCTGTGAGTGAGAAAAGTAACTTTATTACGCACAAATTTCCCCCTCCTTTGCCTTTGAAGGAATGGCTAGTCTACAGTTACTATGTATTGCAGTAACACACAAAGCCAATGGGATGAGTGTGGCTGGTCTAATTTCCATCATCCAACGACTTGGCCATTTGTCCCAGTCTTGATAACACATCGTATGCTGGTATGAGAGCGTCCTGATAGAGTTTGAGGATGGACTGTTGAGGAGTGGCCTTCACCCAGCAAGGCGGTGCTGCCGCTGAGGGTCCCCTCAGCAATTTGTATCTAACAGAAGTCCCCCAACGGCAATAAAGGTAAAATCTGTCATTTAGGATGGAATAACACCACGCAACACTATGGGCAGGAGGCTGCCCACCAAAAGCAGCGTCGGTGAAGAAAGGGTGGCAAGGGCCCTGGTGGCTGGCGTGTTGAGCACACCAGCCAGCAAGCAAAATGCTCCCTGTCCTATGCCAAGGGACCTGTTTTTTTTCTTTCCCCTCAACACTGGTGAGGCTGCAGTTGGAGTCCTGCATCCAGCACAAGAAAGACACTGATAACTTGGAGCGAGTCCAGGTGTTTGAAGGGGCTGTAGCAGTCGATCTGTCATTGTTGTCAACTCCTTAACGGGTGGCTGTAGTAAAGGTGGGAGACAAGATCCGCTGGGCCTTGCATAGCAAGAGGGTGAGAGGCAAGCTGTGGCAAATTTCAGCATGGAAAATTGAAACAAGATATAAAGAAAAACGGTTTGTCCCTGAGGGTGTTGAACATGGGGGCAGGCTGGGTGTCCCCATCCCCTGTGATACTCAAAGCCTGACAGAAAATGGTCCTGGTGTCCCTTTGCAGTTAGTTAGCCTTGTTTTGAGTAGGACGGTGCACTGGGTGGTTTCCAGTCTTTTTTTCCAATCTATATTATTCTATGGTCCCTTCCTGTTCTGGAGGTGCTCTCAGGCTGTGCTTACTTCTGGGCCTTGATCTTCAAGGGAGACTAAGCTGCCTGATGGCCACTGGATGCAGTGGATGGAGGAGGAAAGCATCATCAGGTCACACCCTCCTTCACCCATCTCCTGTGGCTGCAATGAGATAATTCATCCTTTCACACCTGAGTTGCCAGCTGCCTCGTAAGGGCAGCTTTAAGGCCAGAGAAACACAAATCAGCCCTCAGCGTCCCTAAGTATGTTAAGTTGAGCCTGCTGGTAGAAGTAGCCGGCCACGCATTTGAAAAATTACTTAAAGCGTGCATCCATGAAGGACACACTTCTCCTGGCCCAGGTTGCTCTCGCCTTATGTGTGACTGGAGGGTGTTTCTGGTGAGGAGCCTGCAGTGGCTGGTCTGCAGATGTGCAGGGAACACCCCACTCCCCACCTCCTGCCTCACCTGCTTGTGCCCTCAGCATTCCCTCCAGATTAAAGACCTCTTGTCCTCACATGAAGCCCATTTTAACTGACACTGTTTTGGTGATGGCTTTCTCTTCCCTGCCTCACCGCTTTCCCCTGATGCTGGCTCCTGCCAATTCTTGTCTGGTCCCAGAGCTCACTTCACTTGGCAGAGCCCCTGCAAATGCAGACACAAAGTTTTGGCAAGGCCCTAGTCCCACCTTTCTTTCTCTTTCCCCTCTTGCACGGTGCAGAAAGGCATGCCTTGCTCCTCAATGTTTCTAAATTTTCATGGATGGTGTCAGTCCTGGACAGTACAGTGATGTTCTTGTTACATGCTATAGACTGGGTGTTCCCAAGATGCGCTCAAAAGCTGCTCCATGTATTGCCTTCTGTGGGAAAACACACGTTGCCTTCTCAAACCATACTGGTCCATTACAGCAGTTTTGTTTTGGCTTATGGCAGCACTAGTCTCAATTGTACTAATCTGCACTTATTTGTAGGTAATTAGTGACATAAGAGCTCAGATTATTCACTTTTTCATCAGCAAGACATACCTAGCTGTGATAGAACTGGCCAAATCACAAATCATTATTTGTAAATATTTTTGCGAATAAACTCACAGACATATTATTTGTCCATGAGTATTTTGACATAGTTCACAAAAATATCTGTAGTTCTCAGATGTCAGCCAGATGGGTATGTGTCTTGCAATGTTTTCCCTGCATCTGTGATTCTTTGGTCAGGTGCTGCATTATTCTCTGTGGCTGTGTTCCTCTTCTTTAAAAGTTAGCAATTGCATAATCATGGAACAAAGACAGCCCACATGTTTGAGGCAATTATTTTCAATAATATATAGTTGATGTAAATAATCCATGAACCAATGGAAGGCTAAAGCTTGGTCACATGGACCCTTTACCAAATACTTGTGAATTATTAAGATGTTGGAAGAAGATAAGTTAAATTCATGAACAGGGCAAACTGCTAAACTTACAACAGACTTTGGTGATGATAAAATGCGATCTGCTCAGCTCTGTGAAGAACATATCTGTAGGGCAGAACAAAACCACAGCAAAATAATGGATTTAATGTTTTTCCTCTGTGACAGGTTACTGTATTTTGCTCTCTGCTGCTGCATGTCTACGGATTTGTCTGCTGTTTGGTTTATAGTAAGCTGTAGGACTTCAGGCTGTATCCTCGTATGATCCCTCACTCTCATATTTCCTGGTTGTCAGAAAGTCTCTCAGGTTTCTAGAGCAGCATGTCATGCTGGGAACTGCAGCCTTCATTTCTAGTTCTCTAGCACTGTTCAGTGTCTTTTCTCTCTCCCTGTTCACAATCCTAAGAGCGAGAATGGCATATACAGAAGTATGACGTGACAGCACTTGCATGCTGGCAGGCATGTGAGAAAACCCCTGCTGGCAGGAGGGTCAGAAAACAGATTTCTGTGCAGTACTGGCCTATGTGTCCCACTTTATACTGCTTGAGCCTATGCACTAATATAAGTAATATTGTAATGCTGAGACTGTGAGGCTTAAAAGAAAATAGAGGATTGTGTCTTAAAAGTGAGATCGACTCTGTTCAGGTGGCCAATAGCAGTCTATTTGCAATTTGCATTCTGATTAAACTCTTTAGAATAATTGTTTAATTGTCCCTAAAGTGGTGCACAGACATAAAGCTGGTCATTTGCAGGTTGTAAGCATGCAGAAGCAGGTGCCAAAGGAAGGATTTCTGGTGCAACAACTGACCGGCTTTTCAGCCTCGTTATTGTGTCAGCGCTGACCCGTCTCTGGGTCAGAGGTGAAAAAGGGTGGGATGTGGAAAGCGATACTCCGGAGGAGACTCCCTCCTTTTTCCTGCTTCCTGCTGGGATTTTCTGTGGGACAAGCAGGAGCACGTTTCCACACGCAGGCTGACTTCAAGCCTGTTGTCTGCTGGGGAGTGCAGACCTGCTCCATTCCCCCAGGGGAGCTTCCCTAAAGAGAGCCCAGCCGGGGTCCCCCATTCATGCAGCAGCAGCAGCCCCTTGCACAGGTAGACATGTATCTCAGTGGCAGGCACTGCAGTGAGAGCAGAGCAGTTCCTCTATTTTCAGGAGTAAAAGAGCTAGATCTACGCAGTCACGTGAACAGAGCAATGTGTAAACAAGGTCTGCAATTATTTAGCTGACTGCCATCCCCCAGGCTGATCATAAATACATATTAGAGCAGAGCCGGGCTGGTAGCTAAGTTATTTTTTCTGTCCCTTGGCCAGAGAGTCGGTGGCGGCTCCGTTTGGACCACGCGTCCTCAGCATTCCTGCGATCAGTCATCAGGCTGGCATCTTGCAACAAGTGGTAAGCTGAAGCAAGCTTTATGGAGAGCTGCCAGTTTCTCCTCCTCAGTGTTGTTATTTCAACCCTGGCTGCTTTTCCTGAGGAACTTGCCTTCAAATGGGTGTCTGAGATGTGATGACCAAACATCTCAACAGCAAGGCACATACACAGGTTCACACTCATTGGTGTCCAGAAGGTGTTTGAGCCAGAGATGCGTAGTAAATACTTTCTAGTGATTTTCTGCTTGTATTAGAAGCGTCAGGACGCAAACCTTCCTCCTCTCCTTGTGAAATTTGCTGTTATGGATGTAACTATATCTCCTATCAGCCTTATCTTGCTTTGTGATTTCCTTGGACTTACAAACAATACCTCCCATAGTTTGTATTTCAAAACCTTGCGTTTCAAAAAGCATCCACCAGAACACAGAGTGTAACCCTGATATTTCCAGAAGAGACAGTTTGGTGTCTAGATTTCACTGAGGTCATCTTACTTTACAGACAGAAAGTAAAATAAAAAAAAAAAAAGGCCCAAATTCTCTCCGCAGTGCTTTGAAATGTATTCAGAGGGATATGTCACCTCCAGTACACTGCAGCCAGACCTGTGGCTGTGAAACACTGCTCAACAGGATGCTGGTGCAAACACTTTTTGGATGCAGCCTGCAGCAGCTGGTGGTGCCAGGGATGGGCAGAGGGCTGGCCGGGGGACCTGGGCACACAGGTGTGCCTGCTGGCCGAAAGGCTGTGAGCGGCACGGAGCCAAGCCAGGGTTGGCCATGTGGGACCGATGTCAGCCCCATCGAGAGGGCGGAGTGCCCCACAGCATCACCCCTCACACTCAGACCTGCCTACGGTCCCTGGCTGGTGCCAGCCAACCCAGGAACCCCAGGCTTCGACAGCCTGCAATTACACACTCCCTAAAGAGATCCAAGTCTACTTACTTCTGATAATATATTTACAGCAGGTTTTGGAAGCTGCTGTAAAGGATTTGTGTCAAGTGTGGACACAAAACAAGGTAAGCGAGGGCTCAACTCAAGGGGAATAGAGCCCTATTTGCAGAAGGTCCTGGCTCTCTGTGTGGTAGCTGAGGTTGGGCCAGCCCCAAAGTGCTCCCTGCTCCTTCCCTGTGCCACTGCTGGGCCAGCCTGAGGCTGTCAGGGCACCCCAGCTGCATGCAAGAGGGTGCCAGGCAACCACCGGGCACTAGCTTCAGAGCCATGTGTGTTTCTCTTTTCCCCCCTCAGCTCCTCATGGTGCCCCAGTCCTCCTGGTAGCTTAGGCAGTCTTTTAGTGTCTTGCATGAACGCTCAAGACTGCCCTTTCCAGCCCATGCAAGGGCTGGGCTTGTGCTTTGTGAAAAGGATGGCCCGGTGCTACTAAAGTAGCTTGAGGGTGAGGCCAACTGGATGTCCACCAAGGACTTCACTGACAGACACCCTACTTCTTCTCTTTAGAGTCTATGCTTGCAGTAGGAGTAGGTCTACTGCATGTCTTCTGCTAAATTCAAGATCTCATATATATCCCAAGCATTAATTAGTGCCTTTACTTGTAACCCACAGGGCATGATGCATCTGACCTCTTTACAGCTCTCTGTAACTCCAGCGGAGGGGCTGGGGCACGGTGCTGGAGCTGGGGGTGAAGGCTGTCCCCCCTGCCCACCAGCCTGGCTGCTGCCCCACTATCCCTGTGCTGATGGCACAGCAGCGGTGGCAGGTGACACAGACAAAAGCCCCCAGGAAGACCCCTGCCTTGAGGGGGTCTGGCAGGGCATGCCGGCTGTCTGTGGGATTTAGCCCTCAGTGTCGATGGAAGCTTGCCCACCAGCTAGTTTCAGATCTTACACACCCATCTGGATTCACTTGCGGTGGCTTTTTGGGGATATACTGTCTGGGCAAGCGCCTTCAAGCATGATCCCCATTGAAGCCAACTTGGAAAAGCTCCCAGTGACTCTGGCAGGCGTTGAGTCATACCTACAGTCACCTCCCCCTGCAGGCACCCTGGCCGTGCCAAGAGCCTGCTGAAGGGAAGGCGGGCCGGGAGCCTTCAACATCCATTTAAGTCACCCACGAAAACGAGTCACAGGCGCAGGACCCTGGTCTGTCACTGGAGCTAGGAGTGGGTTAATTGCTCAGGCTTCCTCTCCCGCGTTTTGTCTATGCGTGTAGCAGGGAGTGGAAACAACTCCAGCTGTGTGTCCGTCGGTCCCTACGTGTTGGCCCGTTTGCAGAAGGTCAGCTTGGCCCAGAAGGGGTGAAGGTGATCTTTAAAAGTTGTGTTTAGATAAAAGAAAAGACAACAAAGGAAAAAAAAAAATGGCTGAGGAGAGGCAATGGGTCTTATTTTCATTACAGTGTGAAGAATGAGCGCAATAAGTAAGTGAAGCACTTCGTAAGTCAATATGGTACATACGCGGCTGCTCAGACTTTTGTTCTGCAGAAGCTTAACTGTTCACTTCCTGGGCTTGAGACTGTGTGCTGGTGGGAAAAGCAACCATCCCAATGCCACGTATACCACGGGAATGTAAACAAGAAATGAATTACATACTTTATGGGAACATAATGGTATCTAAGTAGTTATTTAGTAAACTTTCTTAAAACGGTTATCTTTATAATTAATTTTCTTTCTCTTGGAGACCTATAGTTTTCTAGTAGAAAGTGTGCCTGCATATTTGACTTTTTGGTTTGATTATCAGGCTGCCAGAGAAATTCAAGACTGACCCAAAGTGAAATTGCATATTTCTTTTCTTGCATAAATGAAAACGCCCAAAAAGTCTCTTATAGGTCAAGGAAAAATAAAAAAAAAAGAAAAAAAAATTCTGACCCAAAACATATGTATCACCCCCACTTAACGAATTTCTAGTGAGGGAGCATAAGTGAACATCTAGAAATCAGGCATCACTCACAAAAGCAGCATGGACTTGCATCTCCTGTGTCCCTAGTGAATACTCTATTGAGTGTATTATGGGCTGTTCTTCGGGAGGCTGTCTCAGCTTCTTCTGTCAAACCCCATCTACTTCTGCGTGCAGGTCTTGCATCCATGCTCTGCTTACTACACATTCAAAGTCTTAGTGGGTGAGGTACACAGTGTTTCAGGATCACAACATAGTGCCGGGTGGAAATCAACAGCCTCCACACGGTGCACGCTTTTGGTTCTCCATTTGATCCAAGGACTATTAAAATGATTTGGAAAGATACTGCAGTGAAAGGTGGACACCCTTACAGCCACTCGCTTGCAGAAAATGCAGATCAACAGGTCAGTCTGAAAAGCTGAGAAATATAAGTGAAGACAGCTAAACTTTCAATAAGTAAGCTCAATCAGGACAGCAAAAAGTCTGTCAGAGGCTCCATGTAGTTAATCTACACAGCATCTTATCCCTCCCTGGCGTGTAGCAAATGCTGTTTTGTTCAGCTTTTCATCTCTGGCAGTATGAAGAGTGTCACTGGTTTCTCTGTGTCTTCACACACAGGGAAGTATTTGCAGGACTAGGGCTTTAAACCCCAGTCTTGGTAGAGTACGTGTCTACATCTGGCATGTTCAAAAGCCCTACTAGTTCCCCTTGCTCAAAGTGATAGAGGTTGAACACGTGCTTGCTTATTTGAAAGGTCAAAGCCTTTATTCATAAACTGCTCATGGTGAGAGATGTGTCATACTCTATGTTTTATGAAGAATGGTACTTTCTATGCTCATCTCTTCGAGAGTACAAGCAGTGTTGTCTGGTTTTGATGGGGATAATACTACCACTACATTCTATCAAGAGAGCTGACCTAACTTAAAACATGGTTTACACTTTGAATGGATACCTTTACAAACTCTGAATGCGTGTTTTCCTAATATGCGCCTCAAAAATTCACCGATTCTGAAAACGTCCTTTTCAGCCAAGCAGTCCGCTTGCGTGATCTTGAGAAACAATGTGCAAAGGAGAGGGGATTCACTCCCTTGCCCGAGTGGGTAGTGTGGATACTGCTGGGAGTCATTGCCTGGCTGCTACCGTGGACTGGTGTTACCAGTTTCACTTTTCTGGTATCGACATTCCCATTCAGGTTTTCTGGTCTGTTTGGTGCCAAAACAATGCCCGTATCGTTAGATGTTTCGCACTCTGGCCTTGCTGCAAGGTCTGTTTGGCACACTGTTTGCCACCAGAGCTTGACACCCTCCACCTCGCTTGATATGGTCAGTGAGGGTACCTTATCTCAGCTACTCTGGGCTCCCTCTTTAGCTGCTGGCAGAAGAGGAAACACACTTCTGTGGTGTGGTTTGACTCTTAACTGAATACTTGTCACGAGTTGCCTAAATTTTTCTGTTACGTTTAGAGTTAAATGACTGTGTTGGGACAGTCAATTCTGGGGTAAGACTGGACCATCACTTCGTTTTAGCCGTTGACTAAGATGTTATAAATTTTTTTCTTGACCCACCTCCAGGCAAAACAAGCTCTTTGCAGGTCTGCCAGATAATGCAAGATAACATTCAATCGTTTCCTCGTATCTGGCTTTGGTCGAAACTTACAGATCCTTCTTTCCTCTCACATCTTAATTACCAGCATCAGGTAATGCCTTCAATTAGTGTACAGCCTCTATCTAACAAATCTTTATCTAACATATCTTTATCTAACTTATATGGAAGTTAGGCTGATTTAATCTGAATTACTCACAGAGCAGCACACACCTCATTTAGTAAAGTTCACTACTATACAAGGGGATTTCCCAGAATATACGTTTAATCAGGAAGGAAACTCAAATACATGGAACTAGTGCTCTGCTATAAGCACTTTTGTTCTGTAGTAGTGATGCTTGTAAGAGGCTGAAGTGAAGAGGTTTCAGCTGCATGTCTGACAATTGTCTGATTATTCAGACTGGGCAAAATGTATTAGCTTTATTTCCCTTCCTTCCTCCTGATGCTGTACTTATTGCTTCTGTGATTTTATATTCTGAAGTGGAGGGTGATGAAGACTAACTGAAATAATGAATGTATCCTTGCAAGTATTTTAATATCTAGCATCATCTAAGATTCTTTACATCACTGATCACAAAAATTTTGTTGGTTGTTTTAGATCCCCCAAATTGTCTGGAGCCAAGTGGTGACTACTCAGGTGAATAAGTGGTATTTATCTGTAGCTGGGTTACAAGTATCATATGCTTTATATGAAGTTTATTTTTTAAAAAACCACAATATGCACGAGAAATATATATATATATATTTTAAATGTGAGTGATATATCTTCTTTCCTTATCCATACTCTTTTATTCTGTGGAGCCTGTAGCTGCCACGCCATTTGCTGTCTGCATAGGGACCATAATTTTGTGGATGGCATGTAGTTTTCATTAGGGTTTTAGAGAAATACGAATTCTATTTCTACAGGAGCCTGTCAGCCCCAAAGAGGCCACAGCACTGTGAAGACCATGTTGCCTTTAAATTTGTTTTCCTGTGTTCTGGGGCAACTGCTGATGCTCCCTGGAAATCAGGGCAAGCCAAAAACTTGGTAGAAGAGGTAGAAGCTGTAAAATGTCTGTACATATTTGAGGGAAGAAATGTGGAAACAATGCCGGCTTCCTGGATTTCATTTTCAGGATTTTTAGTTATCTTACACAGTGTCGCAGAAGGAGCATTGAGCTCCTTTGGTTTGTTGCCTTTAATGAACTGATCCTGACAACATTATGCAAGCTTCAAGCAGTGTGAAAGTATGTAAAAGCACTTGGAAGAGAAAGCAAAGGGCCTTTGTAAAGGGATCTTACAACCGCTATGGGACAGTTACTTTTCTGCAAACCCATTACTGCAGAGGAAACAAGAAACTGCTGGGTCAAAGAGAACGACTAAGAGCTGGAACCTGGTGCGTCTTTTCCTGGTGTAAATGAAGTGATGATACTTGCAGGGGAGGTAACAACTTCTAGGTCATTCGTGTTACCTCCCACCTCATACGCAGTTGTTTGCGGGCACAATTTTTCCTTTAACCTGCATGTATAACCCCATTAATTACACTAAGGGCAAACCAGATCCTTTTCTTAACCAATGTGTGCCCTGTCACCTACTCACAGTTTCTGTTATCCTGGAGTTGTGCCTTTACAAATGACCTGGCTCAAGGATCGTGAACACAGTGTTTGCCACATACCCAGCTAAGCAGAAGCTGCACCCCTCTCATCTATACATATAGAGGTGTATACATCTATACACCTCTATACATCTATACATCTATACATGTATACATCTATACATGGACTCCATGGGTACATATGAAAAAGTATTGACAAGCTCTCCTCCACGAGGCTTGGGACAGGGGCTAATTTTTCCCTCATGCAACCATTTCTGTAGTCCCCACAGCAGTTACCTGACTATGGAGGCAGTGTAGCATTTATTATGCGTACAGCTTGTCCTTCGATAAGTCAGGTAAATAGCAATGTGACGACTTTTGCTGGACGAGAGTTTTGTCTTAAGGCATTTTTTGGTTGTTGCTGAGGAACAGGTCATTGTTATAACTTACATTTCGTACACCTAAGGCCTGTTTCTAAGTGACAGAAAAACAAGCTGGTTCACCTGCTCTCTGGGCCAAGAAAGACTCAGCTGTGCCTACCTGGAGAGACAGAAGAACATTAGCCGCTTAAGCATATGTCTTCTTGTCAGTCATGAAAACCCCATAGCGTAGCAAAATTTGGTTGATATTTATTTACAACAGAAGAGAAGAAAAAACCCCAAACTTTGGCACTTCTAGTGCTACAGTCTCAATGACTGTTCCCACCTGGCTGCCACCTCTGGGTGCTGGACCTCTCTCAGCTTCTACGGGCACTTATGGTGTGCAAATATGGGACTTGTACCAGGAGGTGAGCGTGTCCCCTATGTCTAAGTCACTTTGAATGAGTGTGAATGGCAGTCCGCAGAGTGTGGGACAGAGCATCTGGCTGTCAGCTTGCAAGGAAGCATCGCTGTCCCTGTACACCCTTGTCAAGCCTTGATGTTCTGTTCACAACCAGCCCGCAAGCAGGAGAGGAGGTGACAGCGTAAGCGTGTTCAGATGGGTTCACCGTACACAAGGAGAGGCACATGGTACACCTGCAGTGCTGGAGTGAGACAGGAATGCAGCTGCTAGTAGGAAAGGGAGGGAGAGAGATTATGGCCATTTTGAAAGGGGGAGGTAGCTGGATGCTACTGTAACATATGTGTTAGGAAACATAAGCAGGCATGCCGTGAGCTGAAGAGGATCAGAGAAGAAAGACAAAAAGGAAAGTGAAAGTTCTGTATTAGTTCCTTATGTGACATTATAACCTATTTATATAGGAACAGGGAAGGAGAAAACAACCAGCAGACCACCGAATAAAGGGCCTCAAAGTTTTTTTTTAAATGTCTCCAGGTTCGTTTACAGTATAAGCAGCCAGCATAAAAAGTGGATGTGGTTTCAGTGAGCAAAGGTAATCCAAGTAAGAAAAGAACAGTGTTGACTCAAATGGAGTGAGTGCATGACTGTGCAGATTCACAGCACAGATTTCCCAACGTCTAGAGAGCAGTGCTGAGAAACAGCACTGCTGCTTCACCGTGGCCCCAGGGAGAACGTTTTCTTCTGCCACAGCGTAAAAAAATCACTGATTCAGGCATTGCACTCTTGACCTGCAGGGAAGCGTGGAACTGATGCTGGTGTCTCTCCTCTCGATATCCTCATGTGTGCTGTGAGGCTGCCCGAGGTGTCATCTGCCCGCAGGAGTATCCCTGAGAAGTGCTTTGCACACCTGCAGCCCCGTGGTGCTGCTCAGGTGCACTGCCCACCTCCCCTCTCTCTACACCCTCCTTTTCCTACAGTTCCATAGCCTCATGCAAGCCGTGCAGAGGCTTTTCTCACTCGTCCTTGGCTTCTAGGTGCAGGGAATTAGCCACAAAACAGTCAGTCACTCAAAAACGGTTGTTTGAAAATAGAAAAGCCCAAACTCAGCACTGACTTGTCATGCTTGCTTCCACTCTTGCTTTTACTGTCATAAGGCAGAAACAGCTTCACAGAGGTGAAGGCTGCTACACCTGCTGGGAAATCAGAGCCTGCTTATATTGCTAGTGGGCTCTTAGGCCAAATCCAATTTCTCTTCCTTTTGGTCAATACACATCTATTACAGATTGGAGGTTGGGAAAGGGATTAAGAGCGAAAAGAAAGGAAGGGATTATGATACCGGATCTGTGTGGCAGGATTAGTAAGGAAAAGATTTTGCTGAGTGGCTTTTTTTCCTGTGTAGCACTTGAGAAAGCTCTTCTGCTTTCTCCTCTTGCTTTACTGCCTCGTTCACGGCCCAGCCCTTCAGAGTGATCCCAGAGTCAGCCCTTTGTGAAGTTATTCCCTTTATTTATTTTTCCCTATCAGCAAAGCATAAAGGACGAGGCTTGCATTTTTTTTTTTCCTTTCCCACTAGTTTCCTGCTCTCCCAGCATCGCATTCTGTGCTGCTGCTGGCAGGACATCATGTTACCGCTACAGCAGAACAAATGCAAACTTTCCAACGTTGTTTTTTATCACTTAACCACATTGAGTGCACTCAGCATTTGTGAAGAGCCCTGAGAAATCACATTTACATTTACTAGTCTCCACTAATTTGGAAAAGGTTTGGAGCTGAATTTACCTGTTGGCATGTAGAGAATTGCATTGTCCCCTTTTACTGGTGAGGTCTTAACGAGGCTCTAGCTGGGTCAAGGCCAAAAACCCCTCTGGGCAAAACGCTGTGGCCAAGGGAGGTGGTGTGCTGGTGGTGTGTGTGCTGAGGCGAGGCAGGGAAGCTAAGTTAGGACAGTACCCTTGCAGCCAGACTACAGCGGCAGTTCTTTCCGAGAGCAGCTCCTGATTCCTCCGTAGAAAGTGCTTATAAATAAACTCCCAACAGCAGCAACGCTTGTAGAGAGAAAACAGCTTCCCACCTCCCGTGCTAACTGATGACTAGGACGGCATCTAGTTACGAAATTCAGCTCGGCTTTTGCTCGTCTAATGCTGCACAGCCCTGTTTATGTACAAGCTGTCCTGTGTTGTTGCTTTCTCTTCAGAGCAAAAGCAGTTTCGGGCAGCTGAGGGGAACGGCAGAAGGAATACTGTGAAAATTGCACAATTTGCACCCTTGTTTGTCCCTTTACTTGAGATCCTTGTGAAAACAGTGTCTGCTGATCATCATAAGAGAAATAAAATAAATCTTGATTTCCCTTTCTACAGGCACCCAAGGAAGCTGATGTTTGTTTTGTAACATGCTCTTCGCAAAACAACCCTCTGCAATTACAGAAGGCACTGGGCACAGAAGCTGTGCAGCTCAGGGTGCTGCGGCAGCAGGGCCATCATCATTCACTTCCCAATAATTCTTTCCAGCGCAGACTTATCAGGCACAAAATACGTTGCAAGAGCTAGAATCCAGCATACAAAGGACTGTCTCTGAGTATTTGTTTTCTGCTTTAAAGCCTTCTAGGTTTAGCACCACGGCATTGTGTAGTAGGTTATGCACTGACTGGGTGACTTCCATGATTACCACGTGCTGGGGAGCTGTTTGTAAAGGGGAATTTGGCAGTCAATCCCTCAATAGCTACTGTAGCACCCTGTTGCGGCTCTGCAGTATTCACCGCGAAGCCATCAGTTCGCCCACTCTGAAGGTCCGTTCAACTCCGCGTGGAGCTGCGTTTGTTTGCACGGGGTCTTTGTGCCCACCCCAGGCTCACCAAACCGGGTTTTGCTGGAGAGGGGAGGCACACTGTCCTCCCAGCTCAGCCCTGCTTGGAGAGAGTAGGTGTGAACAGCAGCAGGGAGGAAAGCAGAACTGTTTTCAAGGAGCGTTGCACGGGCAAAGATCTCTTAGGCTTGAGTATACTCACATAGCCCTCCGATTTATGAAATCTACTCCGATGGAAAAAGAAGATATGAATTGCAACCCGACACTCTGTTTAGCCAAGTGTCCTTTAGCAAATCCGGATAGATGGTCAATCAACTTTTCAGGGCCTTATCAGCATCAAACTTGTGCCTGCACAAAATACGTTTTGCAGGGACTCTTAATTAGCTGTACGGTGGTGTTCACTATAATGTAGGTGCACAAGCTGATTTTATGGCTGCACACACAAGTGTATTTACAGATGTAAGATTATTTATAGATTGCCTGCGGTATTAGCACATGTTGCAAAAAGGCACAAGTGTGCGTGCAGTGACTCTTTTCAAACGCACTTGCGGAAACCTTTCTGAAAATGTACTGCTACATGCAAATTGCACTAGGATTATGGGCAAGACTTTGTTCTCAGCTATGGAGGAATAAACGCGTGATACTTCCTGTTGAGATCCACAGGTGGCCTTACAGAAAAAGTCTAAGTATATATCCTTTAGACAGTGGCTTGATCCCTACAGACTCTGTAGGTGTTTATGAACTTCTTTTCTTGGAAATGGGTAGTCTGCTCATCCTGGAAATAGGTTGAGGGTACACATGACTTTTGCTCTAAGAAGATCGTAGGAGTACTACTTGTCATCTGGAAACTAGGGTCCAAATATATATATAACTCCTTTATCTCACTTAAAGGGGCTGAAAAACAAGAACAGGCAACAACTGTCTCAAATTAGGTTTTATATAGTAAGCTTGTATTTCTGGCTTTATGGTCGTGTTGCCACAGGTAGAAACGAAGTGGACCTTATTTCTCCTGTGAACAGCCTCACGAAAAAGCACTACGGGACTGATGCTTATGTTGACCTTGTTGCCTTATTAGTGACCACAGTGGGTCAAAGTAATCTTTTGACAAAACATGTTTTAAAGCCATGTGCAGTGGCTGACCTCCTTCAGTGCAGTGATCTAGGACTGTATTTTCAAAAACGAACACCAAGTCCCATAAACAAGAGCACATGTGAAAGGTGTACCTTTGTTTGCACCCACTGCTCCCAGAGTTACAAGTGCAAAGACGTTACATGCACAAATGAAGGCTGCAAACAGGGATTTGTCTGTAGGAACACCAAGTTGGCACATAGGAGCATGGCTACTTTGGTGGGCAGTTCTCTGTAGAACTCTGTTTCTGTGAATCGAACCATAAAAGGTTGATAGAAGCTTTTCAGGGTGTGAGAACAGTACGAGCTCAAACACTTCTCAGGGTTTTTAAGGTATGCTGCGTGCATCTGTGCACAAACACATGTGCGTGTGGTCCTTGACATTATTCTGTGTTTTTAAAGAGAAATCACAGAGCTGTGAGATGTGGCTCCTCTCCTACATGGTCAGTACTTTTGCCCTTTGCCCTCCATAGAGGTGATGTACAGCCTATCCATACAACCATAGTATTGCACCTCTGGCAGACAGCATCTCTGTCAGAGCTCAGAGGCTAAAATTTGCTCAGCAAAAGAGCAACATAATTTTATGGCCTATGTCTCCTCCTCAGAGAGACACTCCATATCGACACTATCTGCGTGTGCTTTGACTTTGCCCTGCATCTTGTGTTTGCTGGCATTTTAAAACCTGCTGTGGGGTCAGAGAGCAAAGCTGCTGTTGTGGAGTCATGAACTCGGCTGCAGCGAAGGACAGCGAGCCCCATGCCAGGAACACGGGGTCACAGCCAGATGGTTATTTTTTCACTATCCCCCATAGCCTGCGAGTTTCCACTGGCAATCGAGGTGCTTGGCCTTCGGCCTTCCAGTTGCACTATTCGAGGAATTAATGTTGACATGAAATGATAAGACGGGTGGTCGTGCGTGCAAGGGTGTTACTAAATGGTAAGTTTAAGGAGCCTGCAGGTCCTGGCAGTGATGGTTTGAATCCTTGAGTTACTGTGGGCAGCAATAAGCATCCTAGTTTCACAACAGAAAGAATGAAAGACCTCCAGGGACCCATCTCAAAAGAACTTAAAACAAACTTGTGAAAAGAGAGTGACAATTTCTGATTCTCTACTTGTTAAATTGCTTGGCTTTCTGGAGCAGGTTTGACTCCCTTTGACAGCTAGATCCTTCCTTGCGCAAACTTCGTGTTTCATGCAGAAAATGGAAGTCCTCATGTCTGGAGCATCAGCTGATTGCTAAGCAAGACTTCTTACTGCTCTTATGTTTTTTCTCTCAGTTTTCTGACAGGCTTTGCAAATGGTAAGAAGCACCTTTCAAAACCACAGGTGAACGCTGCCGCAGATCTTGGCACACGGCAAAACCTCTGCAGATGCACATATGAAGGCTTGTTATACTTTCCCACACTGCATCTGATTCTGGAATTAAACCTACCTGCTTGCACCGGCATTTATGCTCTTTTAATTACTGTGGTACCTGAGGATGAGCTGAATGATCAGCTGCTTCTGCATAGATAACTAGAAAGTATTTTCTGTCCTTTCTTGGAAGACGTACCATGGCTGTCAACAAGTTCTTACATTATTAGGTCTCTCAGCTCTCGGAAGCTTATATTTGACCACTGAGTCTCCCCATTGTCTGCTTCTATAGGTGAAGAACAATTACGTTTGCAAGTGGAAGGTTAGGATTAACTGTCCCTGTACCTGTGCAGATGTGTCTGACTCAGAGATGTGCTTAATGGCTGGTGTGTGAGTTCAGGCTATAGACGGTGTTCATGGCTTACCCTGTCTGTGGTCTCTTCAATGGTAAAGCCAGAGTAAGTAGACATCAGTCCCTACCCTTACTCTTTCGGCCACTAGCCACCTCATGGTGCCAGCAGTGCAGACGCAGCTAATTGGGATTGAGCTCTCTGTGCTGGAGCCTGGGCTGATCTCTGTTGGACTCAGAAGAAATTGAAATAGAAGCAGTAACTCAGCAGTGGCAAAAATAAAAGGAGTCTAATTAATTTCCATCATCATGCCCAATGCACTCTTTATGTGGAAAATGGAGTTGCACCCTGAATAAACTTAAGATTGTATGTTGTGCTAATTTTAAATAAGTTGTGAATAAAAAATACAGGTAAGGTGAAAGAAAATAAGATACAAACACTATGGTGCAGAGAAAGAAAAGCTGTTTGAAGAAGGCCTAGACTGTTGCTTTGAATATTGAGACTTTTCTTTTTTCTTTTTTTTTAGTGCTGTGTTGCAGCTGTCACCTTTAATAGACTCAGCGCTCCAAACCAGCTTTTTGTGGAGAGTGAGCAGTCCGAAGAGTACCTGGTCACGATGTGCACAAAGTGACCCGATCACGGGGTGCTGGCTCCTTCTCCTTGTTTCCACCTCTGTAACTAAAAATACTCTCCATAGTTTCCTAAAATTATCTTTTCCGTGGAATAAATTGCAATTGCTGTTTGATCAGCAACTACATGCGTGATCATGAACTGGACAGGAGCGCAGGCCATAAAGACGAGGGGATGTCAGCTTAAACACAGAGTGCCTGGTCTGGGTGTCCTGCACTTCCTTGGGACCATGCCAAGTTGCTCAGCCACGAGCTCATTTCAGGTCATGGAGTGTTTCTGTTCTAAAGAGAGAACAACTTAGAACTGCACAAAAGCATTGTAAACGACTCTCAGAACTCCAACCACAAAACCACACCTGCTTAAAAAAACTCTTACTTCTGTTGGGATGTTCAGCAACATCTTCTGGCTGACCTTCCCCAGAGCGTCAGGGGAACGACTGTCAAATCCAAACAGGTTTCTCCATCCAGCTGCCCCTGTGCCACATCTGGGGAGAGGGAACGGCACGTACCTCTCCTGGCAGCTGTCAGTGTCCCAGACAACAGTCCCCGTTGCCAGAACCGTTACTTCACGAGCCCCAGGAGTTGAAGTAATGTCAAAACTGAGAGAACAAAATGACTTTTCCACCAGTTCAGCTAAGAAAAAAAATACTGCTCTGTGATGCTTTCCAAGGGCTATTTTCGGGCAGGGCTCTTGCCTGTGATGCCCTCCTGCCCTGCGGGAGGTGATGGAGCTGGGAGGGCTGTGTGGCCGTGGCTACCAGGGAGCTGCAGAGGTCAGTGTGCTGTGGGGTGGCACATGCCACAGGCACCTGGTAGGCTGCAAGGCTGGACTTTCGACTGTGTCAGCCACTCCTTTCAGGTGTGACACATGTATGAGTTCAAGCAGGTAAAGGGAAAGAAAAACTTTGTTAGTGTAAGATACAGAATTTGCTCTGAAGACTATAAAGCTGGGCACTTTTAAAAATCGAGTGAGGAGTTAACACGGATCAGCTAGGTGCCTAACTGTGTCTAATAAAATTACTCCAAAAACCTATCTCCTGCATAGCCACCAGGTTTCTTCATCTGTTCCTGATAGGAAGGATGCCACAGACTGGCATGACCATGAATAGGAAAAGGGAGTGTGCCCTTGGCATTTCTTCTCGGCAGAGTCCAGGGGTGCCTGAGGAAGTGCAGTAGGGAGGACGAAGTAGGAGGGGGGAAAAAGGGGAGCCCCCGCACCCCTCCTCTCCCTCCCCCCCCCTTTTTTTTTTTATTTTGCTGGTAGGGGAGGCAGTCTCCATCCATCTGCTGTACCTCGGGTGGGGTGCAGGCTGCTCTGCGGGTGCGGTGGGGATGGATGCTTCGGGGATGCGGTGCGGGGGAGCCGCCGCCAGCTGCCAGCCCAGACTCTGCCCAGCAACCCGGCCACGCTCCATCTGCCGCTCCCGTAATGAGCCGAGCAGGCCTCTGGCACAAGCCAGCTCTCGTTCCCCTATTCACCCGCATCCCCCTTTCAGCGTCCTATTGTTCTTCCCTAATGGCCTTACAATAGCCCTGCCTGTTGCCTTTACAGCCGCAGTGAGGCCAGCCGGGGAAAGCCTTAATCTCTGCTTCAAATTAAAGGGACTCCTCTGAATTAATAATGCTGCCAGGAATGCACCGCCTGATACGAAGGGATGTATAGCACTCTTCAGCCCTCAGCAGCTGTGATTAGCTGGGGCTTGAAATGTCCTGTCACAATATTTCATCCCGCTCCCCCACCGCCCGCTCCCTGTCGGCAGGGTTGCCACATGGCCCGTCTTGTGCTGCCTTTTCAAGCCCTGCGCCAATCATGCGGCAAAGATGCCCCAGATAGGGTGACAGATGGGCCCGGGGTAGTTTGAGGCTAGACTGGGGCCTGGGGCACTGCCTGACGGCTCAATTCGCCACAGATTACCATACGGAGATGCAGGTCTCTGCGCCGAGCTGCCTACGCAGCGGGCAGGGGAGCACACCTGTACCCCAGACCCGTGCATGGGGCCATGTGCTTCGCTTTCCCCCCGCAACCTTTAGGGCCGGTGGAAAGCTGCGAGAAGGGAATCTGTTCCACGGCACAAAGAGAAACCCCAGCCAGAAAGGCTCAGTGGTGCTGTGCAGAACAGCCTGTCCAGCGCGGCTGCAGTTTGGCCCTGGTGTGCTCAGTAGGTTTGCAGATACGCCAGGAAAAACACTTCCTTGTTAGAGGGTCAAGGGTGCCTAAGCAATCACAGGGTCCTTCTAGCAATGAAGGTGCCAGCCTGACAACCTCCTTGCAGCCAGAGAATTTTTGTTTCCAGCAACAGGAGAGACAGCTACAAATGAAATAAAAGAATAGCTCTGTGTTCCACTTGGTGACGTTCCAACACGAGGACAGAAACATCACTGCCAAATTCGTTTCAGATAGGTTAATCACAGCATACCGTTGAGAGGCAGCACATCAGAAAATGGAAATCTTCTAAACGGGGCAATTCCAAAGTCTGTGCTGGAGAATGCTTGAAACAGGCAAGCCCTGCAGTGTCCCCTCCTGTGGTGGTGGCATTGCAGGTAGTGCTAGCCCTGCACAAGGTCCAGTTCTGTCCTTGGTGCAAAACCGAGCTCCTCTGCAGCCTGCCATCCACTTCTCGGGACACCACCAAGCCCTGCCACCCTGTCTGTCCCCAGAGTCCCTTTGCCAATCACTTGCAGGATTTACTTTCCTCCCTGAGGAGCGCAAGAGAAACAAGTACTTTTGACCGCACAATTTTTTTCGTGTTTGTCCAGCTGCCCAGTGTTAGAGGCCACAGCTCTCACATAAGGCACTAAAATGTACCTTGGCTTTGCTGGATACCTGGGCTTTTTTGACAAAGGCTGCTGCTGCTACCAGGAGAAATAGCAAATCACCTAACGACAGCATCTCTTAATACTTCTGCATGCTATTCCTCCTCTATAAATCTCACACAACTTTGCAGCAAAAATGTAGGCTTCCTTGCCCAATTTGCGTATGATGAAAGTGAGTCATGGGCCAGCAGAAACAGCAATGAAAAGGCAGGTCTTGCAGGCCACGCTTGAGGCACACACTTGCTAAACCCTTAAAGCTTTATCCATTTCCTTTCTACTTGATGCCTGCTGTTCTGAGAAACTTGTTTTTGACTGCGTGTTGTTTCTTGCCTGTGCCCTTGGTGGCTCTGGATGGGGATAAATCAGGATGGCATTTGTGTTTGCCTAACTGATAGCAAAACACATCCCATTTTGATTTCTCTGATTACTTCAGGAAAGCTGTGACTGCATCCACATGATCAATGCTGACACTCCCTACCCAAGGCAAGCTACCATTTATTGAAGCTCCTGGTTCACCACTACAAGGTTATTAGGATCCCTGAGGTGTCTGTATGTATTTAGGTCTCTGCCATGTGGCACATCCTTTGTTGGCTAAATCCATTGCTTTCTACAGATTTGCTAATCTTGAAAGCACTGACATGGTGCTGTGTCAGATCCGCTCACAGCCAAGGCACGTGGCCTCCGTCCAGCATGCAAATGTGTGGAAATGTTTTTGCCCTCTGGCCAGGAGCGCTGTATCAAGCAGCCTGACACCCACTGTGCGCTCAGCAGGTGCTAAGCATGGGGCAGGTGTACCGTATGCCATATGGTCCACTTAGCATAGTGTATCTCTTAAGCCCTTTAAATTACAGGCCAGGTGAGATAAAGCAAGTAAAAACACGTGTACTGAGCAAGCTGGGGAATATCCACCAATAACACAGAAGTTGTTCCTTATCGTGTAAAATGACTGAGAGTGGCGAAGTAACCCCAGAATTGTCTGCCTGGCTGCAAAAAGGTTATGACAATGAAAGGTTTGGGAGGGAAGCTTGCTTGTTTCGTTGCTTAAAGAGGAAACTATGCAACAGAAATCTGCAAAAGCAACAGATGAGACCATCACTTTTTAAATGCTTAGTCTTTGGGAACCTCTGCATACAGAAATCAATCAAACACCCATTTAATGATTAGTCAAAAGGCTGGTGAGAGAAATGCATGTATACTTTAAAATAATCCCCATGGGAAAAGGAAATGAAAGTTATAAATGGATGAGGTTTTCACACATCCTCACCACAAGACATGAGTTTGCAAAGTGAATTTCCTTAAGAAAATCCTCCATGTTCCAGCAGGCGCTAACGTGGAGCAAACAGGTCTGATTTGCATAAAGTTACATGCACCGTGTTACTTGAGAAGAAGCAAGCACATTTACATGACTAATTGGGGTCTGTAGCTACTATGTTTGCAAGCTCACCTGTGGCAACCATGCTGGCGAATGACTGCTGCGTTGTGCAATTTATCATTTGTGTGCATATGTACCACTGTTGCAGGTACAAATTTGGCAT
The DNA here is from genome assembly GCA_013399365.1 of Pampusana beccarii. Taxonomy (NCBI): domain Eukaryota; kingdom Metazoa; phylum Chordata; class Aves; order Columbiformes; family Columbidae; genus Pampusana; species Pampusana beccarii. Next base: position 561,388 of record VWYH01009704.1, read on the forward strand.
GCAAATGTGCATATGTTTGCGCAGATGCGATTATGCCTTGCATTTTTCTGGTCCTAAATAACCACCTTTTTCTTCATCTTGACGTGAAGCAATTGTCCCTTGTACATTAATGTAGCGAGGTCACCAGCCCAGTCGCACGTGCTCATGTCCATCCCTGCTTTACTTCAAAATGCTAGCCTTCCTTACCACCCAGGGAAAAAGCTAAAATCGTGATGTATGGGTCTTTTCTCCCGCTCCAGATTGTTTACGCTTCTCTCCCTCCAGGACTAAACTTCCAAATGATTGGTGTGTAAAAGAGGAGAACACATGAACCACGCGCCGGGCTACTGGAGGTCTGTCCCTTTCACACTCCGTAATTTTGCAGAGGATTGTTTCAGCGGCTAAGGTATAATGCAGCTATCTGGGGAGTCCTGCCCTTTGAAGCCGGGCGTTTTGTTCTGAAATCAGCCAAAGTTCAAGCCCATACGTGTGCGGAGCCGCGGCGGGGGGGAGGCGAGGGTGGGTTTTCCGACAATGCCGCATTTCAGAGCACGTGCTGCCAACTGTTGCCAAAGGCACATATATGTAGATATTACTTCTCCTCGGCCCCGGCGCTACCTCCCTCGCTGTTCTGTGTGGGCAGGCAGCAGGCCCCAGCTGACAGCTGTGCATTGTGCGTATTGCTAACAGCTGCCTTTTCCTGGGGGGAAATTAAAAGATTAAGGGGATGTGGGCACGTGCTGGCTTCTGGAGATGGAGACAATGCTTGATTTAGGGTGGAACTTGTCTGCAGCCGCCGACAAAGGAGGTAGGCTGGGGGGAGGCGAAGGGTCAGGGGGGCTCTTGCTTTGGGGAGGACAAAAGGAGGGAGGAAAGAGAGGAGGAGAAGTGAAAAGCGGCTGCGGTGGTGCTCCTGCGGTGGGGCTCTGAAAAGGCCGCCTCGGTCCAGCAACAGCTGCTCCCGCACAAGAAATTTGAGACGGTCCTTTCACAAACACAACGGCTGGCAGAAGAATGGGGAGGCCACACTTCACCGAAAATGAATCGTTTGCACTTGAAAAGGGGGACTGAGGGCTCCTAGTGTTTTTAGAGGTCTGCACCTAGAAGACTAAGAAATGATTAGTCAAAGTACATCACAGAACAGCAGAAAAGTGTGCCGCGGACCAGAGGGGGAAGTAAATCCCTGCACTGCTATTAAAAGTTTATATCACAGCTATTCTCCACAATAAGAAGAAAGCATCCGCATATGTATGCGTGTGTGTGTATATCTACTGTGGTGCTTTGCCAGGCTGCTGGCCTCGGGCTGAAATCTAGTTTGTTGGTACAGTTGGAGCAGTTTGTTTGAAATTACAATGAGCTGCATCTGCTCGAGAAATGCACATCACAAGTCAGCAGATCCATGCTAAGTGTGATGGTGGTGGTCTACCCCAGACACTGCTGGTGAAAATCCCACTAGGGAGGGCTGCTCAGAGGTTGTATTAATGCTTCTGTCTTGGGGGGGAAAAAAAACAAAGGTCACAAAAGGAGTGGAGATGAGTTCACATAGGAAAGGTCTCTAAGAGCATCACCCCTGTTCCTTCCCAAGGTCAAGGTATAGACACTCTGTGTTAGTCATTGACATTAATAAATGACAAATAGATATTAGTCTAGTCCTTTTCCAGAAGGCCTCAACTGATCAGGAAAAAATGATGGATACCCATACAGTGAGGTTTACTTTCACCCTCCTCCCCCATGCTGCTTTTGTGCATACTGCGCTTGAATGCCCCTTTGAAATCTGAGAGTATATGTTTACTGAATTTCTGGTGACTGAACCTTTTCTAAGGTAAAACTCTGCAGTGACATTAGAGCTTTCTGCACCAGAGTCAGCAGGGTTTGCACAACTCAGTGGCAAAACCGTTACGTGGTAGAGTTCGTGATGAATCATGCTATGGTCAAAGAAGGAAGTTACTGAAGCAGATTATGAGAGAAGGGAATTTGAAGAATGTAGGCCAAACAGCAAAAGGACAAAAATCGTAGGAAATTTATGAGTGCTTTATACTCTTAAGATGACTTTTCCAATTGACAAGAGCAGTAGGAAAAGAGACAGAGTAGAAGTGGCTGAAAACGACTCCTTAGTCATTGACACAGCTTCAGGTAGCAGAGGTAATTTATGTGAAGAAGTCTGTGGAGCTTTGAGTACGAAAGAGTGGTTGAACAGGGGCAAGCTCCCAGTTTCTGTCCTGTCTTCACAGGCTGGTCACTGATGGCAGCAGCTCCCTGGCTCTGGGTTGTGCCATGGAGAGAGGAAGGTTTGGCTCCCACAACAGCCCACCCTGTCCCAGCAGTCATTTTCTGCCCTCTTTGGGGAGGAGGCCAGAATATCATGTTGGATAATCCTATGTATTAGGATAAAAATATCTTTTTGTTTCAAAGGATTACTGGCACCTTTTTTTCTTATTAAATAGAAGCATTAGTTTTATTTACAACATACATTCAAGCCGCTGTACTCGCATTTTAGACTTTTCCCATTTTTCTGTGAAAAGATTCAATATAGGTCAATTCAATAAAACAGGTACCTTTGTTTTCACAAGGATTATGCCATTTTTTTCTGAACAATTTTGAGCTCATCCAAAGGTAAAAAGTTGGACTGATGCTAAAATATAAGAGGAATCGTATGCTATGTAAGCATTATGCTCTCCTCCCTAGAAAACAAGGACAAAAGGTTGGATGACAAAACAACATGGGACCACGTCTGAAAAGTGTAATAAAGAGCACACACAAAATGTGCCAAGGATGAAAAAAATGATGTACCATGAAACACTGTCAATGTAAGAATATACATTTTGATCTTGTTTGAACTAGAAATGCAAGAATGTCCTCTGACGAGTATGTAGCACAGGCCAAAAAATTACAGCTACTGAGACACCAGTGATGGTAGTGGAAACAATCCAATGTAAAACAGGTGTAAAATGATAGACTGGGCCATAGTCACTGTGTAGTAAAACTTGAATTACTCTTGAACATACAACGCAGGTGTCAAATTAATCCTTGACAGCTTGCCAAAGTCACGAGCATGTCAGGTTGTTGTCATAGGCAATAACAGGGCATAATCTACAGTTTCAAACAGAAGAAAAGAGCAGTTAAAGAAGTTTCAATAGTTCAAGAAATCATGAGGTTGATCTTCCTGATGTTAACCTACAAAAATACCGAGATTACTAGTTGTCTCAGTGTCGTGTCTAGCCAGCACGGGCTGAGGCTGTATTGTGCTCTCTGTGGTGTTTGCACAGTGCTCATGTGCAAGCTGGTCAAAGTACAGACAGGCAGCTTCTTAAAAGCTTGAAGCAGTGGCCACGATTCTGCAAAGCGTTAGGAAGAGCAAAAAGACCTGCGTAAACACTGCAAGCTGCAGAAAGGACAGGGGACTGAGGGTATAAGCCCTTGTGAAAATGATCTGATTCAGCATCGAGTGTCAAAAACTGCAGTTCACCTAGCAGCTTGTTCTGATATGAAGAGAGACTCCAGTCTGGCACCTTGTGTGCCAGTCGCATCAGTTCTATTTGGTCATAGCGAAAAAAGCCCCAAAACCTAAGCGAAGAATCTGCTGAGGGCAGCATAGAGAATAACAGGCATTCCTGGCGTTTATGAGGTCTCTCTCTTGCCATTTAGAAGGGAAAAAGTGGTAACACCGCTGCTTCTAAACAAGAAGAGTTAAGTGGTGATACCATAAAGCATCAGCTTTTCATTGCTTACTTACTGGATTTTACGACACAATAACATTCATACTGCACAACTTGAAACTGTTCCCTTTGTATGATACGAAGGGACATGAAATGCAAGCCCAAAGCCAAAACCTTCAGAACAATTTGGTTTTGAAATGTGTACGAGAGGTATCGCTGTACTTACCAGCTATCTGCCTAAAACAGATCAAGTTATATCCTAAGTACCAGCATTGTTCAGCAGGGAAAGAAGGGGAGTAGTGAAAAATGGAGACTAAATTCACCAATGTTTTAGAATGAGTGACTAGTAAGTGTTCTTTTTAGAAGGACAATGGTGTCCAGGATGAGAGTCTTGACGTTGGGGACTGGAACTGATACACACACTGTGCTGCTAGGTTTTGCGCTTATCTCCATAACTGTGTTCAGTGACTTAAGTCTCTTTGAAATACGAGTCTTAAGTCCCTGGATGACTTCTTTGCTTTGTTCCCAGGACCGACCTTCGTCCTATGATGATTTGCAATGGAACCTCTGTTCTGATCTCTTCAAATGTACTGTAGAATCCTTATATTTTATTTTTCCATCTCTAATGATACTCATACACTCTGTGCATATCAGCTTCAGACTCAAGGAGTCTGAGGTGAAAACTGCAATCGCCATACAATTTTTCCTCCATATGCTACTACGTGAAAAAGGCAGGGAAAGCTATGTTTAATGTGAAGATAATTTTCCTGTGGACTGGATTTACTCATTACTAGATGGCATTACTGCATTACTGCTACAAAAACCTAAAGCCCTGGTAATTACAAGCAGACAGTTCTTTACAATGCACTGCAGAGACAGCAGCAATTCATCAGTGACATTTGCAAATTGTGGCACTGTGTTCCCCTTACACAAAAGGCACAGCTGCCTGCAGATAACATCAGTTCAGCAGCGATGGGGTCCCATTTGTTTTCTCCCTGCCTCTCACTGTCTCATTTGCGGAGCAGGTGAATATCAGCTGGCTCAATCTGCTCGACCTCCGGGGCTGGTCTTCTGGGAGGCACAGCTCCGGCGGCTGAGCAGCGATGCACTTGTTTGCCTCGTTGATTTGGGCAAGTTTAGCCCAAAGGGTGTTTCTTCTCACCTACATTTCAGCTCCAAGCTCTGGAGAGCTGTGGGAAAATAATCGCACACACGTGTACAGACCTTTCAGGGGAGTCCCATTGATTCATGTTGTTCATGCTTGCAAAGGTTTGCAGCCCTGTGCTGAATGTTTGTTAGGGCTGGGGCCATAAATGCTATGTACTTCAATGGTGGCTGCTGAGGCGGTGAGAATTACTTTGTGGGTGGTCTTCCCTGGCTTTTATGTCTTAATAGGTCTCATGTAATTTGACAGTGTGCGTCATTACTTGGGCTTCCCCTGCTGCTGTGTGGGTAGTTATGATGGTCACATCTACGAAGATCCTCGCATGCTACCCTTGTTCCTTCCAGCTTGAGGATAACACGGAAAGTCAGAAAGGAGGACTATGTCAGAAATGCAAGATGCAACATATTGGCAGTGGAAATTATTCTGTTCTTCAGCTGGATTTCTGCATGTTTGGGGTGGCACACTGTACAGCAGGGGATGACCTCGTGACAATAGAGCAGCAAACATTTGGAGCAACCTGTACAGGACAGAAAGTCACAGTTTTACAGTGAATCTAGCCCGGTGCTACATTGCCCAGCACAGGACACAGGAAAGAGTGCAGAAGAGGAGGTGTCAAGACTTCTTATTTGCAGTGCTTATTACACATGCATGTCCACATGTGACGAATGGCCTCAGACTGGTGTTCATTCTTCCACGGGGAGGGAACAGATGGTGAGTGGTGACCCTGAGAGCAGGTAAGCACATTCCCCCTATGCTGACTCCACTGGATGCTGAAAAGATGCACGTTACACGGCATCAAATGTTACCGTGCACTTTAACACTGGTAGCTTCTTTCTTTAAATGTTTGGAAGCTGGAGTTTGGGCAGAATAAACCAGCCTCAAGGGCACGATGCTGCTTACCCGAGCTTGATGCCCCCAGGGCAGCGGAGGGCACAGGGTGAGGGCTGGCACGGGACACGCTGTTGCAGTGACTGGCTGTAAACTGCAAGCTTAGTCAAACGCTTCTGATTGTGCAGGACTGTGTCCCGTGCTTTGAACACCCACGGTCAGTAATGCCTCGTCAGTGACTCCAGAGGAGCTCCGGTGACTCATTTTCAGGGGAAACCAGCTAACTAACAGTTGTAACTATGATGAGCGTTGTTAGATGTGTAGTATCTGCTTGAACTTGCCACGGGTAGAACTACTCACTTTTACTCAATCACGAATACGGAAAAAAAACCCTCGGAGAGAAAACACAGCGAGCAGCACTCAGCCTGTAAGAAACAAATGCAAGTTGTAGTATGTAAATGCACAGCTACTGTGCGTGGAAGTGACAGATCATTTTGGGTGAGGCATGCGCTAAACTTGGTGTGAGTTTCCCCACAAAAAAAAACCCAGTTACCATATGATTATTGAAGAAAATGTCTGCATTCAACAGCAAGGACTAAAGATCTAAGTTTTCTGCTTCTGGATCACATAGCATATGTTTTATGGCAGTGTGAGAATAATTTCTAGGTGCTCTGCTTTGCAGTATAGAAAAAAAGCAGGCACTGAATTGATTGCCTTATTTCTTTGTTCCAAAATATAGCAAGCACATTGTGTGAGGGCACTGGCTCTATTTTGGCAGCTATTCCCCAGGTGACATTCGTGACCCGCTTTTGTCAAAGAACTGGAAGTGTGCAAATACTGTCTTGAAATTCCTCACAGTTTGAGAGAGGAGAGGTAGCTACTCTGAGTAGTTGCAGGCATTAATGATTTCTGAGCACTGGAGACACTCTAGATGGAAGGTAAACCATGGGAGAAATGCCACTGGAGTAATATTTTTTTTTTTTGGTAGTTATCCTAGTTTTAGACCTTCTATTGAATGATTAGGTTGAGCCACTAACTGGGGATGCCCCTGATAGCATGGTTCACAGCCTGAACTTAAAGACATCTTGGGGATGCCCCTGACAGCCTGGTGAACTGAAAGACACCTTAATTTTGTCAGCATGAGGAGGAACTCCCAAGCTATGATGAGAAATGATCAGCGCACAGGGCCGATCCTGGAGATAACAAAAGCAAAAGTATTTAAAGAGAGCTCTAGAAACTCAAAGGCTGATAGAAGGATGTGTGGGAGAACGTCACCTTGCAAAAAGTCTCATTCGTGGCCACCACTATAAATAAGGTGATTATTTTTTAAGAGAAGATGGTTACAATTAATATTAGAATCTTAATATTGAAAAATACAATATCTAATCTGAAAGAGTAGCACTACTACATGTGACAGTCCATATGCATCCACTTAGAGCCGTGAGGTTGTTCTTACATCAGCCTAAACTGATCTTCTTGTAAGGGTATATTTTTCTAGCAACACCTGACCTTCTGTCCCTGTGTATTTAGTGATAGCAGTATTGTACCCTATGCTTACAGTATTACAGCAAGCTAATGTGGTGGTTCAGTGAAACCGATCTGAAAAATTAATAGTCTTTGGTGATAGAATTCTAATTCAGACTCAAATAACAAGTTTTCCCTCAGGTGTGTTTACCAGAACCTTCAGGAAATCTGTGTGTCCGAAACTTACTGTGACATCTACATATATAAAAAGTTGTATGTGAGACGCGCTACTGGGCTGCACAGCTAGGGTTTTGAATAAGGGAGTTTAAGAGGAGATAGGAAAAAAGCAGTTTATCGTTGTGATAAGGAAAACAACTGTGTCATCCACAGCTCTCAAAGGCGGACCAAACATACCGGAAAACAGCAAACAACTAGTTTTCATCACTCTCTTGTGCTGGAGAAACGGAGTTGGCGTGGCACGCATTCTCTGCATCCTCTGAAGTGCATCAAGATCCTTTCTCTTGTGAGTCTGAACAACGTGAGGCCTCAGGTGAACTGTGCATGCTGCGGCTGGCGACTAAGTGAGCTCCACATATAGCTGCTGGATTATCCTGATTTATATCCTGAGTTAAATCTGACTCCTTGAGTGAGCCTCAGTGCTTGGCGTGGGCTCAAGGGACTTTCCATGGGAAGGAACAAACCCTTGCTGGGGGTTTGCCTAGGGTTTTCTAGGTTTGTTTTCTGTGAGTGCATGTCCTAATAAATACATACACATATGCATATCCTGATTCCACTCACCATGCCATGCCCCTGGCAGCCCCAGGTCAGTTTCAATGCTTTTTAGAGGGGCTTATTAACAATATATTTGTAAGCATAAAAAAAAAAAAAAATTAAGGGGTTTCTTCCTGAAAGTTTTCTCTCATTTCTCCATAAACCAGGGTAAAAAAGGAAAGGGAGGGAGAAAAAAAAAAAGCCGCTACAGAGCTCTCCCAATCTCTGCAATACTTGGAAGGAAATTTCTCTCATTGCTGCTTTTGTCAGAGACAAGAACTTTTCATTGTTCCAACCCTGCTGCAACATTATCTTTTACTTCTTGCCTTTTTTTTTTCCTTGCAGAAGCTTAA
>VWYH01009704.1:569681-674591 GCA_013399365.1 Pampusana beccarii
AAAAAAAAAAAAAAATTAAGGGGTTTCTTCCTGAAAGTTTTCTCTCATTTCTCCATAAACCAGGGTAAAAAAGGAAAGGGAGGGAGAAAAAAAAAAAGCCGCTACAGAGCTCTCCCAATCTCTGCAATACTTGGAAGGAAATTTCTCTCATTGCTGCTTTTGTCAGAGACAAGAACTTTTCATTGTTCCAACCCTGCTGCAACATTATCTTTTACTTCTTGCCTTTTTTTTTTCCTTGCAGAAGCTTAAGCATAACTGGGAGAAAGCATACATTACTGCATGAATTGAGGGGAAAGTGAAGGGGAGGAAAAGGGAAGATGGGGGACGTGCAGAAGACAAGACAAATTCTGGCCTGGGTCTTTTGGGCCTGCCATTGATCATCCCATCCTTTGCAGTGGGCTCCAGTGACCAGGCCTGTCGGCTGCATATCACATTTAATGGGTTGGCAACAGTTTTGTTCCTTCCCTATTCCTGCGTGTTGCCCTGGTGCAGCTGGGCTATAAATGCTGTCTTTTTTGTTCCTAACATTATGGACATCTGTATGCATGCAGGCGCAGTGTGTAAGTGTCCAGTGAGATGGTGCCTGCAGCTGAGCAGAGGAAGGAAGGAGGAAGGTCTTGTGGTCATGGCACTCCACTGACACTCATAAAAACCTGGCTTTGCTGCTGCTTGACCTTATGTGCTGTGCTGCCTCCCTGGCTCCCATTCAGCAGAGCTCTTACAAATGCCCTTTGCCCACAGCTTGTGCTGGCTTATACCTCTGCTGTGCCGAAATGCTTCAGCCTGGGTTTAGCCCAAGGAGAATTACAGTTAAGGAGGCTGAAGCACCTGCTGGGAGAGCTGCCTTGCTGCCCCAGGGCTGGTTTGGCAGGCCCAGTTACAGCACAGGAGGAAGGAAAGGTAACACCAGCTGCCGTGAGGATGGGGGTTAAACCCCGTGAAGTGCAGTCGTGGTCCTGTATACACCCTGGAGGAGTGGAAGAACAGAAGCTCTGGAAAAGCAATGGTGGTAGGGAAGGGAGATTTGCATACATACACTTGGCAAAGTGCTTGGGGAATGTCAGGCACGGAAGCTGCAACATTATCTGAATGCAACCACATAAATACATTATTCCTTAAAACAACGTGAGCAATGATTTGTCATTAATTACCATTACAGACCACTCAGCCAACTTCTCTTCAGTGTTAGCAATCTTTGTTTTAAGAATGAATGACTGTCTGGGAATTCCCTCTTTTGTCCAGAGCTGTACCAACATTTCCTTCAGCAGCTCAATGAGTCCCTCCTTTAGTTGCCCCATGTACTTTTCCACAAACTTGAAAGTCTTGCTTGGCAATAGCTCTGTCTGGTTGAGCAAGGTAGCACTCCAGAGCCTCAGGCCTTGCAATGGTAGAGGTTTGCAGTTTGTTGGGGTGGTGCTTTCTATGATGGACTGCATTAGCTGCTTCTGTAGCACACAGCACCCTGGCTAGTCCAGAGGGGACAGTCAAAACTGGGGGCTTCAAAGAGTAACTTCCAACACTGCAGCATTTTCTGTGGTATCAGGACACAAATGATATCACATTAATTTGTGCACATCAGAAATTTCAGCCTGGGTTCTCACTAGGCAGTGGGTGCAAGACTGCTCCATTGCCGGACGTCAACATATTGATGTTTCTGTTCCCAGTCATTTTCTACGATTGCAAGATCTGCTGGATTTTTAGCTCAGTTGTAGCCCTCTCTGCTGGGATTTCCAGATTAGTGTTAATGGTTTTCTCAGAGGATGCCATTTTCCAGGGTGGGTGGGGGAAGATCTGTTGGTGCAGAGTTTTTCTTCTTAGTCACTTTCAGCAGATAAGATTGAAATCAGGTGAAGGTTCACGCTGGGACCAAAACCCTGTGGCTGAAGCTCCTCTCCCATGGTGTCAATGAGGGGTGAATCATCTCTGCGGTGGTGCATTGCCTGCCGCCGGCACACCGGGCGGGATCTTGGGTGTGCTTGAATTTATCAACAAACAGACCTGAATCCTGATCTTCGGTGCGCTTGGATTTACCAACAAGCAGACCTGAATCCTGTCCCATGTAGACAAGACAGGAGTTTTTAGTCACCCTGCTGGTCCCCTGAAGAGAAGGACCAGCTGCAGGGAAAACTGAGGATGTCAAGGAGCAGGTAGACAGTGTAGACATTTCCCTCTTTTCCCTGCTCCACTTACTACTCCCGAGCTTTCCCATTTCTGCAGTGAACCCAAAACCAGCATGAGGGTGGTCCCCATGAAGGGAACCACAGTGGCAAATGGAGAAGGGACAGAGCCTCCAGGGAAGAACAAAATCTTTGAGCTTTAATAGTAGAAAGGTGGAGGCCGTGGGTGGCTAAAAGCAATTGCATGAGTTAGAAGGGTGTCATATTGCTAAGGGCTGGGTAAGGAAAATGACAGCAGCATCCGTTGTCTTCTGTAGAGGGTAGCATAGGGGATAGGGACACCAGAGTGGCCAGAGAGGCCTACGATGGTGATGGGGAAGAAGGAGGGTCTGGATGATAGGCTTAGCATCAGAGAGGTGGAGATGTCTTTGCATTTACCTGTTAAGGCTAGAGCAGTGGCCAGGCCCCTAAGGGAAGACATTAGAGAGAGATTTGGAAAGGAAGGGTGAGGCAGGTTAATGAGTCATCACCACAGCGATGATAGATGGACAGCCAAGCTTTCCTGATCCCACACAGACAGCATTTGCTGTGACATTGACATCTCTCCTCCCAGCCAGGGCTGCCACACTGCTGTGGGGAGCTGATGTCCGGGGGACTTTCCCTCCTAGAGGGTGGCTGTGTGCCTGGGGCCAAGTGGAGGGAGGAAACCCCTGACCACCTGTGTGTCCATCCCAAAGTGTCTCACACTTGCTTCCATAACATGAGGACGTTGAATATGCAGTGTAGATTCAATGTACTTGGGAGGGAGGGCCTGTGGCCAGGGCTATGGCCAGCCAGGGAGCCCCGACCCATCCCAGACCTTGTGCTGGCCTCTGTATATCAGAGTACAGGTGTTTTCTTTCTTTTATTTTGGTTATAATTCTATCAAACAATTTAATTTGAATGGTAACGTGGTATGGTCTCCAGTTTATCTGGATCTGCTTTATACCAGCAAGGCAGTTTGATAAACTCTAGAAACTCCTCCTCAGACTCCGCAAATTCCTGTGAAAATAAAATAATGAGGGGATGATTGCACAGGAGGTAAGGCAGCAAGCTATGTTCAGAGTTGCTAAAAGCAGCTTCACTGGCAGCAGAAACTTTGCGGATTTTCCCAGACAGTTTGTATGGCTGTTCATGAGTTAATGCAATAATATATATTTTTAAAGCAGATGAGGACAAACTTGTTTGATCTCCAATGCATAGATTGCTTTGCCAGCTGTCATGTGCTCCAAGGCAGCAGGGCCACTTGAGCATCAGGTACAGCCTCGTATATTAATCATAAATTAACCTCAGGAAAGAGAGCGTGGCTGGCAAGGAATGGCTCCAGTTTGGTCACATCCTCCTGTTATCAATTCACCAGCACCAGTACGAGCTGAGGAGGATGTTAATAACGCAGGCAGCCTCCTCTGCTCTGTGCCCCAAGATATTAGTACATTGAGATCATTTTTTGGGGAAAATGCCAGTTCAACTCAGACCTCCAGCAGCCATGCTTTCATCATACAGGTTTAGCCTGAGGTACTGTTATTTATAGCTGGAAACTTTAGTGATTTAATAATAATAAATAAAGGTCCTTGCAATCAAATTCTGGAAAGCACTGTAATTTTCTCCAGAATACTTGGGCGAAATATAATTTTCCAGCAACAAGTTCCTACCTTTTCAAAGTTCGTATGTCTTCATCTTCCTTGTTTCCATATAATAAAGCCGTAAAAACAAACAAATGCTTCATGCACAGATATGCTTGACTGTAGCAAATCTTTCGCAAAGTCACTAGAGACCTAGACTATCACAAATAGACTTCTACTGTTATGCAAATAATGGCTTGATTAAACATTTAAGAATGAACAGCATGTTTAGTGCTAAGAAATGTTGGGTGAAGAACTGATTTTAAGACACGGTTTCTTATGTAATTACTTTAATAAGAGGAAACTATGGGTTCCAGCTGAAGACTAAGCTTTTATCCCCACTAGACAACACTGGAGTATTGTCTTCAGTATTAAAGGGTGCTCAGTTCAGTGATGCAAAATATTCCAGATGTGCTAAAGGTCATTTCAAGCTGCTTTGTTTGAGATCAGGCTTACCTTAAAATGTACCTACCCAGGAGACTTAACTATAACTCAAAGCAAAACCAATAAAAATTCCTAGGAGACCAGCTGAGTGATGACTTGAAGAGGTTAATTAATATTTCTTTAGAAGGACACTTTTTTTTCCCCCTACAGTGGTAGAGCAGCAGGCTATCAATGTAGAACCATGGACTTCAATGTTCTGTAGAAACTCCAGTCACCACCCATAAAGAAAGAAAGGTGCTGTGCGGTAGTACTGAGATTGAATTTGTAATAAATAATACATACATACATATACACACACACACACACATATATATATGTACATGAAGTGATCTCAAAAGCTGCCTGGCGTATACTTATATGTGTTTTTAAACCATGCATTTCAGAGAAAATGGAAAAATGTCAATAACATGGCTCCCATTTCCCTTCTTTGAACATCTGCTAATGATTTGTGGTGAGAGTTCACTTACGTGAATCATAGATGCACACACCTCTCCAAGTGTTACACGTTGTTTACAGACCTGGCCAGACCAAACTGCAGTATTGATTTGCACCCTCTTCTTCCCTTAAAGCTTTCTATACAGTCCAGAGACTGGGGAAGTAGCACTATTTAAGTGAAAGCTTCCACAGTAGCATATGCCGTCTGCTAGAAAGTCGTCACCAGTGTTTTTCCACCAAATTAGCTTACTGCAGGCCCTAGGAATGTGCAGACACATGGAAGCAAAATTCATGTGTACCTTTGTGCTGAAAAACAAAGACATTATGACCAGCCCCTCTTTTGCAAAAAACATTCAAAAATCCATAACAGTGCAGTAAATGGAAGAGGTATAACCCTGGTTCTATTTATCTATCTATCTATCTATCTATCTATCTATCTATCTATCTGTTCATTCATTCATTTATTTATTTAATCTCCCCCTCCCCATTTATTTACTTATTTACCTATCTATCCATCTATTTATTGTTTTAACTCTTTCAGTGCATGGATCTCTGTTGCAAGTGTGACACTATTACTAAAACTCTTGCAAGAATTTCTGATCTAGGTCAGTCTCAAAGTAGTGTGCTGCATTAAAGCATTTTATTCTCTTCTCCACTCACACATTTTTCCATGTAACTCCCTTGAAATTCATTGTATAGGCCTCATACAGTGGTACCTGTACAGCTTTCCATCTGAGGTGGACCATGACACACTCCATCTTTATCCACTCTATCCGAATGCCTTCATAGTATGGCATGAAGATATTTTTAGGGGTTGCCTGGGAAGCTGTTCCACGACTCTGTTCCAGATTTATTCACAGGTATGTCACAGATAGCCCAAGAGATTACATAATTTATTTCAAGCAAATGCACAATGACAGCTCTAATACAATTTCTAGATTACGATAGTTGATGACCAATGAGGTGTTAGTTTATAAAGAACCTCTTGCTGGCTTTATGGTTACACTCCAACTTTGAATCCAGATTCTGGCTGTGATACAGACAGGTGAAATGCCCAGAGACCTGCTGAAATACGATTTGCTGCATAATGGTACAAACAAAGACCTAATTAATTTTGTGATCGTGAGTTAACCTGCTGTTGTATCAGTAGCAGTACTCTTGATCTCACTTCTAGATACAGGCTGGGGTATAGTTTCTCCCCTCCAGTGTTGTGGAGTTGGATCAGAGGAGGTGTGCTTTGCTGGCAGAGCTCTGGGTGAGACTCCCTGTCATTTATCAAGGACTGCTTCTGGAGAAGTGCAGGACCAGTGTTTTAATTCCACTTTCCTACTCTTCTCAATGCCCAGTCGAAATTCTGACATACTGTATCATTCAAGCATGTGATTCTCTCACGTGTAGTTACAAAAACACCATTTTTCCGTGCTTGACGTTTCACGCAGCTGTAAAGAAGCATGGGGACAAAATGTGTTAGCCCATCAGCATCCCTCTAAAATCTCAATTTTCTTTAAGTGTCATTTTATCTTTGAGCATGTGTCTACTCTTTTCTGCTGGTTCACCTGTGTTGCTCCAGAGTAAGGATGACCAGCAGAAGCACTGTTGTCTTCCAGCACCTGATGGTTCCCTGGGGGTTTCCATTTCCTTTGCATGAAGCTTTTCTCTTTGAGCTGAAAGTGTGTGCATTGGTCTTTCTTATTTACTTGCTGCCCATTTCGACTTGCATTTCCAGAAATAGGGAAGCAATAATCAACAATCACCAGAAACCACCAGAAAAAAAAAAAAAAGTGATTTTTCTTCATCTGAGGGAATTTGAACTGTATGCAAAACATTGCTGCACAGCTTAATTTTTATGCATATTAAGCACAAAATCTGTGGGGTTTTTTTTTTAGGCCCTGGCTCCCCAGAATGCCATAACCATGTTTGTGCGCAAAGCTGGTGTGTGTCTCTGGTGCAGCCTCCCTGTCTGCAACTGGAAGTTGCACAGCTCCCTAGGAGGTATTTTGGTGGCAGGGCCATTATCCTTGGGACGCTCAGGTGCTGGGATGCTTTGCTGTGACCTCTAGGTCCTTGAGTAGGTAGTGGGGAAGCTGATGTGAAAAGCAGCTGCTGTCAGCCAGTGTCCCTGCAAAAGAGAAGAACTTTCAGTGTAGTATCTCCCCAGAGACAGATAGTTCTTGTTGCTTGCTTGTTGCAAAACAGTCCCTGTCTGCTTGCAAAACCAGCTTGTGGTGTATAGGGGTGGAAGTATTTGACTTTGGATAAGATCTGCAGGGCCTGGAACACAGTACCTTGCTTAATATATTAGTTGTCTCTGTCGTGTCCTGAAGAAAAGAAGTACCTGTGATTGCTTGTGGCTGCTGAGGGTTCCTGTTAATTTTGTCTACCAGCCACACTGTGAGAGAACGTGGTGGCATCTTCAGTTACTAAAGCATAATATTTTCAAAGGCCAAATGTGTGGCAGATTCAATGCAGATTTCACTAGAGCAAAGCATTTCAAACACTTATGTGAGGGACAAAGGTTTCCGATCATCGAATGAAAGAAGGAAGGGAAAAGGCAGAGGAAAAAAAAATCACTTCTTCATGTACTCATTAGAAATGATAATTAACGCTAATAACAACATGAGAGGTGTATCTTATATATAAATCCTGCCAACAGACAGCTTGGTCATGTCTATTCCCTCTTATTGGGTGGTCTGTCTGACGATGGTTTACTTGCTGGTGAGCAAACTTAAGCAGGAGAAGTGAACAGCCTTGCCAAAGCAAATGTACTCATGTCCTCCTCCAGGATGTGCTGGAGTTGTGCCGTGTTTGAGTTTTGGTGCAAGAAAGAGAGCTGAAGTGGTGGCACTGATGAAAAAACACCATACCGCAGCTCAGCAATAAAACCTGTGATGAAGGATTCTGATAATCTGTTCCTGTCCTTCGTTTTGTTGGTAAAGAGGTCGTAAACTTCAGTCTGGGAGATTGTTCTGGGGTAGAGGATGGAGGGATGTGAGCATCAGGATGTGAGCCCACTGTCAGAACAGGCAATAGCAGAGAAGGACTGCAGATGACAGCTGGTCCCTTCCTGGAGGCATCGGTGTGATGAGTGCCAGGGTGCTCTTCTCAGGACTTGTCCACTGGGAAGAACTTAAGGACTTTCAGCAGCGGCTTTAGAGCAGCAGCGTTTTGCACATTTTGGCAGCCTCTTGCCGTAGGAAACCTGGCGAGATTCACCTCAAAAGCTAGTGTGCGTGCTCTCTAAAACAGACAGGCCTAAGTGTTCTCTACAGCTACCTAAAAGGAGCTTGTAGCATGGAGGGTGCTGGTCTCTTCTCCCAAGTAACAAGCGATAGGACAAGAGGAGACAGTCTCAAGTCACACCATGGAAGGTTCAGATTGGATGTTAGGAAGAATTTCTTCACAGAAAGGGTTGTCAAGCATTGAAACAGCCTGCCCAGGGGAGTAGTTGAGTCACCATCACTGGAGGTGTATAGAAGACACATATGTGTGGTTCTTAGGGACATAGTATAGTGCCAGAGTAAGGTCATGCTTGGACTCAAGGATTTTTAGGGTCTCTTCCAGCCAAAATGATTCTATAATTCTATAATTCTATAATTTCTGTTTCTGCCTTTGCCTAGGTCCCTGTTTGGAGTGAATCAATATAGTTCCCTCGTTTCAAGTGGACTTTGGCTATTTGATGCTAGCTGAAGAGGTTGCTTGGCATTTTCTCCCCAAACAAGTTGTTCTTTCTATACGTCTCATTCATGCCAAGTAATGGCCAAGTGTCACTGACAAAGAAACTGAGGGTAAGAGTGGTGCTGGGGCTGAATTGTACCGTGAGGGAGTGCGGCACACTGCCTGTATCTGAAGTATCAGTTCTCCCTACGATACCTCTTCTGAGGAAAGAGGACTTAAGTTTCCCCACCTGTAAAGTTTGCCCTTGCGTAAGCGCTTGTTTCCCACACAAAAGGAAATGCACGAAATGAAGAAGCCTCTGGTCTGATGGCTGAGCAAGAGCAGGAAACGGTGTTGCTAGAAACCTGATGAGAGATAACAGCAGAGGAGTACAGAGCTTGCGATAAGTGTATTTGGTGACACTCTGGTTTCAACACTTTGCCGAGCAGAATGGTACCTCGCTGGGATGCCTCTCATGATGTGCTCATCTCTGTAGTATCTGTGTGCTTCTTTTTGCCCTTTCTGTGTGCTTCTTTTTGCCCTTTCTGTGGGCTTGGGAGAGTCCCTCTGTGACAAGGAGAGTCGTGCTGTGTTTATTAATGTTGACTGAATGTGAAAGGAAAGAAGCATGTTAAGCCTTTCCAGGGTTACTTGCCTGGGCTGGGGGCTGGTGTAAACTCAGTACTACTGCAACAAACTGTGCTGTACTGTGCAGCTGTTTCCGCGGTGGGCACAGTTTATGCAGATCCAGTAGAAAGTAGTATTTTGCACTAATCACTGACTTGCAAAGTGCATTGGGCCAGGGGATTTTTTTTTTTTCAATCTGAAAATATCTGTGGCTATATTAAGGCTGTGTAAACTTTCTCAAATTTCTCTGTTCTGTAAAAATCAATTCCTTTGGCTCATGTGTCTGCAGCTGTTAGGAAGGCACCCTTTGGCTTGGATTTAGTGGTTTGCTTGAATAAACCAGCAGGGCAGGACACAGACATTCAAAGTGGTGCTTTACTGAACATGAACACTGTGGAGAAGGAGAGGAGAGAGGAGAAAAGATGCAAGTGTCCTTCCTTCATAGACCTACCATCCCCAGCGACTAGGTCCAAATAGGTCTGTATTTTCAGGCTGACATTCTTGCAGTACAGGCTTTACTTTGCAACCAGGCAATTTTGGAAACTGCAGCACGGGATACTGCGCAGTCTCTGAATATAACTTATTTGGAACAGATTTTTTTTTTTTTTTTTTTTTTTTTTTTTCTTTTTTTTTTTTCTATTTTTTTTTTTTTTTCCTTAGTAACACTACTGTTCACCCAGATTTGCTGTGTAAGTTATCAGGGACATGCCACAGTCCCATCCAAAGCTGGAGGAGGATCTGAGCTCAAATACAGAAGCAAAAGCTTCCAAAATGTTTTTTCGAGACACAGAAAATACAAACCAGACATAATTTTCTATATAAAATTTCTGCAGACCCTAAAGTATTTAGAATAGATTATATAGTTTCTGTTTATGTGACATGTGAGTTTGAACTCAACTAAATTGTTTTCAAACAACCCCAGAAATTTAAGACAAACACAATGTTAAGTAAACAACTTGTCTATTCCATTTTTTTCTTGTAGTTTTTTTGTTATTCCAGACACAAACACTGGAGTGAAGGTTACAAAATAACTCAGAATTTACCAAACAATCATAATCTAATCACAGTCGAATAGCTGGGCAGAGGTGTTCATCAGTTAAACAACTCAAACAACACTTTCACTTGCACATCCAAATAAAAATGTTATACATTCAGAGATCTTCTCTGAAGGACAGGAAATTCAGATTTTTTGTACAAATGAGCAAAACAAGACCAAATGCCCCAGTAAAATTCAGAGATTACAGAAACACATGGTTTTAGCAGACTATGTAATTTCTTCATTTTCTACATTACACACATAGTTATCATAGCTGACTTTACATGACTAATGGGTACCTGCATTTGTTTTTGTAAAAGAGACTTATTTTTTATATAAGCTACTGCACTGTATGAATGAAAAAGACGTTTGTTCTTCCTCAGATTCACCCCTGCACCTTTTTTTCTGGTCTGAGAAGTTCAAATCTGGGAAAAATTTATGTAACTCTCTGCATATGGGGAAAATGAGTTTTTGCAAAGTCATTTGTTATGATCCCTGGTAGAATGCAGTTCAGCTAATATTTGAATTGGTTTCCCACTAGGGTGTAGTGGTTACTCTAATGACATTTTCAAAATATAACTGGCACAAGCCCTACCTTCTATGAAGACGATCTTCTTTCAGGGCATGCAGTGCCTTTGGCGTTCATTAATACGCATTTGCACTTGCAGATTGAACGTTTAAACACTTGATGGTAGCCCCGTCTATATTTAGAGTAGGACTTGCGGATGCATATTTTGCACATAAATGAGTTGTAGATATCTGCATTAAAAAAAAAAAGTATCTGGATAGTGGTTTTCTCGTCAGTTAAAATTCTGATTTTATATCATGCTGAGAGCATTTTGAATGCCTTTTCATGTGGCATCTTAGCGCAGCTTGTCTCTCCTTCATCACAGTGGCGTTTGATGGGCTCACGCTGTCCAGACGGCGTAGAGTACTTGCCGAGAAGTTTTTGGGGTCTGCAGGTGAACACACCGAGGTGACATCTTCCTGTGAGGGTGGGTGCTGTGGGCTCTTTCCCTGAATACCCCGAGGAAGGGGGGCAGGTGGTGCAGCCAGCAGCAGGGCTGGGAGCACACACCGCTCCCTCCGAGGCTGCTCCTCTCCCTTGCGCTGAGCCAGCCTCGGTCCTCTCCTACCTGCCAGGCCCTGCCAGGCCCTGCCAGGCCTCCCCAGGCCCCTGCCCTGGGGACAGAAGCCAACTACTTATCAAAGAGATAAAAGTGATAAAAATGATTGGAATAAATGCACATCCTCGGGTGATCCAAATGTCTGAACCTGGGTGATTCTGACTGCTTTCGTGGTATATCACCAGAAAAATCAGGACGCGGATCTGCAAGTGTCTCTTGACTGTGTCAGCTCTTGGTGGGCAGCCTTGGTCAGGTCAGGCTGTGGCCTAATTCTTTGCAGCAGGTCGGAATGTACCTGCTTGGGAGAGAAATGTGCTTTGCGATAACCTGAGAGGTTTGAGCTAAAATTTCATCAAGCAAGTGCCGCAGCAATGGGGTTTTCCACCAGAAAGCTCCAATTTGTGGTACAAAGTCCCCAGGACTGAGGAGAAAGACCTGGTGCCACCACAAGACAACTTGAAGAATGCTGTTTTCTATGATTATTTCTTTCGTAGGGGCTTTGCCCCAATTTTAGTTGATTTCCCTTAACTGCCTTGAAGTTTTATAAACTGTGACTAGTAAATCCTCTCATTCTGGCAGCCAGCAATACTGCAGCAGAAGAAACTATGATGGTGAGGTTAAGTGACTTGCCCAAGGTTACAAAGCCAGTGTCAGACTTGTCTTTACGTGAATTTGGCCTCTGCAAACCACTTCTCCTCGTGTGGATGGCCAAGCAGAGATGGCCTGTGTGCATTAAGGATCACATTACTTTCCTGGCAGAAGGGTTGGGATGTGGCCTGATTACGTCCCAGTGATACACTGTGTTCCAGGCCCATTTTGCCAGGTGATGAGTTTCCTTGCTAACATCACCACCTCTGTTCTGAGTGACATTTCTTTTAAATCAAGAGAGGGAAGAAGAATGAGGCTCTTCTAGTGACACGAAGAAGCAAGTTTTAAATCTTGGCAGAAAATGCCTTGTGTCTCAAACTCTAAAGATGCATAATTTTGCAACTGTATCAAGAGATTAGAGCAAATATTTTCTGTGAATAGATGTCTGCTTAAGTGCGGCAGTTCACTTGGAACCTAGCAAGTCTTCTTTGGCTATTGTACCTTTTGTCTTCTGATCTGGAAAATGTCATTTCTCAGTGGTATAATCTGATATCTATATATCAGTCACCGGACTGATACTCACTAACATTTATTGAAGGTATCTGGATTGAAATTTGTAGAGCTGCTGAAAGTATGTTTTGTTTTATTTTGTTGTGGTATGCATTGAAAAGATTTGCTTGGATAGCTATATTTGCAGATTCCCAGGTGCATGTTTGAAGGTTCATTATCCGTATAGTTTAAATGGGGAAAAATCCTACAGTGGCCAAGTACTTTTGTGGCAGCATCTACAACTAACTCTAGTAAACCAGGTGTTTTCCTATTACAGGTCATCACCACAAATCGCTCCTCTTGCTGGCATGATGGCACTGGCAAATGTTTTGATGTGCAGTGTAGACCTGGCCTTTTCTTCCCTCACCCACTATCTGTGTGAAGCAGCAGATCAGCTCGTATCACAGTGAGGCCAGACAGACCCCAGCTCTGGAAGCTGTAGGATATCTACTAGTTTTACTGGATCCAGCTGTCAGATAACGGCAGTTAATTATTCTTAAGTAGTTAAATGACAACTCTAGTCATTTGTCCCACCTGCTGTATAAAGTTTTATGTTTCAGAAATACTTTAATTCATTTTTTTTGCACAGCATACATAAATATGGGCTGTGAAGTACTGCTGCTCTGTGTATTTGCCACAGTACCAGTGATGTCATGATCTTAGGGAATCCTTACTGGTGAGATTGCGTCACGGAAGAAACAAAATTTAGGTGGGGGTGCCTTAGCTTATCTGCTATTTTTTAATATAGGCATAGAAAACTACGTCTGAAACCTGCCTTGAATGTGAAATGTGTAGTCTTTTCAGAAAACATCTAGAGGGCCAGATTCCTCAGCCCATTGCTAGATCAGGGACAGCAAGTCTAATATGACTCAAGCATGTTTTACAGTGACTTTCCTGAAAGGTGAAAAATGATGGACAGGGGGTTTCTGTCATGCATTGCAGCTAGCTGAATAGTTAAAGATTGTTTAAAATCTTCCACTTGGAGATGACAGTGTATTTGAGATTCTCTGTCTGCTTCTTCTTCTTGAAGGTACCTGTTGACATCTGTTTTCTTTCTCTGTAATACAGCCATCTGTATTTAAGAAGAGCTTTTGCTCTGGGCAGGGTTAGAGCTCAAGGTTTTTTTCTAACTCCTGAAATGTAGTCCATTTGCTACTAGTCATCAGTTGAATCCTGCTGCCCACTGGGTAGAGGTAACAAACACAGTAATGAACCTTACTGTAGGAAGCCGGTGTCCGTGGTGGTGCCAGACAGTTTGTGCTCTTGCCCTTTTTTTGAAATACCAATTTCAAGTAGCTTCCTGCTGCCTACTTTGTTTTCTGAACCCTGACTTGCAGTTCAATACTTTGTCTTACCAGAGGCTGGTTAAGAGTCTCACTCCCTACAGGAACAGAGTGAAATAGGATCCCTTCCTGCAGACTGTTTCTGTTCTGACCTGTCAGTATTTGACAGGTTTCATACCTGGGGGCTCTGCTGCTTTGTAGGAGGACAGCTGCAAGTCGGCTTGGGCTCTGAGGGCCCTTCTCCACCCCTGCATGCAGAAAGACCTGAGGAAGACTGTGTTCTTGGACGGGGCATCTCAACATGGCAGGGGAGGAGGCTCCTCTACCCCTCACCTGCAGCCCTCTGAGGAAGGTAGGGGGCTGTTGTCTCCCTAGCACTGTTTTGTTGCTGTGAGATCTTGATATGGGGGAAGGAAGGAGAAGGAAAGCTTCAGAAATAATAATAATAACAATAATAATAATAAAAAGTCCCTCACCCTGCCCTAATTTTTCTCTTTTAATATTATTACAAGTCTCACGCTTTTAGTTTATTTCCTGCTTTTTTGGGAAATGACCAGTGTTTTGAGACTTATGGTTCTTTGTGCTCTATGTTCTCTACTGTTCTTTACGCTACGCAATAAATTATTTGTAATGATTTATAATGATCACATTTTCACTTTTAGTTCTCTTTTTCTTTTTACACTGACTAATCAACCTACCTGCACTTGTTGTACTTTACATTTCAGGTCTCTTCCAGAAGCACCTGCATACTCTTCAATATGTAGGCTAGGTCATGTTCCAGTGGCAATGAAGTAAAAACTGATTTGTTGCTACTTCCCTTCCAAGCAGAACAGGAGTAGACCTACAGCTGTACCATCCTCCTTGTTCCTATATTAAGGGAGAAATATAGTTTCTAGCTTCCAGGGGAGGCAATTTAAAATAAAATATGTGTAATTAATATCAGTGATGAATCAGTGGTGATTCAGCTGTGGTGCCCTGTGCCTTGCAAAGCGCAGCCCAATGCCCTGGTTAGTCCTTTACCTAACTGCCAAACCATGCTCACATGGGGGTAAGGGCAGTGCATAGCTATGCACACTGGCTGTGTCTATATTTGTAAGCTAGAAAGTGTAAGAAATGTTCCCAAGCGCTGGAACCTGACTATCTGTACTCTTAAATCATTAGAACAGTCCCACTTACAGTTTCAGCCCCTGCCAGCTAGTGCTCTCCTAGACCATTTCCAGGCACTTATTTGGAAGTCAATAAGGGCCAGAGCCCACATGCAGCAGGCAGTTTGCAGCCAGCCATCCTCTTCTGGAAAGAAGAGAGGTTTGACAGTACGGATCCGGGCTGCCCTGTGCCAGCTTCCCTCTGTGTGAAAGAACGGTCATTCACATGCTCGATTCACTCAAGTAGCTGCAGCTACTGTTTTTTGCCCTTTCCTGGTGGACGAGGAAGCCAGATAATCTGGCAGGGTGAGTCAGGAGGCCTGACACCTCCTCTGGTAGAATATTTCTTAGCAGGAATACGCACCACAGATGTCTAATTAGCCAGCGAGATTAAGGAAAAGCAGCTTAGCTTCCTCATAAAATCCAAAATAAACTTTATGCATAAACAGCAGGTGGCAACGGGGAAGTGTTTGTTACCTTTATAGTCACTGCAGCCTGGCCAGGGGTTCTGGTGGGGCACAGTGGTCATTTGGCTGGTGAAGATGCCGTGGTGGAGCACAGAGGACATTTGGCTGATGCAGGAGACGATCTGATGGAGCACAGAGGACGTTTGGCTGATGCAGGAGATGCCCTGGTGGGGACCAGCCCCGTGGTCCCTGTGTGCAGTGCAGCGGTGAAGTGGGGACCTTGCCACAGGGCTCGCTGTGCCGGCCCATCAGAGCTCAGTGGCAACACACAGGCATGAGAAATAAGGCAGGCAGGATAACTGTGTTAGAGCGGATTATTGCCGTGATGTACATCCATCGGGGAACAGAAATGTCAGGGAGTTTTAATTGCATCACTGCCAGCACCAGCGCTTCCCGTGACTGTGCGGCCTGGCTCCTTGTGGCCGGGTGGGCTGATGGTCTCTCCTCCTTGTGCCTTCCTGCTGCCAATTTGTCGACAGTAGTATCTGATGGGTGCATTACACAACGTGCTCATGGCCAGTCTATCTGCTTTAATTACCACTGCTGCACACCGTTGTTCTGTGACCTCTTCCGAACACATTAATCGAACTGTTTCCCATGGGTGAAATAGCTTTTTTCTGTTTTTTTTTTTTTCCCTTGTTCAACAGCAGAGGGAGGATCTATGCATGTGCCATACTCCCATCAACTTCCAAAGGAAATGTGAGCACTGGCGAAAACCCTCTGTCTCGTAGAAACTCAGTGTACAGTGATAAATATGTGAAATTGCCGAAGAACTAAATGGCACACTCCGTCAATTTGGATGGTTTTTGTTTGTGTCCTGTCCGTTACAGAGTGTATAACTGGTGTAATAATGAAAAGAGTGACATTGAGAATAGTGCAGAAATGAATGATATACCTCATGGTTAGAACTCAATTTACAATTTTATTTTTGAGAGGCTATGAAAAAAGAAACATAGGACTGCTTTGGGTATCCCACTACAACTTGAAAAATAAACAACCTTGTCACTTCCTACCCAAAACAAACAAACAAGGTACCTGTGAAAAATGAAGGGGTTTTGTGTGAGATGCACATTTGTGCCAGTCTAACTTTTTGAAGGTTCAGGTATTTAAGTCAAATTGCTTTTGGCAGTATCATAGCTATGTATATAAACGACAGGAAAAAAAAACAAACATTCTCGGTTGAATTTACTTTTATAAAGTTTGTAAACACAAATAATAGTTTGAGTTGCAAAGCCCTCGCAGTTGCCAGCTCTGTTCCCCAGTACATAGATCTTACTAGAATTACGGAATCACAGAATCATAGAACAGTTTGGGTTGGAAGGGACCTTCAAAGGTCATCTAGTCCAACTCCCTGCAATGAGCAGGGACATCTTCAACTAGATCAGGTTGCTCAGAGCCCCGTCCACCCTGGCCTTGAATGTCTCCAGGGATGGGGCATCTACCACCTCTCTGGGCAACCTATGCTGGTGTTTCACTACCCCTATTGTAAATTAGAGATGTAAAGAATAATAATAATTAGAGATGTATACTTAACACATCATGATTTTTTAATCTCATGTAAACTTCAACGTAACTGCAAAAACTTGTCTTTCTGCAATACTTTGTTCCAAGAACATATTCTTCATAGAAGAACATGTTCACCATAATTAATTTGTAATTTGCTGTTTGTGATAGTGTTTCAGTGTGATTAGAAATAGGGTAAAGCATCAGGAAGTTTTGACAGAACTTGATTTAAAAAAATCCCCCTCTGTTAGAACAATTTATTTAATATGCTAATAGCCTTTTTGACAGTGAGTGAATCTTTTTTTCTATTTTGTCACAGTTATCTGAATTTTCTTACCTATAGAAATACTCAATCTCGTGCAAGTTAGAGAACATTACAAACAAACTCTGCTAGAAACAACAGCCTGTGAATGGATTCTTTCTTAGGAAGTAGGGGAACGTGGATCTCTCATATGGACTGAAAGAGAGTACCTTCCAACTCAGTTGTTTATTACAGTCTGAATTTTCATAAAAAGATTTATTTGACCTAACCTATTGTTGCATTTCTTTTTTTCTTTCAGGTGTGTTATTGCCAGCCCTAGCACCAAACTTTGGTCTTCAATGGTTATCTTGCAGATGTCACTGTTATAGGGACTGTAGATGGCAGTGGGGTTTTCTTGTTTGTTTTTCCCTTGCTTCATGCTCATAGACCTGCATGTCCCCTGTTGAGCAGCGGCTTTCGCTCATCACTGGCATGTGTGCTGCTGAAACACTGACAAACACATCACCCAAGCACTGACGCAGGGTGTACCCACTTACTGTTTAGTCTCTGTAGTACTGAGCTTTTCAGGTCATCTAGTGCAGATAGAGAGTTAACCTGTCTCTCTATTCTGGGAATCCAGATACGGTGCCATACACCTTCACTGGCCATTGAAATAGCATGGTCAAGGACAGACGCAAGCAGAAAGCTCGGTGAGAGTGTCATGTTACAAATAACAGGAGCAATTTGTTTTTTTTCCTAAAACAAACATGCTTTAATTTGTTTGTTGACAGCTACATTCCCAGTAAAACTGTTTGAAGGTTTTTGAAAAATATGGTAAATACGTTAGACTGCTATTACAGAGGATATTTATTCATAGCTTGCTAAAAGCTTTTTGGATGAAACCGTAATAAGCTACTAATGACTTTTCAGAATTATCCTGTGGCGTATTTCTTGGTAATATTTTCCCGTCTCTCTTTTTTTCTCTCTTCAGTGCAGCAGGTTATTCAAGGAAGTTCCCATCACACCACCTCCTTACCACCCTGGAGCCGTCCAGCTCACGAAGGGACGCTGGTGCTCCTTGTTTCGGCTGTGCTGCAGCCCGGTGGCTCTGGAGCAGCTCTTCTGGAGGTGTCTGTTCCAAGACACAGTGCCTTTCCCTCTGGTTTAAGCATCATGAAGTGCAAACTGGTGTCCCAGTGTTGGGGTGCTCCGTGCAGAGGGCAGGGAAACCGCGAGGCTGAGTTTTGTCTTATCGGTGTCCCCCTAAACATGGGGGCAGAGAACAGTGCTCCAAGGACTAGTGCACTTATCCTTAAGCAGAGGAAGAGGGAATATGGCGAAGGCGAGTGTTTTCTCTCAGCATGCAGATTTTGAGCTACTTGTAACCCCTCCAGAAAAGGTAAGAGGGAGAGCACGATAAGGCTCTGAAAACCTCTGCCCCAGGTGCTGTGGTAATAAAAACACAAACAGGATATGTGGCAAATACAGGAAAAAGAAAAAAAAAAGCATCAGCTGGGAGAAAAACTGAAGACGAAAATGTTTAAGAGGTAAAAGTTCCTGCCAGGAGAGAGATGGCAGTGCACAGGACACACTTAGAGGACATATTTTATGGTCTGGAAAAGGCTTTGAAGGAGTCATTAAAAAAAAAAGGGGGGGGGGGGGGAAAAAAGGAAAAAAAAGGAGAAAAAAACCCCTTGTTTGAATTCTAAGTCCTCCAAGCAGTAACCACATCCTCTCTCTCCCCAGCTGCTTTTCTTTAACTGCCCATCCAGTGCAGCTCATACGGGCAGTGCTCACATTGGGAGTGGGAATCTGCCACTTGGCCATGATGAGGAAACACTTCCTCCTGACCTTTCTCTTTGTGTGTTTTCACAATTTACAGCTGCAAAGTTTGTTCAGCTGCTAGGCTGGGGTCCATGTGCCACCTTCCAGCCCTGTGTTGTGTCTTAAATTTGGCAGACCAAGGAAAGACCTGATGTATATGACTGCAAGCAGCCATGACACTGAACACTGCCCTCCCTTCCGCCCACACATTGTTATGTGTTTTTGGGGATTAAGATGAAGAAAAACAGCCCTTAGAGCTGGGTTGTGTGCTGGCCTTGACTGGTAGAGTAAGGGCATAGAAAAAGCATTCTCATTACCAAAATTGCTCAAAGCCAGCGCGTTACAACATCCTTTCTGCTCCCTTAGAAGTGGTTGGGTGGTGGAAAGGAGCTGACACCACAACCAGGCCTCAGCTGCAGGTGGCCTTGGGTCACAGCAAATCCTTCAAGGATGAGGGTCTGGCCCTGGGAAGGGAGGATCCGCTCTTCTGGCACCTTCACACCCTCCCTGTGAGCAGCAATGCAAATGTTGGGGGTTGTATTTTTGGGGACTGTCAGGGTTTTTATCCTAGGTTCGTGAGACAGCAGCTGTTGATCTTGCAAAAATCATTCCTTCATTTGCAATAGCAGCAGCTTCCTTCTGTTGAAGACAGGCAATATCAGAAGCCAGTGTCATTTTGCCACCTTGCAGTCTGTAAGTCTCCAGGAGGTGATGTTGTTCCGCAGCTGAATTGCCCAAAATTCTCCTGTCCTTTGCTTTACTGAGAACTGAATTAGCTGTTCCACTGCAGCTAATTTTTTTGCTGGTGTTTCACAAATGTGTAGTAATGCAATCAGACAAATTGTCTCAAAGGTGACAAAATTAGATGACATTTTTGTTCTCAAAACTGTATGAGAACTTCACAACTTAGAGCATCTTTTGGGAAAAAAAAAAAAAAAAGCTTTGCAGTTTCTGTAGGCTTTTTTTACTTCCTTAATAATTTTTCTCTTTACCTCCTTATAATTTATCCATCCCCTTCCTTATTATCACTTTTTGTCTGATTATCTTCTTACATAACATTTTAAAATATACAAGTCAGTAAAAGTAGTTTCTGAGGTTATCAAAAACCAGACAAGATTGGAATTGTACTATCCAGGAACCATATGAAGTAAGCTAAGTATTTCCCAAGGTTGCCCTCTCGGTTGTCAGATTAATTTCACCCGTGTGTCAATTTCAGGAGCCGCTGTGTACACAGATTACCAGCATTTTTGGGGGAGGGCAGGAGTTCCATTGCCCACAGCCAATCTATTGGGCCTTGTGTGGTGAAAAAGCACCACAACGCATCTATTTCCCTCTCATCCAGGAAAACCACTCAAAGAGCTGGCAAGTTTACAAAGATGAGAAGGAGGGGGCTACTGCAAGCATCTTGGAGCTTGCTGCCTATCTGAGACAAAGGAGAACCAGCTGGGAAACTGGAACTTGGAGGGCGCAAGCAACAGATCTAATTGGTGTGGCATTGCTAAGAGCAAGTGTCTGCCTGAACAATGGCTCTTGTCTTGATCCGTGTGAGAAGAGATGCATCGGTGTCAGCACCAGTGGGAAGTATGTCGCCTATTTATTTTGTTGTGGAGCTGATTCAAAACCTACAGAAGGCTGGACTTCCAATCTGGAGAAAATGGCTTTACTTTTAAGGGAGCCATTAGCTGCAGCAGGCAGCGTGAATGGCTTAGTGGTGTCTGCACAGGTTATCCAAGCCTTGTGATAGAATAAATCATTGTCACACCCTCTGCACAGGGTAACCTTTGTTTCAGATGTGCTTTTGTTAGACAGTATTGCAGGACAAAACAAAACCAAAATGCTGCATTCTGCTCTCTCTACCTGTTGATTCTTTCACGTGCCCAAACAGGTAAAACAGCGCTTAGCAAGCTGGCTGCACTTTGCAATTTGCTGTGCTTCTCCAGGATCTAAGTAAAGTCGCATCAGTTTTGACTGCAAGGGTCACCGGCATATTTCTGGGAATGCTGCTTGGGTTTTTAAATGCAGCCTTTCCAAGCGGGCCAAGCAACAACATTTTTGATGAGGCAAATCATTTGCAGTTACATCTGTGATTAGAACTTACCCACTGCAATTTAAGGTTTTGAATGCAGCGTGTTGGGGGGCTACTTTTTAGGCAAGTTTATGCATACTTTGGAAGATCTTCAACGTTGAAAATACTTCTGATATGAAGCTATTGCGCAATTGTTTTTCTTGTGAAATGTTTGCGTGCATACTAAAATACTATTTAAAAAATCAAAATGTGATCAGGCTTTGTAAATGAATAACATCCTGCACACTTTTTCTTCTCAGTGAGTCACCGTACTTTATTTATTTTTTTTTTTAAATGTAGCAAGCTCCTCTTTGATATTTGTAATAAAACCCACAAAACTTCACTAGTATTTAGCCCTTCTGAATAATCTTCCCACATAAGAGGGGAATTTTTCTTGTGGTTTTTCAATAGATACTCAGCCTGTTTTGGTTATGCTCCTCTGTAAGTTTTTCTTTTAAGTTGGAGGCTTTTTCATGAGCTTGCAGGTGGTTTAGAAAACATAGTGCTCTGCTTTTAACTTTCTGTTTCTGGTCTATGATAAAAGAGACTCTAGAATCTTTTCTAACTAGCTTTTTTATAACTAAGAAGAGGCTTGTGTGAGAAATAAAGAACATCAAAGGCAAGAGGAAGTTAACTCAGGTGCATCATTGGCAGATTGTCTTAAATGTGGAAATTCCAGGCTATGCTACCAGTTGAAAATACTGTTTCATTTTCCCCTAATTTCCTTAAAATAAATAAAACGAAACTACTTAAGTTCTGGAAAGCGTTGTCATGATGTTAAACTGACCATAAAATTGCAATCTGAGGAAGTTCATTTGGGCACAGGGGTCAAGTGAGCTGCAAATTCTGGGATTTATTTAGTTAATCATCCTGCAAAAATGTGCATATGTGGGGAAGAAAGTTGGACCAAGTACACAAAAACCTTCTAAAGCTCCGCAGAAACTGCTGTGTTACCACGTTGATTTGTTTACTGTGCTACTCAGTGCCTGTTTACGTGCACTTGCATTTCTGTGCACCCAGGAGATTCATCTGACTTTCATTAACACTTAAGATATGCTTCCTAGCACATAGAATTATTTATATAGTCTATTTTCAAAGGATGTGTCTTGGCAAAAGCACACAAACTTTGATTGAGCTTGGGCCACGCTCCCACTTCCACACTGTGAATTGCTGTGTGCTGTTAGAAGGAGCCAACATATTCCTTGCAAACATAATTTCTTACAAATAGTGTTTGCAGACAAGATTTCTGCATGTTGTTTCTTTTACATTGTATAGGTTACATGGATTTGTACTTTCCCCATTTCCACGGTTGACTTTGAGTAATTTGGAATTTTTGTTGTTGTTTTTAACGGGCTGAATCCGTTCCGTGTGTGAAATGATGGTCCCAGGCAGGAGAGTCATCCCTATAACCTGCATCCCTGGCACTTCATGCTCTCAGGAGTTGCAAAGCTGGGGAGTATGAGAGCAGCAAGGGCTCAGTGACGCCTCAGCCCTTGTGGGTCCTCAGATGCCTTCGCTGGAGCCTCACGCTAAGGCAAATCAACGTGATCTGCTGGGACAGCGAGCTGTAGCCTGCAAGGCATGCTAACGTCACAAAGCTGTGTAGACAGTCCTTGGCTTTCCCAGGACCTCTGCCTGCCCCCCCAAGGACTCAGAAAGGAACCAGGTTTCAGGGTGACACCGCTTCGGTGCCTCCCGTATGAAGGAGTAGGGGAAGTGAGGTTAGGGGATTTCTGCGCTCGCTGATCTGTGCAAGTATCCTGTCCTGCTTGGCTGGTCTTCCTATCCTACCCTGCCCTCCTCTGCAGTTGCATTTGAAGTCTACTCCTTCCTTAGCTAGAAATGCTGCCCTGAGTGCAGCTGGAGCAAATCAGGTCTGTGGACATCTGCCACTTTCCCAGCACTGTGGCAAGTCCTGCCTTCTCCTGTGCAACTTTCGTCTCTTAAAAGATGAGGGCTGCTGTGGTCCGGTCGCAAGTGTCCTCAAGCCACAATCATCTGCAGGACTCTGAGCCAGGAACTTTAACTGAAAGGGCGTAAGATGGCGCAGGGGTCAAACAAAATCAATAGTACCTGCTGCATTAAGCATGGGTGACATCTGCAGAGCCTGAATGTCTCCAAGCAGTAAATCCGCTGTTTTTGCAAACAGTGGGGTCAGTCATGTATTTTTTTTTTCTGCTGAACTGTGCTAAAATACAGCACCCTTCCTTGTGTCCCTCCCCAGCTCCCCCGCTTCCCCAAGTGCTGTTCAGAAGGGCTGGAGTATTGGCACCCTGCTCCAGGGTTATATTAGCTGCGCTTAGTGATGGCAGATGCCCGTCAGCAGCTTGCTGCTATGTCAGGTTAACATGCCTCCAGGCAAATGTAAGAGATGCCTATAAAAGAAAGCAGCTGCATTAAGAAGTGCACACTGCTCTTTCAAGTATTAGAAGAATGTCAAAGAGATGAAGTGCTTGCTCTTTTTACAAATTAGCTGAGAAAGTATTTTCTGGCAAGATTCTTGTTGCAGGCCTTTGCTTCGTAATCTGCAGGGCCCTGAGATGCTGGCTGGAATTTTGCCATGATCATGAAATTTGACTTGTCCTTCTTAATTCAGTGTTCAAGGAAAACAAAGTAGGATCTCTTGATTTCATAGATCACTGGAATAAAAAGGTACTTTGCTCTGAAAAATAAAAGGCGGCCTGGTCTTTTGGCAGCTGCCTCGGGGGTGCTGTATGTTTGCAGATGTACAACTAGGAGGAATTTCCCTTCTCTGTAGTTAGTAGGTTAGTAAACTTTTCAATGGCCTGTATTAATAGAATCTCAAAGCTGTTTGTTACAAAAAAGTTCCATTGATCAGCATCTTCAAAGGCAAGAAAATAAAAGATTATGACTGGCTCTGTTCTTCAATGAATTTGCTGTTGAAAGTTTGGAGCATAATGCAGTCCTAGGTACCACATTGTTATACTTCATTCCAGAGGCTAACTCACTACCTCTCATTGCAGGGAATCAAACCCTACTCTTTCAAGAAGTGCATTTTAGTTGCTGGATCTGTGGCTTGTCCACATCAAAGAACATCTGTAGCAGAGGAAAAGGGACCCTATATGCTTCGTACCTTCAGAAGAAGACAGTAAAAGTTGAGTGAACCCAATTCATGAAGTGTGCACAGCACTTCTGATGGCTGATCCTCAAGAGTTTATTCTTATGAGTGCATTCTACCACTGTAATTAATTAATTAATTAATTAAGTAATACAGTATTAGTAAATATGTGGTTAAGATCATCCATGTCTTTCAATCATAAATCCTGCCACAGTTTGCTATAGCCTTTTTCTTAAAGGTTTTGGTTAGTTGTTCCATATACTTTAAGGAAAAGTTGATGCTGTCGAACTTTAGGCATTCAAAATTCAAACTTAGGTTAAATCCGTTTGTTAATGGGACTTCCATAGCACCAGACCTTTTTAAATTTTATTTTTTCAGGCTGCATGAAGGCTTCATGCAGAACCATATTGAATGCACAGGGACAAAGTTACCGCCTACTAAGAAAGGACTGGGGGCAAAAGGAAGACAAGTTTTGTAGACCAGGGAGAGAAAACTTACCCCCATGTTAAAGGTAATCCTTCAAAAGGCTGAAGTGCTATCCAAATGAATAAAATGAAAAGGATCATAAATCCCCGCAAATTAAGTGTATAAATATAATTTCACTGTCCAAAAAAGAGTTTGAGCAACAGCTATGAGAAATAACAAATCTTTCTTCAAATGCATCAACAACAGGAAGCCTGCCAGAGAGTTTGTAGGGCAAATAAATGATACAGGTATCAAAGGATCACTTTGGTAAGATAAAGCTGTTCCAGAACAAGTAAATAAAGTATTTTCAGAGTAGAAGGAGCCAGGGAGATTCCGATCTTGGAGCTTTTTTGTGTGAGTGCTCATCAGAAGATTGGCCCAAAATTGGACTGGTTTAAAAAATCATAGAGCAGTAAATGAACAGTAGCACAGCACTAGAAGCAGATGGTATTAATTTAAGAGTTTTAGAGCAATTCAGGGGTGAAATGTCTAGATTATTAACATTGGTGTATAACCTCTTGCTTTGCACTTGCTTTGATAGCTGGTAAACGTGAGACCAGACTTTAAAATGCACTCCAGCTGAGGTCCTGGGGAGCTATGGCATGTGAGCATAATGACCGTAGCAGGAAAACGGATAGAAATTGTAAGAAAAAATGGAAATAGTGAACACACAGGTAAACATGGAGTGTTTGGAAAGTGTTAAGAGTAGCTTATGTAAAAGGAAGTCCTACCTCACTAACCTGTTTGTTCTTTGAAGTGGTTTGCCAAAGCATGTTAGCTATGACAGACCATTTGATATGGACTACCTTGATTTCTGAAAGGCTTTTGGCAAGGTTCCTTCACCAAAGGCTTTAAAGTACACTAGACAAACAGCTTAGGTGTACAAGGGAAGGCACAGATAAGTAATAAGATGAAAGGTAGAAACTGGGCAGGGGGGAGGGAGGAGGTGGGGAGTGGTCAGCTTTCATATTGGAGCAGGAACAGCAGTGGGGCTCCACGGGAGTCTATGCTAGGATCTAGGATGTCCATGTTCAATTGGACTCATGGCCATCCTTAATAAAATGTGGTTATCCATGAGTGGAAAGAGGATGTCCTGCTACATAAAATTCTGACCTGACACAGTACTGTTACTTCTACTATGTTAGGTTAGGATGCAGCTCTTCCCCATTGCATCTCTAGGGAACGTTAACTGCTGACATTGGTATCTAACTTAAATGTCTAAAGGATAGATGTTATGAACTTCCACTAGAGTTCTCAAGACAAGCTTTTGGATGCTTGATGCCTTAAGGGTAACAGTGGCCGCTTGTGCCTTTTAAAAGACTCCTTGAATCTCTGTGTAAATGCTTTCTTGGGACGAGTGGTGCAGCTATCCCTTCATCTGTGGATCACTGACAGAGGTATCCACGCTCGAAATGAAGAGACACTCTCTCTGCAGGTTCCCGATGTCAGCGTATATCACACCATTTCTTCAGCAGTTGGAGTGGTTTTATTATAAGACCATATATACATATGAATATTGCGTAGTTCTACATTATTTTGTAACAAAAGATTTTAGAAAGCTCTGAGCAGACAATTAAGTGAGACGCGAAGCTAAAGGAAGAGGGAATGACCAATCTGGTTATGTAAGCACTAGGTTTGTTCTCTGCATTAGAAAGTTCCCTGCGTCCCTTGGGTTTAAAAACGCTCGTGCCCATGTGGTACCAACCACAGCGCTTTCCTGTGGGGACCTAAGTAGCTAAACTTCTGGTTTTGTGCCAAGGAATCTACTTGGCTCATCCCAGGTGTCTACAATGTCAGTTTAACTCGTGCTTTGTTTGATCCAAAGGATCTGCTCTTAATCGTTGCTGGTGGGATACCTTGCTGTGAGATCCCTCCAGACGGAAAACGTGGGCTCATCATGGCAACTCCCGGCGTCACGCTGTGAAAAACGCTCTGCTGGTCTGTGATGTAATTGCTTGGTTTTTGAACATTTTGAACGGAGAGCTACAGAAAAACTGTTCCTGGGGTTACAGGCACTTCACAGGATCCCAAGGAGACCTGGGCAAGTAGAAGTGCCCTAGGAGGCCTGAGCCAAGGGCAGCGTTGACCCAAGTCAGCACGTACTGTTCAGCTTGTGGGCTTGAGTGGTCGGCGCAGCGTGGCCTTCAAGGGCAATAGAGACGTGGGTGAGGGTGAGCCTGGTGTGAAGCAGCGTGGTGAGACATCTTTCGCTGCTCTGGCATGGTGATGGTGTCAGGCCTCGCAAGGAGGGAGGGCACCGGTAGTTCTCAAAGGCAAGGCTGTTCTTATGTGGTCAGGTGTGTCATGCGGTTCACTCACAGAAAGGTCAGAGCTGGGCTGTGGGATGGGATGGGTGTATAGCTGGTCAGAAAGGGGATGGTTGAGCTATGGGGAAAGTGCCAACAGCTGACCCGATACCCCAGTCTTTAGTGAGCTCTTCACATTCCTTTAGGACCTTTCATTTCAGAGGTATCCACTCTCTTACCTTCCCAGTCTTATTATGGGTGCATTATTAAAATACAGTTCTGGTGCTTTTTGGTGATATCGCTGATCCTCTCAATATTTTGATGGCCGGTTTGTTATGGTAAATTTTCAAGCTGGGATTAATCTGTCTGTGATTCTTTCGTGAGGTTTGTGGCTTCTGGAGTGTTTAACTCCTAGATATCTTTTATGGGTAGATTTTAAGAAAATCCAGGTTTTATCTGTCCAGAGGAAAATCAGGTCCAAACATCCAAGGGAGGACAATGTAACAAGTTTTTTCTGTTTTCTGGAATAATATTTCTCATAATATGGAAAAGCATGAGGGTCAATAACACTAAGAATTTTAAGTTGACTCATTAGAGAGTTGAAAGAAGACTGTAGGCTACTATAACGCAATAAAGGCGTTAGTGGAAATGAAAGCATAGCTTCCACTGTTCATTGGTTGTGCTCGTGCATAGAAGTTAGATTACACACAATTACATAACAGTGGCAACGATATCTGCAAAATTCTAGCCATATTTAAAACAGCTGCTGCATTTGAAGTGAATCACATAATGAAACAAGCTATCCTTGCAGCACTACAAATATAAATATCACAATGACGTTCTCATTGGATAAGCCATTGCTTTTAGATGACACGCAACAACTGCAGTGAATACGCTGTGGTTTTCTATCAGTAATGCAGGACTTGAAGAAGCTGAATTGCAGTAATAAATTTTCCTGCAGAAGCTTTATTTATATAAAAAATGGTCTCCAACTTGATAAAAGTCCAAAGTTTTTATAAAGGAATATGACCAACAGTGCCTCTCTTATGCACTGATCCCTTGTGAATCACACTTGGAACTTTTTTGTGCAAAGATCTGCAAAATGCATACGTTAAAAAGAATATTCAAGTTAAAAATGCACAGTTTTGTGAAGTCGTTCAACACTATGAAGATTTGTTTTATAATAAATAAAAGGGGAATATATTGGATGAAAAAGCAAAACAAAACAAAAAGCTGTTTACAAACTTTCAGGAGCCCCAGGAAAACCCGAGGGTGCCAAGCAACCTTCTAATTATTGCATAAGCCATTTAATGATATTTTTTCTTTCACTCCTAAAGTTAGTACACTCTAAATTGAGAAATGAAAACGCAAAACATTAGGGATAGATTGAAAACAAGAAAAAACCAAAACAAAACAAGACCCAAAAAACCCCATGAAGAGCCTTTGTGAAAGGTCTGTACCAATCTACTGATCTTTCCACTCCTCTGAGCTCTAGGCTCAGTTCGTATTTCTTTCACAGATTATTTCATAAGAGTGTAACTGTCTTTTAAAAAATCCCTCATGCTAATCTA
Source organism: Pampusana beccarii (assembly GCA_013399365.1). NCBI lineage: Eukaryota > Metazoa > Chordata > Aves > Columbiformes > Columbidae > Pampusana > Pampusana beccarii. The sequence continues at coordinate 597,809 of VWYH01009704.1, forward strand.
ATTTGAAGGCCGTTGAAAGAGAATGGTACTTCTGACATCACTTTGTTGAATGTTTAAATCAGGGCCAACCACTTTTGAACATCTCGCCTTTAGTGTCTGCGCGTTACTTCTTTATTTGGAAAAATGATTGCAGTATTTATTTTCCTCTACTCCTGATCTCTCTGTCTCTCTCTTATGTAGTTCAGGAGGCTCAGATCTTTAAAGCCTTTCAGAAGTCTAAGTCCTCTGGAAGTCTGCAACTTACACTGGAATCATGGAAAGCTGGGTATCTGATACTAGTGAGGATGTAGCCTTTGTGTCACACAACACTGCAAACACTGTCTGCTCTTCAGTGGCACTGCAAGATTGTTGCACGAGTGTTTAAAAATAATGACAGCAAACAGTCAAGAAGTAGGTTTTTGGATTCTATCTCAGTGATTGCTGCTTGCTGCCGTACAAGTGACTGAGGCTGATCTTTGATACTGACTTCACATTCATTTTATCCATTAGAACCACAATAGAACTCTTCGCATGAAGGAAATAGGTATTCTGAAGCTTAACTAATGAAGAGGGTGTCTTCTGATTCACCTTTCCAAACATTCTTAGCAGGTTTGATAGGAGGCAGTTAAAGTACTTCGAGGCATGATATTATAGTGAGTCACTAAGCAGCAGCCCCAGGAGTTCATGTGGCAGAATGGTTTAGTAGTGACATAATTATGGGAATTGCTTGGCTGAGAGAGTTGTTTGTACCAGGGCAAAAGGTGCAAACCTGAAGAAAGGAGGATGGCAAAAAACTATGAAAAGAAAGGTAAAAAATCGTCAGTCCTCTAAAACAATTTTCACCAAATTACTCAAAGTTTAGAGTATCGCTGGACTTTACTTTCAGCCGTTCGACTATGACCGATCTATTTATTTCATCTGGGATTTCAAATGTAGTTTCTAGTGTGGAGCCAGACATATATGTGAGCACATGTATGGAGAAGATGGGAAGGTCACCTTAACTGACATCCTGATAAAGACCTCAGCTTCTTAATTGGGAAAATTTTATGCAGTATGTTTCATGCGATATATTTCTTGACTCTCACTAATGAGATCATAGGATATTTAATCTATTTATATCACAAATTGATCTTGCCTGCCTCTGACTGTAGTTCCACAGTTAAGAATAAATATTTACAAACATATTTCCTTCTGTGTGGTTCTGTGACTGTTAAATTAATCAAACGTACCTAAATGAATTTTTAATTTTAGGCACAAGTTATCAAACCAGATGGCCTCAAGCTAGGCGTTTAAATGCAGTGGACTGGTTTTTAGGTGTCTCTGCAGTCTCTAAGGCAGAGAAGCCTGCATAGGTGTAGCTATGATCATTTAAAACAGGGGTGTCGAACTCCTTTTCACTGTAGGCCGCATCAGCCTGGCAGTTGTCTTCAAAGGGCGAATTTAATTTTAGGACTGTATAAATGTAGGAGTAGTCGCATTTATGCAGTCTTAAAATCGCATTCGGCCCTTTGAAGGCAATTGCCAGGCTGATGTGGCCTCCAGCGAAAAGGAGTTTGACACCCCTGCTTTAAAGCATCACTGCCCCTAGCTGTTCGCCACATCCTTCCACATCCTCTGCAGGGCTGTCAGGGTGTGTGGCTGTTTCAAGCTTCAAGGGTAATGCAGCTGCACAGCCCCCCGAGATCGACAGATTATACAAACATGCCATGCTGCGAACTGGAAAGGCTAACATACACACAAATATCCCATCTTTTCTACCCTGCCTACGGGAATAGCAGCAAAACCACCTTGCCCTGGCGTAATATGTCTGTGCAGTTAGGTGCGGAAAATGATTTAGCACTCTCTCCTACTGCCAAGCCTCCCGTCCCCTCGTGTAATATTAACGTAAAAAGTGAAGTGGGGTGAGTGACACTAAACACGCAGCATTTGGTAGAATGGTTCTCTATTTACACCGACACACCCGCAACAAAACTGTCTCCGGGTGATGCAGCTGGCGGGAGAGCCCAGCCTCAGTACGGGTGCTGCTGTTTGTGGCCATCCCAGCAGCCTGAAAGCGGCTGCGGTGCCCCTGGGGACAGTGTGTCCCCAGGAGTGCTGCTCGGTTTGCCAGGAGCATCCCTGGGCTTGTGCCGTGGCCTGAGACGCTGCTGCTCTCCCTGTTCAGAGACTGAGGACTTCGGGTAGATGGCGTGAGATCCGGGAGAGACTGGGCCACTGTATCTATCTGTGTGCTGACATAACGAATGATTTAAAACAGCTTCTGTGGGATAGTGAGGTCAGGGAAGGCATCTTTCACTTGCCACATTGACTGTGAGAGGCGTTATGCATGCTAGTGTGTCTGCTGTTCTACTGAGCTGCTGTGCTTTGGCACATGTGTGTTCGGTGTTCGGAAAATTCTAACGAGAAGCATCTCACTGGCCAATTAGTGTCCTGCTGTCCTGTATGGCTTCTGCCTCTAAAAAGCACCGCAGAAGCCAGATAGTGTACATGCAGCATCACCATGAGAGAGGTTAAAATGGTGCTGGAGAAAAAAACCCAACATATTATTTTATGATAGTATGTCCTCTATATATTCTTTTGCATGTCATTTTCATTAATTGGGAAACTTCATATGATTAAAAAGCTCTTTGAGGCTTAAGAAAACAACAATCTAGAGACCTGTGCTTTTGCCAGGTCACTGCACATGGCTCCTTTGTGATGACATTAAAGTACTTTCAAAACAGCTAGCTGAGCTGTGCCTGTTTTCTGTTTCTGAGCAAATTTTTTTGTGAAACAAGTACTGTTAAAAAGATATTTGCTTCTTAAGGGTGCATTCCTGATCAAATGTGATTGAGGCGTAGGAAAGGGTAGTCTGGGTTCTATCCTTCTTACTAAAAAGAGCTCCCAGGAAAGGACAGTAGATCCTATTTGTTGGCAGAGAGCCCCAGGCTGTGGTTTCAGCTATAGGCAGGGTTATACTTAAGCAGTGCTGCTGGTCTCTCATCTGCGCTAGAAAGACAGTATAGTTCCAGAGCAGATGTGGTCAGGTATGTATATCAGCTGGATATGACCCCTTAAAAAGATTATCGAGCGTTGTCAAAGGCACGTGAAAATTGCCTGCTCTCTGGGTGAGTTCCTCATCAAATAAGTACTGAGGTCTGGGAAGTGCAGGAAAGTGAAATTTTCGTGTGCCTTTGCCAACTCTTGATAATTTAGCACAGTTGAATACATTGTGACCTCACACACAGAGATTCTGATTCTAAACAGCAATGTTAGTCATCTTTTTTTCAGCTCCTATAACATTGTCATGGATTTCATTACTTATTTGTTTTAATAAAACATGTGAATAAATAGCTATTACATCCAATGCAAATGACTCAATCAGAGAGCAATGTTTTCTCTGCTAGTGTTTCATCAGATTTCTGATGTTAGCTGTGTGCATAAAAGATGGCTTTCTGTAACACCTCCCTGCAGGAGGCAGAAGAGCAGAATTTGAGATGCAGTGATTAACCACAGCAGAGTAAGCTAAAACAGTATACCCTGCCAAAGACTGATGCAAGATTTGCATGAAATTGCAGTTGGCATGGCAGTCAGAACCTGATGGTAGGAAATTTGATAGCTGAAAATCTAAGAAGGGGAATAAGAGGATGGGTTAATTTTATTATTCTAAACCTACCTGATGGCTATCTGTTTTTTTTTTTCTTCTGTGCCCTCCTGCACATGCACACACATAAGACACGTGACAGTAAGATAAAATGTGTTTTGCAGCTTGTGGACTAGTGTGCCATGCTGTGCTGAACACCACACTCCTGGCCTGTTACCTTACAGGCTTACTGAAAGCCTTTCCAGCCCTGTTAACTAATGTGTGACATGACTAATGTGTGCTTGGTTCATTTGTGCTCTAAGGAGTTCGGTTTGCCCAGCCTGGGCAAAGCTAGAAACGTCTGTTGGGACTCCTAATGGCAAAATGGAGGTAAATCTTCTTGGAGGCAGAGTGGTCCAAGCAGCAGCGATGGTTGAGGGTCACCTTCTCCTTGCAACATGGAGCGCATTCGATGTTGCATGGTGGGGCTGAATCCGGAATGTATGTTTTGTTTGGTCCTCCAAGGTGTCTGCTGCATCTGCTCTTGGTGTTACACGGCATCACCGCCCTAATTTCATCAAAACCCCCACTGAGGAGGAAGTCAGAAAACAGTATCATAGCAGATAGGACTTCAGCACTGAGCCATTTTTGTTTTGCCCTAAGGTCTTCAAACTTGGATTGCCTGCTTTAACTCCCCCTAAGGCTGACTGTAACACGTTCTGCAAGCAGAGTGGTCTTATAATTCAGTATGTAGGTCCTCTGGGCCAGAGGCTGTTTCATTAACCTTACTGCACGTGGTATTACTATTTACTTATTGTGGCAAGGTTCATCCTTGCAAAGGTGATTATGGGAATCATAGCAGGCTAGCTGCCTGCAACAATGAAATGAGAACCTCAGTGCCTCCTGTGGCTTGCTCTGTATCCTCTGTTAAAGGCTTCTGAGAATTCGGGGTGCATCAGGCCAGGGCTATGGCTTTGCTTGTGCACATGTCTGCTCCTCAACAGGCTGGATCTGAGTGTGCATGTTTACTGTGTTCCATGCCTTAATGGACAGAGGTCTATTTTTGTGTCTGTGGCACAGCAGCATCCTGGTCCCGATCTAGGGAATGCAGTTCTTAACGCTAAATTAATAACAGTAGTAACAGGGTTTCTCTGGACACCCTCTGTGTCAGCAGCTGAAATTTTCGGTGGAAGACATTCAGCCGTCTCTACAACACAACATATGGTCCACAGACTCTTTTTGAAGAGTGCTAAATATGCTTCCACTCCACACCATACAGACAAATTTTGATAAGAAAAAAAGGTGTCTTTTAAACACTGTCAACTTTCCTAACCGATTCAAGCCTTGGGGCTTTGCTATGCTTACATAAAGGGTCCTCTTTCTTTTTATTCCTTGATACCTGCATGCAATAAATGACATCTTACAGTCTTGGCTGGCCTGTTACTATAAAGAGATGAGGGACCAGTCAGTCTGAAGGCTTTGAATGGAGCAGGTTCCCTGAGTCTTTGGTCACTCTCAGGGGTTTAAACCTGTTCATCTTCAGACTTTAATAGGAAATGTTCATGACCGGACAAATTTAACAGATTCAGGTTTTACTCTGAGCTGTGTAACAGGCAAAATTAAAGTTATGGGCTTGTCTAGAGGTTTTGCTCTGGAAGAGCGAGAGGGTTCATTAGAACAGTTTGTTTACATAATTTAGGATCCTAGGACTAACTTCCCTGTAAAAATAGTGTGGTCAGAAAGCTCCTCCATCTCAGGAATTGCTACTTTCCAAGCCCACGGGCCAGTATGTGGAGTGCCAGTACTCTGTCCTTCAGCTCTGGCTCAATGCTCCCGGAGCATCAGAGGTCAAAGAGGAGAAGCCCAGTTGCAAGTGAGCTGGATTTTGACGGGTGGACATGTGAGCTGGGGTTTCGCTCCCTCAATGCAGGCATCTTGTGCTATCTGAGATGCTAATGAGTCTCGCCTGGGAGCCCCCCATTTGCTGCTTCAGATAGGCACAGAGGTCCTGCACCATCTGTCGGCTCTATTCAGATGTCTCAGATAGCCCCCAAAATCTAAAAAAATGTTAGGTGACTATGTTTCTGCAACAGTATCTTGCCCAGAGTGTATAAGGTTCCTTCTGGAGTTTGAAAGTGAGTTTGCATGTCCTTGTGTACACAGAGCCATGAGAAATAAACAATTTACTGTATACGTGCTTGAACTTAAACAATGTCTGTACTGCATTTTCTTACGCACAAATGCAAACGTGCTGCACATGCACATGCTCACAGGCCCTGTTAAGGCAAGTGCACGTGGACTTGCCCCAGGTGAAGTTAATTTTGACACTGAAAAATTGTTTGCAACAACAAAATACTTTTAAAACCAAGAAAGCACTTTCACTAAAATGCTTATAATAAAATAATTCGTAACAATAAAATACTTTCAAATACAAATGAATGCACTGCTTTACCTCCACAGCTGAGAAAATGTTGACCCTCAAAACCTAGCTGTTTCTTTCTTTTTATTTTTTTTCTTCCATGATAATGCAAATTTGCAATGTGCGTTAATTAGCAGTGGAAAATATGATGTATCTTTTTTGAGGCCAAATGTAAGAAGGGACTTCTCTGCAGAGTGCCCCTATCCTGGTGGTAGGAATGGAGCTGTGGAAGTCCTTAGGACCCATAGTTACCTCTAAAATTGTTTTTGTTCTCCTCAGGCCAATTACATCAAATCTGAATGTCACGAACTCCAACACAGTAGTTTTCAGAAGAATGATGGGAGAAAGCAGCTGGCAGCAGTGTCTTCAGCTGTAAGTTAACAGATACGCAAAATCCTGAGAAACTCCATGAGGAGAGGTGAAACATTATTAACTTAAAATGGATTATAGTTTAGAAATCTGCAAGGTACCTTGCTCAGTGATCAATCACTACCCAGGTACTGTGCATGAACAATAAATGTCAAATGAACGCTTCCTTTCGAAGCAGAGCTGAGAATCTTTCACTATGAAGACTTATGTGGGTTTCTCTTTGACAGCCTGCGTCACTCCTCACCAACACTTTTCTTCTTACCTTTTAATTATGACAAAAGGAAGGCTGGTAGAATGAGAACTTAAAAAATACAGTGTGATATTCACAATTATTTTCGTCCCAGTATGTGATGTTTCTGACTGGTGTACTGAATCCCAACCTGCCTTTAGATTTTTGCTTACCAGAGCCCATTGCCAGGATGAAAATGCTTCATTCGTGCTGTGCAGCAACTTTTTTTGGGTGTGTGTACAGGAAAAAAACATAAAAACTACAGAAGGCAAAATTAAATGGGAATCCATTTGAGATGATAACTGTTAAATGTACATCAGCAGGGTAATTTCAATAAAAATAAGCCTTGATGCCACACCTCAAAGGTCCTGTGTTCCTCAGTGAATGCTGTAGATAACGCTGCAATAACATGTCCTACCCAAATTGCTGCTGCAGCATGTTTTGTTGCATTTAGTGTGCATGTTGATGGCAACCTTTACCTTCCTCTAGTCTTTTCTGTCACTCTGTCACATGCAAATCTCCATTCCCTTCGTTCCCAAGGGAGTACACAAATGGAAAGAGCTGCAAATGAGTCCTGCTTTAGTTTATTTTTGTCTTCTAGTGGCTAGAAATGGGATTGTTGAGACCAATTTAGGATGACAAGACTCTGGAAGAAAATGGCCATCCTACCCTATAGAACTTGCTCCTGATTACAACTTTGAAAATTATTTGGTACAAAAGTACATTGATTTCTATAAGGAAGGGTGATCAGCACTGCAGGGTGGGGATTCACTACACTTTTGAAGAAGGAGACAAACAGCACACTGTCAGTATGACAGGTAAAAATTTGATACTTTTCTCTGTTAGTTGCACTGAATTACGGAATTTAGTAGACTTAGCCAATGTCATCTGTCATACCTTCATATACAAATAGTGCATGTAGTATTTCACCACCCTTATAGCTGGGTAAGTGGATTGGTTCAGCTGATTTAGCATACCGAACTTTTCATTTCAAGTTTATGAGAAGGCAGGGGCACAAGCTTTGTGGAAGAAGGTCCGCAGTCTATGACCCATCCTCAAACGTACCTGATCCCTCTTATCTTTTGGCGAAACAATCTGTGCTGACAGCAAGAGTGAGTCAGTGTTCAAGGCTTGGGTTTAGAATTATAATGACCAGTTAATTTCCAGGAGTGTGCACGGCTTTCCAAGGGATCAAAATCTCTAATTTCAGTGAAGAACACAAAGAAGTCTGAAGTGACTACCCTTCGCTAGTCAAGCCATCTGTTCCAGTTCCAAATGTTGCTAATACTCACTCATGCTAACGGCATTGCTTCTTAGCCACCTGTTAGAAAACCCAGGAATATACATGGCATGTTCCTTTGGTGCAACCACTATCAATGGGACGCATTGTTCCAAAAGGGATGCATTTCTGCTTTATCAGCTACTGTGCGAATAAACACTGAGTAGTGTTGCAGAGACACAAATGGGAAATTATTTCCTTAGCGTACATCCAAAATTAACATTTTAATAATGGTTTTCTTCTTTTTACAACTGCCTTAGTGTTATAACCAAGCCTTTAATATTTGTTTCTAAAACATGTGAAAATGTGACAGTCAGACAAAAGCAGGTAGCTAACTAGTTGCCATGGATTTTTAACTCAGGGTAATGTTACACATTATTGATGTGAAAATTACAGGTTAAGGGATTTTTTTTTTTTTTTAAGACATGGGTGGATACCAAAGTAACGAATGTTTCCAAAGAATTACTAGCTCTTCTGGTCCCAGGAAGAAATCTCCATGCTGCCAGGGTCATCTCAGTTTTGCCAAACAAGAGGGGTGACTACACCTTCCCTGTGCCAGGGGAACGAAAAGAACTGCTCAGCCATTTGCAGGATGCTCTATAAAGATTGCCACGTGAGAAAATAAGAAATTCACACTGAGGAAGGGCAAAAGGTAGAAGACAAGTAGCCCAGGCTTCACTGCCACAGGATCTAAGCCTGACTTATCACATGGCTTTCCATTGATGGGGCCTGACTTGGTGCTGTGGAACTGGAAGCATCCTTGGCTCCACGGTTCTACAATGCTCAAGGAATTTTTAGTCCTTAAATTAAATGTTGAAGGAATAATTAGTTTTCTCCCTCACAGTAAAGCAGTGGACAAGTAGATATTGTTGGTTCTCTGTTGCATGTAGAGAAGACAGATTTTATATACGTAATTTTTTTTCTTCACAAGCAATTAAAAATTCAGGTCATGAGTCCTCTTTAAGTGATTGGGGTAAAAGAAAGATACTGGTATTTTTCGTGCATGGTTGTTAGGGAAGTACAAGAGGACGTGGGAGGCCAGGTGCTATGGGAGTTGCAGCTGAGTTTTTGAGATGCTGCAAATATAAAAGGTGTATTGCCACTAGGAGGTGGAGCAAATGTAGAGAGACAGAAGGCAACATGTAACACGCGTGCATTTGAGTTTTCACTGACTTACGATTCTTCTAAACATTTGCATTTCGCATTTTTTATCATTTACGCAGCCTCCCAAATTTGGGTCTCACAGACAAACAGGTGGCAGGGAGATGTCTCCAGATGGTTGCCCTGGCCACTACAGTTGCCTTGACTTGATTTCAGCCGAGAGAAGCAGTTCTCCTCCTCGTCTGCCATGGTCCGAGGCGTTGCCACTGAATCCGGCACGCCAGGACATTGCAAGAGGGAATTTCGCTTCCCCGGCCTTGTTGCTGTGCAGCCGCCAGCCAGGACGGGGCCTGCGGCAGGAGTGGAGCTCTGTCTGCTGTGGCCAGCACGTGTCCCCATGGCAAAGCCCAGGGACTGCCCAGGAACCACCGCACCAGGGTCCTCACCTCTGGCCTGGTGATTTGCAAGGTGTGTTGGGGCCCCAAGGCTCCTTGTGATGGGGCTGAGGTGACACCATGGCGTCTTCTAGCGCTGCTGTGCTTAAATTAGCCCCACTGCTGGCTTCTGCGGGGACTCACTGCCTTGTGAACAACTCACGGTTGGTTCATGCTGGTGTTTGATTTATGAACTATGCCACTGCCTTTAATTAGCAAAATAAAGCAAGTCACAGTGTATTTTTGCCCTTGGCGTTTGTGAAATATTTGATTTTATGATATTAAACAGAGAAATGTTTCAAAACACGCAGATTTCTCATCAAGATACCTGTTACATTAGATAATGAAATACCCTTGTTTAAATGAGTTAGATATGTTTCACCTGCTGTTTCATGTTTGTTTAGAGCCTTTTCTCTGTATAAAATTAGCTGCACATATGCAGTATTTTCACTGAAATGTAGGATATGCCCCGGACTCCTGAGGGTTTTAAAGCAGCATTAGGAAAGTTAAAAATAAAAGCTTCCTGGGGCTCACACGGAAACACCCTGCTTGCTTGCAGCCCTTGACCCAGTTTTATTTTAAGGGGTCTTTGCTGACCGTAAGATTTATCTGTAATGAACTATCAGGCCGAGATTCCACTTTTCTATGCAGTTACCTACACGAGGACCTGATTTTAATAATTTTGATGAAGATGGAAATCCATTTCTTCCTTCTGATCTGCTTGGACTCTGGTGTCAAAGCGACAGCAGGTATTTCTGAGACTATTTCGGCTGGGTATCACCTGCATGACGAGTGATACCTCACCTCAGACCATTTATTCTGGCAAGAAGGGAGCAGTTCACGTCAGCCAGAAGTGCGGGTATGGGTGAGGCAGATACGGAGCTTTGCCAAGCCGGGATGAGGACAGCGGTGAGTGCTGTGCTCTGTGCCAGCCTCACGCACCGTCACACCAGATCAGGTGCTGCTGGCTGCTTCCCTGCTCATGGCATGGTGGAGTAGCAATTGCTCGGTGGCCGGCACTTCATGACACCGTATTTTTATCACTAACCTGGCTGTGGGGTGAGGAATAACTTAAAAAATTCTTTGTACGGTGGTGGTGGCACTTGTCCACCTTGGTTGTGCCAAGTCACAGGGCATACAAACCTGGTGGGGTCGTAGCATTCTGTTTCTGGTCCTGAACGAAGACTGTCTTCTTGCCTTGTTACCTGCGTGGGTCCCCCAGCAAACGACAAGATAGGCGTGGAAAATGTCGTTTGCACAGCCGTGTTCTGCGCATGGGGCACAGGCACTGCCCCTGTTTTTATGAGCCCGTTCTGCGCACGCCGTTCCCTCCGTGGGGGAGGCATGACGATCAGCAGGGCAGCTTTTGGAGTCATGTGCACTAGGTCAACAGCTCTCCAGGGCTTCTATAAACACAGCCGTCTGGGCACATTGCCATTCCTGTTCGGCCACCCGAGCAAAGATTTCTGGCTCCCTGCAGGACACAGAGGGTCAGATTGCTGCAAGTGCTCCTGTAACTCCAGGAAAGCACCTGAATTAAGCACATATGCTGCTGTAATTGCTTTGAAATCACTTGTCATCCTCCCCCAGTCTCTTCATGCACAACTTTTTTCTCTAGTAGTCAGTGATGTGAAGCGAGGAAAGCACGTGGTTACAGACCAGCCCATTAGCAATGAGCCTGGAGGTGCTCCCACTGAAGTTCCCAGTCCTAGTGCTTGCACCGATTTCCATAGGACCACTCAGACGCTTAGATCTCAACTCCTGAGAAACACCAGGAAACAATTGCTACCACTACCTTAATTTCGGCCTTCTCCATTTGAGTCTTGAAAAGAAAGAAGAGAAGAGGAGAGGAGAGGAGAGGAGAGGAGAGGAGAGGAGAGGAGAGGAGAGGAGAGGAGAGGAGAGGAGAAGAGAAGAGAGGAGAAGAGAAGAGAAGAGAAGAGAAGAGAAGAGAAGAGAAGAGAAGAGAAGAGAAGAGAAGAGAAGAGAAGAGAAGAGAAGAGAAGAGAAGAGAAGAGAAGAGAAGAGAAAGAAAAGAAAAGAAAGAAAAGGGGTAGCAGGAATATTTAGACTTGACAGGTGAAGGCAAATTTGTTTTTGCATGCTGGTGTTCATCGGGGATGTAGAGCCTGAAAGCATTCTGAGGAGGTTATCAAAGGGAGTGGTGTGGGGAAACTCACCTGCCACGTCTGATGTTGCTTGTCAAACACTCAATGGCCCCATTCGAAGCGTCAGGAAGCGAGGGAAAACGTGATGTGACTGGCAGGGTCTGCAACCCGATGCCTGCAGATCTGCAGGTACAGGGACAGCAGCTGCCTGCTGAGCCCCCTTCCTGGCTCCACAGCTTGGCAGAAGTTGCCACCGAAGCCTCCGCACAAAGAGCTGCTCAGGAGTTTACGGCTTGTGGAGTGAATCCCTGAGAGGTTTTATTTCTAATACAAAGCACCAGTGGGTGCTGCAAAATATCTAGGTAGGCCTGAAGGAAAGAAAAGGCTGTTGGGGGAAATCTCTGGCCCGAGGAACAGTGTCTCTGGCTACATGTGCATTTCGGGAAGGCAAAACCACAGACTAACCTGTCACCCTGATATCTGCAGGGACTTCTGCCAAACAGCTGTAGGAAAGTCGCCTCTGAAACATAAATGCGACACAGCTACTAGCTGACATCTGCTACAGTAAACAATGGTCGTATTTGAAGTGTGTGCATACACTGATTTGAAATCAAAACTCTGGCAGCTTGGAGCCTACACACTTGTGATTAATTTGGCCCTAGGTCATGAAATTTAGGGTGTAGGGTTTCTTTTCCTAATGTCACGCTTAAAAGTACTGCTGGTGTGCTGTGCAGAGGAGTACAAACCACACCTGAAGGCTCTGATTCTGCAGGTGTGCAGTCATTTTTGTTACGTTTGTAAGAAGAAACAGGCACTTGCAGGAGATTATACAATGTGGTATATGTGGCTGTCCATTTTACATTAGTAACTGGAGATAATTTAGGGTCACACAAATGTTTCTTAATAACTCTTTGCAAACGGAAGCAGTGATATTTTTAGTTTTTAGATAAAAACAAGTGAGGTCTAATTACTTCCTTTTTGTTATTTTTTTGTGTTCGTGAGTACTTGCTTAACCCATGCAGAAGGTTTCTTTCCAGTTTCTTTCTTTTTTCTTCTTTTCTTTTGAATGGGGATTTCCTTATTCTTGCAATTATGTACTGAATTTCCAAAACAGCCTCTGAGAATTCAAGCTGATCTACAGAATTGTAAGGTGCAAATTTGCAAGGAGGAGACAAAGATATATTTACTCCTGCTCATGCTGTCTAAAGCCAGACATTTTTAAAAGTGTTCAAACATCTAACACCAATTTGGGAAGGGCAGCTTTTACATAATTATACAAAATTACGCAAAATTCTTTGATCATCTCTAGGTGACTGATCTTTGTAGCTGAAAGTTGCTGCCAATAAATGTTCTTCCTAAAAAGATTTCTAGAGCTGATTTATTTTGTAAAGATAAAAAATAGCCGATGGTTTAGCGCTTAAAATGAAAATGTTCAAAATACAGTTTCAGACAGAGCTGCAAAGAGATTATTTATGCATTAATTGAAAGTAGTTATGAGTGTTTGCATTGCTATTGTAAGTCTTCTATGGCGAGGAAGAATATGAACATGTTTCCTATCATTAGTTGGGCCCGCTATGCTAATGCCTTTCCTCTGCCTGAGAACTCTGCTGTCACCTGCTGTAAGCCAGTGTATGAGTCTAGGAATTATTACAGGACATTCACTCAAGGTATCAGCCCCTGGCTGAGCAGTCTGTCAGAGTTTTTGCATGATTAAACGCTCCTTTAATTTTCTGTCTTTTAACAATGGGCGTATTTATGTGCAATCCATCTGTAAGAGCTGGATGTGTGCCTTTGACATGTGTGAAATCTGCAGCTGTCAAAATCTTTCTTTCTTATGGAGTCCCAGCTCGGGAAAAAGCGCAATACTTTTGCCTGCAAGACACCCATGTTCTGTGATATTCATTTTGCTGGTGGTTCCCTTGCTCTGTTGGTCAGTGGTCACAGAGACCCACAGGGACATCTTTGATATGTGCCTCTAATCCAATGCTCCCAGTATGTGCTCCTGGCTTGTTGTACCTCAAGCTTGTGAATGGCTGTCCCGGTCCCTGAGGATGCCCAGGATGTGGAGCTGCAGCAGAGATAGGGGAGGGCACTGAGTTCACAACACTGCTCCTGGGGTGCCCAGTTGCTAGCTGAGTTTTTGGTGTGGTAACGTAACCCTGTATCTGCACACACAAGTTCGTGCACTCCCTGCACATGATGGTCACAGGCATGTGGTGAACTGCAGCTCCGTGTAGTAAACTGCACTGACTGCTGCTGAACCCTTTTTGGAACTGGGACTATGCCATATGCTGTTGCTTTGTAAAAGTAAATATTCCCCTCCGCAGTGAGACAGATGGCTACAGAATTATAGTATTTGTTTTCCTTTGATGTAGAATACTAATTTTCGTCAAATAAGCATACAGTTTTAAGTACTAAAAATACAAATATGCTATTTACAGGCATAGAACACCTCTGGATCATAAAGCCTAATTTACGGACCACTCGTTTCACTTTGTGATCAGATTATGTTTGTTCAAAAGGTTGTTTACTCACTATAATCACCATAATCTGCAGCCAAACGGCTTTATTTCTTATATTTGAATGTTTGGAGGAGCTTGGTGATTTCAGCTAGCGTTCAAGTGACATTTCTCACTGCTCCGTATTTGCATGTGCGTTGCTGGAACTCTGTGGGTAGGAGGCGTGAAGGAGCAGGGTGACAGCAGGACAGGGTGACAGCGTGCCCTTCAGAGGGCAGCGTGCTGGCAGAGTGTCCAGGCCAGCTGGAACAGCACTCCCCGTACCCTTCCCAGAGTTCACTTGCAGGAGCAGCAGGTTTTAGAGAACAAACAAGCTCAAATCCAAGCTGTGTTTTACTTATTTCTGCAACCCGCGGCAAGGTTTCCTTCTCTATGTGTGTATTTTGCCTGGAGTGGCAAAGCATTCCCCATAGCCAAGTGCTGTGGAGAGGGTAGGTGTGTGGTAGAGCAGCTTCTCAAGTACAGTGCTGGGGCCTGGATTGAGGGTTGAATTACTAAGGTACAATGCCCGGACAAATTTTGATAGCTCCACTCCTAAAGGAAAGCTATTTTCACAGTAATGTGTGGGTGTTTCGATTGGTACTCGTGAATTTTGAGTGCAAAGTTTGTCCTCAGAAAGCGAGACGGCACGCATCTGTACTGCAAACTATTATGTCTAGTTCTAGACAGTTTGGAGTGTTTGCACTTGAAATGCAGACAAAAAGTATTGTCTTGCTGCTCTGTGCAGTCAGTAAAAACATATCAGACAGGTTTTGTTGAATGCATTCTCTGAAGCCAGGTAATGAAGGAATAGCAAAATCATGGAAGTGCCAACAAGCTTCAAGTGTACAATTAAATTGACACTGTCAAAAAGTAACAGCTCTCTGAACTGCCATGAATCCTAATGTGGAGGAATTACAGTTGTTGTAGTAACAAAACATAATGCATCAATTTTTGCCTGTAAAATCTTTTGGCTTGGAGAAGGTGTAGTCAGCGTAAGTGCAGCAGAGTGTGTTTAGTATTGCCATTGCCAAAGAGGAAGGTGATGCTGCCCTGATTCAAAGGCACGTTTTTCAGGGTTATTGCAAAGGAATCAAGCTATCCAGCATCTATCTACCTATCCATCTGCCTATGTAGGCAGAAATCTTTGAAGGGTCGGGGCCTAAAGCACGAAATGAAGTTTTCTGCGTGTGCTTGACTATGCAGGGAGCACACCAGTCGGACAACAGTGCACTTTCCAGACTGGCATTCGGCCAGGTCGCTGGAGTTAATAAACTGACTTTGGCTGCGGAAGGAAAAAGCGCTACAGGAACCATTAAAGGAAGTTTTCGTCCACTATTTGTCTTAACGCCCCTGCTGCTGTGGAATGCCAGATGGCAGCTCTGAGGACAAGCCTGCCACATGTCACCTGCACACCACAGCTGGCCTGACCAGTGCCTTCCAGGGAGAAGCTGCACCTTTGCTCCGTTTCTGAGGTGCCTGCCAAAACTGTTCAGTGCTTGGATTCGCCAGTGGAGTTTCTGAGGTGTGGACGTGCAGTTTTCATTCGTTTTCCGAGGATGCCGGACCACCCATCTCCCAGGAATGGCTGGCTACATTACCTGCCCCTTTTAGAGATGCAATTTGCTACCCTTCTGAGGGGATATTGGCAAACCACGGCTTCCGTATTCAGAGAAACTGGGCAGTTATTTAGACAAACTGACATATTGCAGGGCATATGTTTCTCAGCCTGTTGATTTGTCTGTGGTCCAAAGAAGAACAGCTACAAACCCAATGGTTTTTAAGTTTTATTCGGGAGATGAATGCATGAGAACTAAATGTAACTAACACAATGACATGAAAATAGTTATTTAATAAAACCCAATTTGTGGTGCATAAGCGAGCCATTATAAATAGGTGCTTGAGTAAATCTGAGCAAGGTGACAAAAAAATCAATTTGCTTCTTTTCAAGTTTAGAATAATCTCACAAAGCTCACCCACTGTGGGTGACTGAACTGATTTTTCTCATGAGTTACACTGTGACGTCTGAGCTAGATGGTAACTTTTAGCACATGCACAGACCAGGGCTAATAAATGACAGGTTGTTTTGTTTTTGTTTTTGTTCTTATGAAAATACACAAACTGGAATATTTTGATGTTTTCTCATTGTTAGCCAAAACCACACCACTTTTTATGCTGTATGAAAATGACCACGTGAGCATATTCCTTGAAGTCTTACCACAGCATATGAGTTTGCAATTCCTCTTCCTTCATCTTTTATTTCCCCATTTGTGGGGAGGTAGGAGATCTCAATTTGCTTCTTTTCAGAAGCACACCAGAGCTGTTCTCAGGCTGTGTTTGGTGTCTGTTTATCTGTTACCCTCCTAAGAAAGCACAATCCACTTCAGTGGGACTGAGGTTTGCAAATGAGGACTCACTGTGCAGCATCAGGCCTGTTTCCAATTGACTAGTGCTTTAAAGATGCAGTCAGTCAGAAGGCACAGCTTTAAAGCCTGTAACCACATCAGAAGGAGAGGAAATACATGTACACAGGCTCTAGCACTTTCGTGAGATACACAGACTTGTGACAGCATCAGTTAACTTCAGTTTTACACTCCGGTTCACTATTGTGTCCCACAAGTACGTGGACGGAGTAACTTTGAGAACTGCAGTCTCATAGACATCTTAATTTTGAAGCTTTTAGTAACCAAGAGAGCTGTGGCCATGCCAAAGGTGTACCAGATATCTCTTCAATCTCTACTGGTGGTGTTGACACCCATAACTCGATGCCTTTGAAGACAAAGGTATTTGTCTCAGTGTTGGTGTAAAAAATAGCCAAATTTGGGTCAGTAGGTACGTATAATGAATAAAAACTTTGTGAGCCTAATTTGGCTATTTTGGACTGATGTGTTTTTGGAACTACCCTGAAGTTAACGGAGAGATTTTTGCACGGTGAGAAGATGAAATGCCTTTTGTACAGTGTGGGTTGTAGGGTAAGGGAGGGCTGACATGACAGGGATAAGAACCACTTCACTGAAGTGTAGTGTGGCATAGGTTACGTTATCATTAACTAAATTCTATGTTGGAGTACTCCTTGATGTGAAAAATACAAAGAACATCCAAAGGGATGGCTCTTTTAAATGTCATCGCAATCGAATAGGAAGAACTATAGGAGAACAGGAACATGCCAGCATTTTGGGTGAGGATGGCCAGCCAAAGACTGACTTGCGGGAGAGACAGAACAAGAAGGCAAAACTAACAGGCTTTTAGAAAGCCAGATGATAGTGAGCTTGGAACACACAGAGAAAAGATCCCATAGAAAATATGTTTAAAGGGGAAAAAATATTCAGGAAGGCTGATAGTCCTGTAAGGGAAATTTGTTGAAAGTGCAGATTCGACCTGTGTCAGTGGGGGAGGTTGGAAAGTGTAGCAAGTGGATTATCTAAAATCTTTACTATAAAAGGGGAGATACAAGAGGTGCAAATTTGTTCAGACTCTTAAGGCTGGATGTGAGGGAGAAGTGTGAAGAGGTAGGGATGAATTAAAGATGGCCAAGCCACAGACTGAGACAGGAGAGAGTACTAAGCAGCCTTCTGCAAGGACAGTGCGATCAAGAGGCAGAACGAGAGAAGCTGTAATCCATCAGCGGGTGGGAAGGAAAAGCTAGACAGTGCTGAGAAAGCTAAAATGCTTGATGCTTGTTATGGTTCACTCTTTACCAGAAAGGCCAGCTGACTCAGCAGTAGAGAATTAAGAGCCGAGGACAGACTAAACTAGAGAATATTTAGCTAAGGCAGAGATTTCCAGTTTGTCTGGACCTGACCTGAACCTGGAGGACTGGTTGAGGCCAATGCAGAGCTGTCATCTTCGGGAATGTCTGTTCTCACCCTGGAAGGACAGGGGACTGTAACAGGTGACAGCAGTGCACTGCTTTAAAGAAGACAAGGAGGAAGAGGCTGGCATTGTCGGCTCTGACTATAACTTAGGTTCCCACAGAAGTACTGGAACACAGACTTGCACTGTTTGAAAACACAAGCGAAATAAATGTGGGGATGAGTAACAGCCAAAATGAATTTCCTCACCGTGAATGGTTCCAAATCTGTCTAATTTCCTGCTCTGACAGCATGGCAGGCCTTGTGTGCATCAGTCGGCTTTCTAGATCTTCGTGGGACTGCCTGACTCCAGGCGACATCCTGATAGACAAGCTGAGGGGACAGAATCTGGCAAAACTGCTCCGAAGTGAGTGCCCATCTGATGGGAACCCAGGCTCAAAGTGCACTGTTTAGCTGCCAGAAAGGTGTGATTTTGCCACAGCCCTCTCTGCTTTGTGCTCTATTCAATATTCCTGTGAATTACTCATAGAGTGGAGTAGAGAATATGCTGAATACATTTACCTGGCATTCCACTGAGAAGAGCCGGAGTTGCACTGAAGGATGGGATTAGTGCTTGACAAAATCATGGAAAACTGGATGCAGGTTTGAAAAATAAGATGCAATTCAGTAAAGGCACTGTAGTCAGTGAGGATGTGGGAGTAGTCAAGTGGAATAAATCCAGGATGAGCAAAACCAAAGTTGAAAACAATTCTGTGGGAAAGGTCCTAGCACTTACAGTAGACCACACACTGAAGAGCAGTCAGCAGTGTCATTCTGTTGTGTAAAAGTAAACACCACACAGAGATATCTGACTAGTTCTGTCATCTGCAAGATGCATGACAGCTGTGTTCAACCTGAAGCTGGGGTGCTCTGTCCTGATTTGGACACTGGACTTCCAGAAATACGTAACTATCTGTAGAAAATCCAAAGTAAAGCAATGAGAAGGATCAAATATTTAGAAAGTATCACCTGTGAGGGCAAATTTAAATAAATGGAGGGGCTTATTTAAGAAGGAAAGACCGAAGGAAGACCTGATAACAATCCTCAAGCACAAAGAAGGCAGCTTCAGAAAAGAAGGAATTAGTCTGTTCTTCAGTTCTCCTTTTGCTAGAAAATGAGCTAAAATTTCAGTAGGTACTTGGAAGCAGAAAGTACTAGGGAAGTCTTACTACTAGGAAAGTCTTACTGGCAGGATGAGACAATTAGCTGAGTGTACTAACATCCTGGGGGGGCTGAGGCATCACTCAGGGTATTTAAGAATATTACAAGTACCTTTAACCCTGGAAGAAGAGAGGAGATGGTCTGCAGGATCATCTGGCGTAGAACAAATACCTTTGAAACAAATGAAATATAATTGTGTACTGGAGATGTCAGCTATGGATTCACAGATCAATAGACACACTTTCCGCATTATTGGTAGCCCTCCTCAGTGGCACCTTTTTTTTGCCATGCCTTGCAGTCCTTTTTCCTATGCTAAGAATTTTTCTACACTATGGCTCCTGAGAAAGATGAAGCAGATAGAAGCCTGTTCAGAGGTCTTTCATTTATCTATATAATGGTCCTCCTTTCCTGTTTGAGGACTATATGGATGCCACGCAAATATGAGAATTTGCACTCTGCAATCTCACCCAGTGGTTTGTTTGAGGTTCCCTGCTGACTGCAGAGTACGGTACAGCAGTATCTAGTGCTTTAAGTATACCTACAGAAAGCCACAAATAAGATAATGCATGTAAATTTCCTTATTAGTATGTTTTCAGTTAATGTCATGAACCAGAAATTTCACTATACCTCTGGATACAGCTATTGATATTTAGCTTCCCACATCATCCCCAAGTTTCAGCAAAAAGCCCATATAGAAAAGGTGCCAAATTTGAGCTAACGCCTGAAAAGCTGGTATGTTTTTCCCTCAAGTCATCAAACCCTTGTGGCGTTTGCAGGTCAAGTGATTAGAAGCCCTAGATAAAAGCAGGGGTCTGTCTTTCGTAAGCTAACCAGGCATTACTTCCGAAACTATTAACAGACCAGTTACTTATCCTGTCTGATTTGTACAGTTTTGACTGAATTACTCATGAAGGCTTGCACTGGGCTGAGACAGCTGGATGCATTTATTTTTTTTCTTTATTGGTGGACGTAAGATTGAGACTGACTCAGCCTGTTTTCCAAGACGTGCTACACCTGCAATGGCTCCCACCAGCTCTGGCTCTCGCTGAGGAGCCAGGAGATCAGAGTGAGCAGGGCCACGTTTCTTTAGGCTGAAATTAAATCTCAGGTAGCTGCTGTGTGTAAAAACAAGTTCCTTTCTGTTCCAAGTCTGACTTTTTTTCTGGTATCTCACTCCTTGCTTAGCAAAATGATAGAAAAGGGGTCTATTAGCCGGTAAGGAACCGCAGTTTTTGTCTCCCTGACTTCTACCCTCATCAGGGCTTGTGCTTCCTTGTGAGCAGCCACGAGGGTGATTGCATAATGGGTGACATAGTCCTCAGTTCAGCCGACAACTAGGGTAAGGTCACTGGCAGGCTTCCAGTAGGTTTGCTTAGAGGAAATCTTTGCTGTGCTAACACTCTTCCAAGCGGCTGCAGATTTAATTAGAAAATTTGCAAGGGAATTGTTGCTTCTAGTGGAAAGAATAACTAATTAGCCTCGTGAAGACTGTTGTCAAGTAAAGATATTCTAAAGATGCATTTCCTGTTGGCTCGATAAACATGTCTAATGCCTTGAAGATGGCTATGGTTTTATTTACAAGCCATTGCATACCATGCAGTCATGTGGATTCTTGGGGTAGGTGTGGCCTAGTGCATGTGTGAAGTTTCTGTTTTTTTTCAGGCATAGTAATGAGATGCATATTAGCTAAGCGAGATAATTTATCTTGGGTGCAATTGCAGCATGAGATGCAGGAAACTGAGGGAGAGTTTGATCTAAGTTGTCATTCATTGAACAACCTCTCTGGTTGTGAATTTTATTGGTGTGATTGATTGCTTTGAGATTTATGGCCTTGGTTGTGAGTAAGGTGAGCAATATTTGGTCCAGGATGCCTAGAACTTGTGTTTTTGAGATGGATTTAAAACATGCAGGAAGCTTACCCTTCCTGAATTTAACTTGTTATCAAGCCTGGTCCAAAGCCCAGTGACGGAAAGAGATTCATTTATGTATTGGCTTGTGGCTTACAACCATAAACTAAAAGAAGGCTATGCAGACAAGAATAGGCACATTCTTAAAGGTAATTAATCTATACTGCAGGGACTTTTCACAAAGTACTTTGCTTTCATGATCTTGGGAGAGCCCTAAGCTGATCTGCTTCCCGTTTCAGGTCATTTTAGTGCAGTTCAGAACCGTGGTGGGAGTCAGTCCTGCTGCAGCAGCGGGGTTAATCCTAAACCACTCTTATCTCCTCAGCCTCCCCTCAGGTAGGTTTAAACTGAAAAACAAAGAATAAAAGCCAAAGAATATGTAAGTAGGAGTGGAGGATAACAGTTGTGTATGCTTACCACCATAAAGCAATCGCATAGCCTGGCTTGCACAGGAGAGTTGTCCTGGTAAATTTTAAATTAACCTCAAAAATTCCTTATGAGTGACTGAAAATGGAAGCCTGGGTTTTTTTTGCTTTAGCTCTATTTACTGTTATCTTGGGTCGTTTTGCTGAGCTGTTACATGATGTGGGGTGATGTAATTGGAATTGCATCAGGATCACATGAGCCTGAAGGTGTAACAGTGGCACACACTGCAGGAGCTCTGGGCTGAGTCATGCTGTGCAGCATCTTCTGCATGAGGATGGCAGGGCTGAGCATCAGCCCCAAGTCTGGTCCTCCTGCAGCTCTGAGTCATCCTGCCCAAACATCACCAAATCCACACATACCCTTCCCAGCAGCTGGGCTGTCAGGGCTGGGAAACCTAAAGCCTCTCATGAATCATCAGCGCTCAATCCATTCGAAAGTTAATTCCCTGCCCCTGGGAGCTGAAAGAACAGATGGCATAGTGGGGATTCCAGGCTGCCATGGTTAACCTCCTGTTTTCCTTTTAATGTCCGTTTGCATCATAGCTCTTCCAGGAGTCTGGGGAAGTCCAGGGAGAGAACTGAGAATCTGAAGGACTTTAGGCTGTGGGAGGAACAGCCTGGATGCAGGCTGAAAGGAGCAGCAGCAAACAGGTGCCCTGAAAGAGACTTTTAAAGGGGGAAAAAGAAAGTGTGAAATCTTCAAACGGAAAGAAAGTCATGATTCCACAATTGTTTTGGAAGTTATCGAGTGGAATTTAACGGTAAAGTTCCACGAATCATTTGAAGCGTGTTATTTTTAACTATATTTAACTATTATCCAACTATAAGAAAAATACTTTGATATATTATAGCTCTGAGAGGAAACACTGACACTTCAGACACGACATCAGGTCCATGTTCACTGAGGCTGTTGAAGGAGCAGGCCGTGTCCCTATTCACACAGGCAGGTGCACAGGGATGCGGTGACCACGGTCACTTTGTGCAGCTCCCTCACTGCAGCTGGGTCAGTGCTGGACATGAAGGCTCAGACTCCCTACAAAGAGGTTCCAATTTAAACTTCAGCTGTAGCAACTGGAGACGAATCATAAGGCAGGGATGGAAGGTGCAAGTTTCAGTAGTGTATTCATAGACATAGTTCACCTGGGCAAAATTAAGGCACAATGGCTTGGGAAGACCAAAAATGATAGATAAATGATAGATAACATTTGTAAATAGGAAAAGACTCAAGTTGTGCCAGAGGAGGTATGGATTGGATATTAGGAAAAATCTCTTCGCGGAGAGGGTTGTCAGGCGTTGGAACAGGCTGCCCAGGGAAGTGGTGGCGTTACCACCTCTGGAGGTGTTTAAAAGATGCGTAGATGTGGTTCTTAGAGACATGGTTTAGAGGTGGACTTTACAGTGCTAGGGTAGTGATTGGGCTTGATGGTCTTGAAGGTCTCTTCCAACCAAAATGGTTCTGTGATTCTGTTTTTGAAACCATTAGTATCTTGCCAAGCTGGAGCAGGGAGAGTCAAGCCTGCTAAACTTGAAAAAGAGAAATGCTGACATTTTTCACTAGTGAGGGCTGTTTTAGGAAAATGAAATAGGTTTCATGGACAGACTTATTCTGATGATCTGTGTGTTTAAAATGTTTCTTTATTTATTTAGAGCTGAGCACGTTTTAAAGCATATGATTTTTACACTTTATAAATGACATATTTTGAAAGACTTTTTAAAGATGTAAGTGAAGAATTAGAACCTTCAAAATAAAACATGTTTTGTGAATTTTAAAAAATCAGGTAATTTTTAATTACTCTGTTTTGGTGTATTTTACACACTATCAGTTCATGAGCTTTTCAAGATTTTAACTTCTTCTGCTGCTTCTGGCCAGAGCTTTTTTTGAGGTTTCAAAATCTTAGTGCTATTGGCATGCAGTGGTGCTATCAGCATGCAGTGATGCTACTGGAAAATTTAATTGTTCATTACTTTAGTAGCCTATAGGGCGTGAAATTCTGTATGAGGGAACAGGAGAATTAGTTACACAATGCAACATTTTAGATTTCCGGTAGGGAAAGGGACAATCTGGAGATTCAAAGATGAAAAAGAAAAATATTTTATCAGTTCAGCTTTGGATGGACTAGAGAGAAATTTGGAGTGTAAAGACTACAAACCTGGGGGGACTTGTCATAGATAAGATGGACAACAATGGGGTTTCTAGCTGAGTGTTTTTGGGGTCATCAAAAAATAAATCCTGTAATAAGCCACATTCTAGGTGCTTGATACTGAATAATAAGTTTTCCTACGAGCACGTTCGTATGAGACTACAGGCTGCGGGAATTCTCTGACATCTTTCTGAAGCTCTTGCTAATAGCTGCCACCAAAAGGAAAAGCTGGAACGGACTCTTCTTCTCTGGCAGGAGAAATGTTGCTTATAAAGAATAGAGGAAGCAGATAAACTAAAGCCACTCCCACCCTGGACACTGCCTTTGAAATAAAGTCATTGCTTCAGCAGCATGAAGAACAAGTGTTGTGGCGGTAATTCAGCCCTTCAGTCTGGGCCAACTGCAGGAGCAGCGATCCTCCCTCCTTCTGCCTTTGGGTGGTCTCTAGCTGTTTGCTGCTTGGCTGCATCAGCTTTTTGTGATCAATCCATTAATTCACCACATATGCTGTACGATACTCGCGTCAGCTTGAGAAGAAGCAAACCTTTTCCAGGAGGCGCTTTGGAGGGGGCTCACGTTTCACGTGAGGCGTCCCAGTGCCAATATGCTCCGGTATGGAATGACATCAAACAAACAAGGGATTTCCTTGGAGTGTGTCCTGGAAACCTGAGGAGTTCTTGATGGCATCTGACATCCCATTTGCCTTGAAGTTAACATTTTGATGACATCTTGCCTGGCTGTACCTTTATACAATTATAAGCTGTGGATTTTAAGCTGTCTGAAAGAGATTAAACTGTTTTCCAAGCAGCTGCCTCAGTCTGATTCTAGGCATATGGGCAATGGTTAGAGTTACCAATTTAGAAATGTGTGGAAAATTAGTAAATACCTTTTATGAAAAACAGTGTAGAAAGACTGGTGAAATTCATCATAAAACTAGAACCAAGGAACCTTTTCTCCAGAGGAACACATGCTTCTTGTTTTCAGTTTCACTTTCCTGTGCTTCTACCACATATAAAAGCTCCTGTTGTCACTGTCATCAGGAGAAAACAACAGAAACAAAAACCCAAACCAAACAAAAAAACCCTGCTGCTGCAGATGTGCAAGGCCAGACCTTCACCTTGTGTAACCGGTGAACTGTTTCTCAAACCAGCAGTGTGCCATCACGTCTCGTAAAATGAAGGTCTGCCACACAGTCAAGACGTATTCCTGCTCTCAGGAGGGTTTTGTGGTCAATGTGTGTGTGTCAGTTGTTCAAAAACAAGGGTATAGCTCTCCATAACTGGTATTACAGCACCTCCAGCACTCCTTTCCCAAAGCCGTTCCTCGTTCAATAGTCATGACTTCAGGGTCTGGGGCCCCTTTCCAGAAGACCCCTCGCCTGTGCTGGTGTTTTCTGGGGGTGGGAGGGGTGATCTCTGCGTGCTTTAGGAAGCGAGATTGTCCACCTTAAGGTGAGCTTGTGTGGCGGTCAGGGAAATGCGGCTGAAGGGTGGGCAGGTGGGGCGCTGCCTCTGGCTCTGGCACAGGCACAACCCTGCTCAGATGTTGTCTTGCAGTCTCTGTTGGTGTCTTCTGAAGGACTCACAGTCCTGGCTTTAAACTCTCAGTTGAGTTCAGAAAAGAGTTGATCTACTCCAAAACTGAGTTGCTGATTAGAAGAAATAAGGGCAAACTGAAAATATTATGGTTTTCAGAGGGGTGATTTCTATTAAGGTTGTAAGCGGTCTGTTGTGCAAAGGCTTAGGAGAATTATCTATGCCTGTGGAGCAGCACAAGCATGTCATAATACGCAGCATGTTCATGCTTTGCACGTGACTGTATTATCGAGCGTGCTGTGACCCAGTTAGGGAAAACATGATCTCTCATACCTGGTGGTAGTTCAGGTAGTTCCGCATTTCAATACGGGCAATTTTTCTCTTTCCTTAACAAAATGTGAGATTGGATTTACAGCTTTTCCAAGATGTTCCCTCCCCTCTCTGTTTCCAAAATATTATTTCAAGGTAGTTGCCCACACAATGTCTGGAGAAGTTATAATATTCGATTATCTTACAAGAGATGGAGTATAAAAATATGCTGGATGTCTATTGGAAGACCATCTAGACCAGAGCTTTGTTCCTGTCTACCTCCCCAAGAGGTATCTTTGTTACGACCATGATATTTTCACTTCATGCTTCTTTGTGATCTCTGCATTTGCAGGCAGGTGTAAGTCAAAGCCTTGGAAACCGAGCGTGTTTGATATTTAGGAAATCCAAACTTAATCGGCTTGAAAGAAACCATGAACTGAAGCAGCTGGAGCAATACTCTCAGTCTGTGCTTCCTCCTTCCTGAAGACATTGGAAAGCTAACAAAGAAATGGCACGAAATGAAAGGAAACATAAGACTGCCTCGTTGGAGGAGGACGAGCAGTGAGATCTGAGGAGGTGTTCGGCCTACAGAGGTCAGCCTTGGCAGGGGTGCCTCGCGTGCTCTGGAAACACGAGTTACGGTTCCCAGCCCGCAGGGGGGCCCACACTGAGCGTGCAAGTGGGTAAAACGTCCCTGCTGAGGGCACAGAATCCTGGATGCCACCCGCACCCAGGGCTGTGGGCTGCGGCCGCACCGCTGGGCCCGGGATCCCGTGCGGTGGGCTGAGGTCTGCCAGTCCGCAGCCCAGAGCCGAAATCCTGAGGGCTCGCAGCGTTGAAAAGCAGACCACGGCAGGATATCAGTTTTAGGAATGCAGGAGTAGCCTCAGCGGTTGCCAAAGTTGTATCTTAGACACTGATTAAAAATATTCTTTGCGTAGGTTGAATTGATGACATGATGTTGTACTGAACGGAGGGAGAGTGGAAGGAAGTTATCTGATTTATTTTCAACATTGTTGAAAGGGGCCCAACGTGTGTAGAGATGGTGTTTTCTTTTTCACAGTTTCACAGTTAAATTAGTCTAAACTTAGATGATGAGGGTATTGCTTTTTACATTTGAGGTGTATGAAATATTTCAATTATTAACATTTGAAAATAGAAAATGACATCAGAACATCCCTTTGGATATGATGCTACTTGGTCTAGAATTTTGCCATTTACTGCAATGGGAACAGTACCTTTAATGAATACAGACATTTTAGAATAAGTACTTAATAAAAAATTCTGAAATATTGACTATTATAAGTGTCCTATTGTTAAGATACAAAGCTGCAGAAAAGGCCAGTGGTATGTCGACACAATAAAGAGATCCAAAATACAACAAATTAATAAAATAAGAGTTTGTTGAAATGCGGGGGGACTCTGAGATTTCCCTCCTAAGGCAGATGGACACATAATACATGAAATGATTTCTAGAAGCTCCTGTGTCTGAGAAGCCTGTCTTTAAAACAAACTTCTCTGCAAACTCTTTATATAGGATTGTGATATTGCTGGCTCTGATTCTCATTCTCTAATTCTAGTGAGCTTCTCATAAAATGTATATGGAAGTGAAATGAGACTTGTGGTTTCTGCTGTCGCAAAATTTCCTTGACGTTTGTTAACTCTGTAGTGCATTTTACCAGGGCCTTTCAATCATTACTATCTGAATTAATGGGGAAGGGTTATACCTACTGATTTGATATTAAGAGGTCATGTATTAGACCTTTTGCATATTGCCATTCTCTGCCATGTATCAGTGACTACTGTATGATAGTCAGACACCTACTACTTTGCCAAAGAGATGTCTGACAAGACAGTGAAATACAGTAGAAACTCAGTGCTTCAGATTTTGTTTCTGTTGAAGTGACTATATGGGAAAGTGGCATTAATCTTTGTAGGTGCTACCTGAGCTTCAGAGAGGAAAGTTACTGCAGGAAGATGCTTATTCCTGCCCAACAGCTTCGAACTTGGGGGCACCCTGAAAGCATGTGGGGTACAGCAATTACACCAGTCTGCCTCCATATCATATTGTGCTGTATGCAACCCACGACATTAACTTATGCTACGACCATAAGTGAGAGGTGAATCTGCAATGTATAAAACCTCTGCCATCTCTCTCCTGAGTGTCTGAGGCTGGATCTGCAGCAACATTCACAGTCCAGACATCACTTGGCTCGCTATGAACGAGTGGCAGCAGCTGCATGAACTGATCCCTGGCAACTGAAGGGCTGAGCATCTGCACTAGTGGGGGATTGCCACCTTTTTAGCTAGGATTTTAGCATCTTCTTTAAAAATTATGATTATTACTGTTGTGTAGGTCTTAGGGAATGCGTAAGGAAAATTTGGGAAGATGGGGCCTAATTAACTTACCTTTTCAGAGGGAATTAATCTGCATAGATTCATTGACTTGGCTGGAATTTTTTGTTCCTCTGCAACAGCTGAGGCAAATAGCATGGTTGTGTGAATCAGCTGCAGTTGATCTAAAAATGAAAAATAAATCCCTGCTGTATCACAAGCTCCAGGCTGCAAGAGACAACCCATGATGTCTGCAGCACCGCTCGTCGGGCATCAGGCAACTCCTAAAAATCCAGACATCCTGAGTTAGAGGGGACCCACAAGGATCATTGGTCCAACTCCTGTTCCTGCATATGGCAACCCCACAGTTCACACCATGTGTCTGAGGGTGCTGTCCAGTCTCTTCTTGAACACTGTCAGGCTTGGGGCCATGAAACCTCCCTGGGGAGCCTGTTCCAGTGTCCACCACCCTCTGGGGGAAGAACCTTTTCCTCATGTCCAACCTAAACCTCCCCTGGCACATCTTCCTGCCATTCCCTCGGGTTCTGTCATTGGTCACCAGAGAGAAGAGATCAGCGCCTGCCCCTCCTCCTCCCTTGTGAGGAAGCTGGAGCCGCCATGAGGTCTCCCCTCAGTCTCCTTCACTCCAGGCTGAACAAGCCAAGCGACTTCATCCACTCCTCATACGGCTTCCTCTCTAAACCCTTCACCAACTGATGCCACAAATCAATTCCTCCTGCTTTTGTGATGAAGTCAAAACTCTCCTTTGAGATTGACAAGGTGCTGTTCAGTTTGGAGGCTGTCCTGCACAAACTGTATGCCCCTGAGGAAAAAGCAAAACTTGCCAGTGAAAATCCGCAGGGTCACTGGGCTCTCATCTGGCGCTGACACCTCCACGAAATCGAAATGTCACTGACCTGGGAAGGTCACTGAAGCATGGGAATGTCTCTATACATCCCTTTCCTGGGTATGGACCTTGGGAGAAATCAGCTGTTTTTGTCAGTCAAAGGGGAGTCAGGGGTATGACAATTGAGGGAGGGAACTGACAAGATGCACACATAGAACAGATGTTCAGTAACTTTAATCGTTACTTTTTTACTCGGATTGGTGACCTTAAGGTTTGTCCTTGAGTATTTATTTTGTGCCTGGGTGGGTAGGTACACTGGGGACTGGAGCGGCTGTGTGGGGCAAGGGCCTGTGCAGACCCTGAGTAGTGGGGCCAAGGAGGGAGCAGTGCGGGAAGGGAAAAAAGTTTGTGGTACCTGTGTGCGTAATCCTGTCTGAGGCACCTTTCTTCTCTGCCAAAATACATAATGCCTTCTCCTGATTACTTGAAGAGGAAAGTGACTTCTGCTACCTGGCTAGTTTTCTGTCCTTTTCAGTTGTATCCCTTTCCCTTCATTTCTGGCTCATTTTTTTTCCCCCTCTTCTGTGACACACACCTGTGAATTTCACATAACAAACTGATGTAATTTTTCTTCCATACGTAGAACAGAGGAGAAAATACTTTCAGCTGCTATTATCTGCACTAACTAATGAAAAATCCTCCCCTTAAATTCCTAGTAGCTGCAATAGTTCTTGATGTCCACAACGCCTGCCTGGGTAGTTTTCGAGAACAGGATATTGCTATGCGGTGGGTGAACAGGAGTTCCTGGAAAGATGCTGCAGGCCCTTAATGGCTGCGCTGACTCAACAGTCGATGCCTGCAAACATTTCCTCGGATTTAAATTTTTTAAAAATCAATCTATCGCCTAGATGCTACTGCTTGCTCAGTTATGTGTGCAAGAAGGGCAAGCACGCTGTTAAAATTTTGCTAGCAATAATGCTGTCCGTAGGCTTTCTGCGTGTAGTAGTGGGAATAGATGCGCCTGCAGCTAAAGTTTAAGAAAAACGTTAGTTGCATGAGTTATGAAATGGAGAGATCTTGTAATTAATTGCAAGCTTTTCTTTGCTGGGTTAGATATTACTTTTTGTAGAGTTCGAATGGCTTAAAAAGAGATAACAGTCCCTGACTACGTTTCTATTTGTACATACTTCTGTACTTGTTGTGACTGCGAATACTTATCTAAGGTTACTTTTTGCAGGCATTTGAGAAGCACGATTTTTAAAATACTGTGGCATAGTTCACAAAAAGGGCATTCATTTCAAGCTAGTGACATAAGTTACCTCCCTGCCCCCAATGTTTCTGACAGTTGGGTACTCACTGATACATAAATACAGCCATGTAATCTGCAGAGCTGTGTGTGTTGTCTGCAGAGTACTGAAAATTCCCCCAGAAGTGGCCTAGGCACACAGACGTCTGTTCTAAAATATTTTTTCAAGTCTAATCTCCTTTAAGCATACGACACCCGTACCTTTTCAGGTTAAATCATGGGAATGCTGAAGTGGGATGTATTACACAGGAGATCGCATAATTCACTAGCTATTTTCTTTCCTGAAGCCGCCTCCTGAGCAGTTCCTGCACAGATAATACTGGTGGGCACCCCCAGGCAGGGGGGTCTCTGCTGACCCTAGTGTTGCTTCAGTTCATCGCACAGGTTGTGGAGCTCCTCCCAACACCCTGCTGGCTGTGAATACTTAGAAGCGCCGTACCCAGCATGACAAAAGTTCTCTTTTTTTTTCTTTTTTTCCCATTCAGGTGTTCTCAACGAGTGTCATATAGATATTCTTCTCCCACTGGATGAGAAGGCACTTTTGGGAGCGCGGCGTGCTGGAGCGGGGCAGCGTGAGCCCGCCTGTGCGTCTGGCGGGCAGCAGTGAAACAGAAAGTGCAGAAAAGCTTCTGTTACGATCCCTTTGTACTGGTTTGCCAGGGCAATGCGTGTAATTGCCTCTTATCTTGATTTCTTTTGGTCCTCATGCCTTTTGCAAGAGCTCCGAGGAAGCTGGAGGCTCCGGTGTTAATTTTATTGAGCCTTTTCTTAGGAGCTAATAGAACCGAGAAAGGCTGAGGGCTTTGTGGAACGCTCTGCACAGGGTATAGAGACTGTTGCACAGAGACCATAGGGGAGAAGTGGCTTGGTGTGTCAAGAGTCAGCGTGCAAGTGATTGGTGGAAGTGTTATTTGAGGGACTTTTTGTTCTCGTCTAATAAATACAGCCAGGTAATGTAAAGTCTGTGCTGAGACGGGAAATTCTGCACAGCTTCAGCATAGTGTACCTAAACCTGCCTGTGTGCTGCCTGGAAACTTCTCCCCTGGGCAGACAGGTGGATTTTTAAACAGCTCATGCATCCGAGTCACTTCTTAGACCAGAAGTTCTCATAGGAAGTGAGAAAATACCTACAGTAAAAGGAAAACATTCTGCAATATATGAGCTAACAAAAAATATAACCGAAGAGGTACAATTGTGGAGGAACTTGTTTTGAGATATCTCAAAAATCTAGAGTTTCAGGGCTGAGAGAAAAGAAGTGGAAATGGATCCATCTCTGTACACAGCCCCATGTCTTGGCCTTTCTTTAGCTAACCCGCATGAAAACATACTGTCCTCCAGCAAGTCAGAGAGATCCAGGATGCAGAGGTATTTCGGGTAACCTGCAGTCCTTTCACTATTACAGTGTTTTGCGTAAAAGCTAATATCTGAAAAATTCCTTTTTTTTTTTTTTGTTTTAATGAATTGCTTGGAGGTCTCAAGCTCTTCTGGATGAACTGGTTTCGTCCTTTCCCCTAGAAAGCCACACATCCAGAAGCTGTTGCACCCATCTACAGGTGCATTTATTTTCTTTTGTCCTTAATGCAGATTCTCTTTGCATTTAAAAGCACAATCTCACCTCCAGACCTTTAGATCAAAATTCCTTCTGTGGGAAATGAAAACCTAACTGGGTTCTCCACAGATTCCAGCGTAGGTCTCTTTTACCTCACCTTTACCTCATTTCTCCACCAAATGGGTGACAAGCAAAACTTGCTCTTGTCCATTGTGTTCTGAGTTGCGGGATTTGTGCGAGTATGAAATTCTTAACTCAGAAATGCTAAATGCGCACCCACATTGCTGTGTATCATGTCAGTTTTGCTGGAACTATATAGACCTTTTACAATTTAGCTATTGCAGCATCTTGCTGGAAAAGGAAAAGAATATTGGATGTAACCACGTAAAGCATTGAGTTTTTAATAGTGAAAAATGACTCTGTCAGTTAAACACAGCATATAAGAGGAAGATGTGCTAGTACATCTATTTATATGTACACTTTTTCATGCTGTTTTCCTGTAGCGACTTCAGAGATGCCTTTGTTTCCAGCGAGTGAAAGCTGGTAATTTAGCAGTTTCATAACTGCTCTGGCTGTTCTGGCTGTTGCTGTGTTACACACTAAGCCACACTTTTGCAAGACTCCTCCCCTATACAGATGATTGCTCACTTGCCTTTTTTTTTCTTTTTTTTTTCTTTCTGTTTCACTGTGTGGGGAAACTGGTGTCTTTTACTATTGACTTCTTCACGGGAAAAATATGGGACCTACCTTGTTTGAGAACTGTTTCCTGCATTGGAGTTTACAGAGATCAGCCTGGTTTTGTTTGCTTTATACTGGGCTCAGTTTCTTTTTTTTGGTATTGGACCCCTTCAAATTTTGCACAAATAAGGTACTCTAAATTGGGTGAAAAAGGTAAAGGAAAACTAAGTAGAACGAGTGCCTTCTATCCCAGCATCTTTACCTGAGATATAGGCAATAATTAGCAATAGTTTAGAAAACAAAGTGTTTATGCTTCTTCAGAGTAGAAAGCGTTGCACTCCAACAGCTGGTGATTGAGTGCTTAAACCAAAACCAAGGTCTATGGCTTCTTCATTTTCAAAGTCTCCCCTTAGAGAGCAAAGGTGAATAAAAATAGGGACGAGCAACTGCTCCCACCTCCTCTTGTTTCCTCATCTAGGATGGTCTCTGCTGGCTGGGTTTATGTCCACAGCAGTGCCTGGCTCCTTATCGTGAATACGGAGTCTAAATATTCACAACATTTTTTTCAGACGAGTGTTCATGGGCAAGCTCTCTCCCTCTCCTCGTTGATAAAAGAGGCTTTCTGGCCACTGCCCAGGGCTTTTGGAGGCGGCTGTTTTACGAGACACCTGGTTTCCTGTCCAATGCACTGGCAGACCTCCAGCTCCTGCACTGTATTTGCTTTTATTTCTGCTTGTCATTAGGTTTAGTGAATGTGGTGGAAATTTGTCTAATGTGTAATATAATTTCCTTCTGCATTGGCTTAGACCTTTCTGTGATTTTTGCCTTCCTCAGTGGTATTGCAGCTGGACATCAAGGGCTTCATCTTTGGTTTTCTTGTCCTAATTAAACTTCGCTTTGCTTGCTATTTTTCCTGTGTTGACATCTTTTAAACATTTCTAGGATAGCGCTGAGTAGCAGAAAGTTACTGGTAAAATACAGGTCTTGTTGGTAAAATATAGGTACTGCTGGCTACACCAGCCCTTCTATTGGTTTATTTGTCTGTTATTAGAAATAACACTAAACAGCAGCGAGAGAAGAACGCAGCTCTGGTTTGTGTCACGCGTAAAGGCTGCGCTGGGGCTGCTGACCCCTCAGGGGCCTTGCTTTCCAACCTCCCAACCCCCACGCAGGCGGTGGCCGCCACCAGGACTTGGTGTCTGTGGTGGGGCCGTGGCCTTCCCCAAATCCGCGGTGAGCATCAGGAGTGTCAAATCGATGCCGAGCCTCCTGTCCGTGAATCCCCAGCACCTTTCCCGCTGCTTGGTGTCGTGCTGAGAAGACGTGCCCGGTGGTAGCCATCAGTGCGATTTCTCTCTGTTTGCACAAGTCAGTGAGTTTTCCATTTTCTGGGTATTTTAACACCTGTTGGCTATCTTCCCTGGTGTGTTTTTTTTTTTTCCTCTACACTTAATTAAGGAGCTTTCAGATGGTCTACTCAAGTTGTTTTTTTAAGCGTTGCTTCTTTGATTTGATCATCTCCTGCCATTTCATTGTTTTTCAGCTTCTCAATTGCAGCCTGGGATTTAGAATAAGATAAATTGAAGGAAAAAAATTGAAGGAGAAAATTCATCATTACCTAGGACTGTATTTTAAAATTGAAATTCTGTGAGACTTGGTGAGTTTAAAAGGCTCATTTCTCTTACCAAATGTCATGCTAGGGTTTCTATTGAAAGTGGTATAATTGGATTTCCATAGAAAGAGTATTTCAATATAAATGCATCCTTGCAGTAAGAAGCTCTTCATTGCCTTACACTTCATTACCGAAAGGAAACAAAGACATTTCAGGAAGCATATATTGTATTAGCATAGGATGAACGGAAATAATGCCATACTGTATCTAAGACAAGACTGAACTCAGGAGTTAAGCTAACTGGCAGATACGTGAACTCCAGAACAAATGTTGTTTTACAGAGTTTTCCCTAGATAATGCAGGAAAGGGCAGGCAGGAAATCTTACACCTCTCCACAGTTGCAGGCAACTTCCCATCTTCCTGAGTTTCAACATCTCTGACATGTGTGGGAAAAGTAATGTGCCTGAAATGTGTATTGAACTCACAGTAATATAATGCTCTGACAAGTCCAGCGAACAAATGAAGCCAATGACAATGTTTATACTTATGGATATGTAGGGATCACATATATTGCTTTGTCTGCACTAAAAAANAAAAAAAAAGAGTTCTCATGTGAATATATTCAGACTCGACTGAATGCTGAGTTTAAAAATTCTTGATGTGGCCATTCAGTGCCTTCCTTACAGCCTTCAGCACATCCTTTATGTCATGTTTAATATCTATACAGGTAGAATGGAAGTAACTATGACAAGCTTAAATAAGGTTTTAGTTGAATCACTAGTCAACTGAGATTAAAAGTGCCTTGGAAAATATGCATCATTATAATTTCCAGATAATAATAATGAAATAATTTATGCTTCTGCCTTTGAAAATGTGATCATTTTTGTATAGGGCAGTAGTTTTCTAAGTGGGAGCCTCACTGGTGTCATGGATAGGCCTCTATAGATAGAATTTTTAGTAAATTTGGCAAGTAAATTTGGGATTTCCTCAGTCTTTGCGCTTTCTATCTAGAAATGTTATGTGGTCAAGCTTAGAAAACATCCCTAAAAACAGATTTGTTTGATTTGGCTTAAAACCATCTTTCTTCCCCAAACCCCACACTTGGACAATAGAACAGAACACAGATCCAGTTCTCAAAGATACAAGTTTATAGAATTGTCTTTTCTTTCCTTGGATATCTTCCCATTTCATTACAACCCTTGTTTCCACTTGAAAAAGACCAAGATTGATTTTATTCATTTATAGGGTGAGAAAAAATAGAGTCTGGAAGTGTGTTCAGCTCCCTGTACATGCAGAAAACGTTTAGGATGGAAGATTGTCACTACACAGTAATTTTATAAGTTCTGCCCTGAATAGCATCAGTCAGTCCAAATCTCCCTTCAGCTGTTTTGCTTCTGTGCTCTCACATGCTCTACAGCTTCCTGGGGCTGTCCTTAGGAGTCAGAAAACCACCTTAATCTTCCTAACCTAACGAAGGTGTTGTTATAGCAGTACCCAGCGCGATAACTCCAGCTCTCCAGACCGAGAGCGTTTACAAGCATTTACTGATATAAGCTGCTGCTCTTTCTGGTCTCCTTCTTCTGTGTTTTGTAGCAGATTAGCAAAGGGACCAGGTCTGGAAATAGCACTTGGGTGGGATCTGGGAGACGAAGGTCTGATGAAGCAAGCAGTGCCAGAGAATTCCTACAGTGGGAATGTGGAGACTCCTCTGTTGCATGGAAATAGTTCAAGCCCAGGAAGAACCGTCAGCAGGAGACCAATCCTTCTGAAGAACGTAAATGAGTTAGAAAGGAGGCCTAACTCTGAACATAACATACGTCTGGAGCTTCCCTCATCTCATCTGCATGGAGCACATACCCGTTGCTCGAGCTCTAGCAATATTGCCAGCTGATTTTTTATGGTGCAGCTTTTTGTTATTAGACTATTATACTTTGTAAAGGCCTGAATGATCAGTGGCAGAAATAAAAACTTATGCCTAATTCATTATACACAGCTCTGCCCTAGGCCACAAAGCTGATTTTGTGTCAGACAGCACTTTAAACACAAAAAACCTAACAGCTTCAGCTAGAAGTTAGACAAGCACCCCCCCCCCCCTCAAAGAGAATTGGGGTTTTCACACCTACATGCTTTTAGTATACAATGTGAGGGTGTTCAGTAAGGAAGAGTAGCAACATTATTGTGTGACAAGCCAGGGTATCTGGTCCTTTAGAAGGGATTATGCTCTGGGGGATGTTATTTCCATGGACTCAATTGCCCTGTGGGCTCAGTCAGGTGGCAAGTTGGGTGGGTCTATGGAGAAAGCAGGTAACACCACTATTCTGTGTAAAACTGAAATAGTAGCGCTGAGAAAAGTGATATTCCTATTGTTAGTGGATACGGTTGTTTTATTCATGGTAACTTAGTTTTGTGCTGCCTGTTCTCAGTAAAGCAGAACAGATTGTGGTAACAGTGGACAATAATCAGTTATTAATAACTTATTTTCCTTTGCTGCAGGCTGGCAGTTTTACAGTTTGTTTTAAAAACAACCACAGGGCTCCAAGCAGCACTTGAAAGGAAAGGGTTCTTTCCTTTTATCTCCTTACTAGGTGCAGTAAAAGCAGTTTCCCTATGTGTTTTTCCGTCTTGCCCTGGTAATGACTTTAACCGACAGTACAAGTGCCAATGTTTCTATATCACGCATTACTTCAGACACTACCAACCTTGCCTGAGTTCCCAACCTGCTCCTCTCTTGCTAGTGGTGACTAGCTGAGGCCTTGAAATCCCTTTTTGTGTTTCACATATACTTACAGTTAAGCTGGTTCTGTGCATTCAGAAGACAATGAATGGCTTTCACCACTCCCAGGTCTAGTGATACCAACATTTTTCTTCATCTTAGAAAAAAACCCTTTTAGGACTTTTTGAAGGTATTTTTATATCACAATAATATTTATAAATGAAGCTACCATCTTACAAGATATTTTTTTATTAACAAGTTTATTAATCTGATGCTGTCTCCCACTCCTACCCACTCAAAAGAAGTGTTGCTAAAATTTTACTCACCTGCCACGTATTGCGGCCTATGTACACAGCCTTGGCTCAGAAACCGAGTAGCTGGGGAGCTGTCTATTATAATCTACTGCAACAACTTCTCTTTAAAGCTTTATATGTCGTGAATCGCGGAGTCACAGAATGATTAAGGTTGGAAGTGACCTCTGGAGACCAGCAGAAGGCTGTGCTGCCACTCAGTGAGACCTGGACAGGCCGGAGGACCGGGCAGAGAAGAACCTGATGAAATTCAACAAGGGCAAGTGTAGGGTCCTGCACCTGGGGAGGAATAACCCCAGGCACCTGTACAGGTTAGGGGCGGACCTGCTGGAAAGCAGCACTGCAGAGAAGGACCTGGGAGTTCTGCTTGACAAGAAGCTGACCATAAGTCAACAATGTGCCCTTGTGGCCAAGAAGGCCAATGGTATCCTGGGGTGCATTAGGAAAAGTGTGACCAGCAGGTCAAGGGAGGTTCTCCTCCCCCTCTACTCAGCCCTGGTGAGGCCACATCTGGAGAACTGTGCCCAGTTCCTGGCTCCCCAGTTTAAGAAGGACAAGGAATTACTGGAGCGAGTCCAGCAGAGGGCTACGAAGATGATTAGGGGTCTGGAGCATCTTTCTTGTGAGGAGAGACTGAGAGCTGGGTCTGTTCAGCCTGGAGAAGAGAAGGCTGAGAGGGGATTTCATCAATGTTTATAAATATCTCAGGAGTGGGTGTCAAGAGGATGGGACCAGACTCTTTCCAGTGGTGACCAACAATAGGATGTGGAGCAACGGGCACAGACTGAAGCATAGGAGGTTCCATCCGAATATGAGGTGAAACTTCTTTACTTTGAGGGTGCCAGAGCACTGGAACAGGCTGCTCAGAGAGATTGTGGAGTCTCCTTCTCTGCAGACATTCAAACCCACCTGAACACATTCCTGTGTGATCTACTCTAGGTGTACCTGCTTTAGCAGGTGGGTTGGACTAGATGATCTCCAGAGGTCACTTCCAACCCTAACCATTCTGTGATTCCAGTTGCTTTCTGACATGTTATTACACTGTCATGCAATAAGCCTGAAATTGTCTAGTGAAAAAAGGAAAAAAAATAGATAGTCCATGGAGAAAGAAACTAGGGTTTACTAAGAATCACCTTATACGTTTGTATATGATGGTAATGTAAAATATCTGACTTTGTTTTACAGTAATATCTATTACTTGTGAAGTAATTCAAAATTAATAGGGCAAAACCATCTACTAGTGCAGTTTTTCACAGACCTCTTTGCCTTCATGAATGAATTAATTAATTCTGTAATAAATTTGATTCTTTAAATTATTAGGAAGATTTTCTGTAAGAAGAATAATAAACCATGAATTAATAGTGATAGTAAACAACTTGCAGGCTTATGACATAATCAAACTTCTATCTAATCTTTCTCACGTAACAAAACCGTAAGCATTGTTTTCATTCAAGAGACAAGGAAAACGAGGCTGAGAGGGGCAAAGATGCCAGAGTTTTCATTTGGGACTTAATGGTGTCAGGGGAGTGTTGAAAGTATGCAAGTATGTTTATGGTTCAGAAAAAAAGTAGTTTGCTGGGGTTTGGTGTTTTTTTTTAAATTTATTTTTTGTTCTACCCACCCCCCGCCCTGATCCTCTTGTCACTTTCAGAATATGAGATTATTGGGAAAGGCTCGTGCTAAATATTTTGTTGTTCATCATGCTAAACTGTTCTGTCTTTTGTGAAGGTGTTCACAGAAGGAGCTCTGGTTCTCTTAACAATGAATCAATTTTTGCTGCAGAAGGTAATGCAGAGAAAATTATTCCTGAGACAGTCACATGGCCAGCTGGCAGAGGGATTGAGCCGGAACATGGGGTTGTGCCTATATATAGCTATATTAATCTTTTACTTTGGCCTTTTGAAAGCCTCAACGCCACTTCATGGCTCCTGAGGGCCTCAGGGAGCCATGTTTCCTAGGCAATGGATGCTACAGACAGCAGAGAGCAAAGCTTCTTCCACTTCACAAAAGAAATGAGAGCAAACGAGTGTTTGTCTCCGTTTTCTTGCAGAGAACGTTATCTGACCTGAATTATCTGTTGTCTATATTATCCTGCATCTTGCTGAATGCTACGAACATAGGCACACCTTTAGAATGATGAATGGTCCATCATGGCCAGCTATCTATTTTTAGTTTATCCCAGCTGTCATGAACAGTGATAGATTTTCAGAGGATTCCGCAGAGCAGATGATCCCAGGAAGTGTTGTTCTCTGCCGCACCGATGTTGTGCGAAGAAACAGTCATGATTGTTCCATAAATAATGAACTATCTTGTTGTTCAGCTTTTGCTTGTTGGAACTAATTTCACTTTACATTTGTTTTCACCCTTCTTCTGCGGGATACTGAGATTCAAATGAGTAAGGTCAAAGCTGTTCCTGTCAAGTACGATGCTATGCTGTGTAACTACATCGTGTTACTCAGAGGAGGGACGTGTGGGAGTACTTTGAGTGTCTGGTTTATTAATATTCGTGTCCCTCTGGATTTATCTGAGAATTTCTGAAAGAGCTAAAAGTTTGTGGTTAGCAAAAAACATTATCACCCCTTTACTTGGGCCTTGAAAAATAAAAGGAGGCTGTACGAAGGGAGACAGGTAAAGTGGTTCACAGCTATGAGTGGCTGTGTGGCATGGCTGTGATTTACATACACACGGCACTTTTATTCCTGGTGGCACAAGAGTGCTTCAGGGACACGTCATTCCCGCCCCCGCTGTGAGACACTGGAGTTACTTCTGAAACCGAGAAAGGTCCTCAAGGCAAAGAGAGTGCACCTCCCGTGGTGAGCGGTGGGAAGAAGCGGCCCTGCCTCCGAGCGCTGCCGCGGCTCAGTGTGCCTGTGGGAAGTGTCTGGGGACCTCGTGGTGCCCGGGCAGAGCTGCCAAGGCCTGCCTTACAAACCTCCTCTGAAAGCAGAACCAGTATACAAATCTCTGATAGGGGGCTAGGATGCACCATTCAGTCTGGGGCTGAGCCGGGGGGACCTGTGCCACAGCTAGGCTATGGCACTTCTTCCTGGCAATAGCCTTCTGCTCAAAGAAATGCTAGATTTCAGTAGAGGGAAGGAAAACATCTGGTGGGTGTATGGTAGGACAATAGGAAAGACTTCAGCACAGGCTAGTACTTAGATTGGCATTATAGTGTTTCCTTCATGAGAATGCTGTTAACATTATGAGAGAAAAGTACAGAAATCAAAATTATTGTATTTTAAGTTCTGTGTCAGAACCGGGATTCTTTGACCTGTCAGAGGATTTTATTTTTCCTGATTTTTGTGTCTTCAGACACATTTGAAAGCTACAGTTCCCTTGGTTATTGAGGGATAGACCTCAGCAATAAGGTATTGTATCTCTGGGTATTTATTTACAGCTAAGAACTTCTGCATCAGAATTCCTGGTTCAGCACTTCGAAAGAAGCAAATTCCATTGGTAACTCTAAATATAAAATTAATTGACATAATTTAATAGGTTACTTATTCTTATAGAACATCATAGCCCACAAAGTGCTTTTCGAAAGCATTTGACCTTTGCTTGTCCGTTTTCTTAAATATGTATACCGTGGGATTAAAGGTGTGAGCAAGCATGCTACTGTAAAGTAAATTAAGGTGTCCATTTACAGTGTGCCAGCTACTCCTTGGTAGCTGCCCCTGTATGTGTTCCTACACCACAGTAAATGTCAAGGAGCATATGACTCAGAGGTGTGGGTGAAGAACCTTATGTTTAGTGAACAGTACTGCAAGGCAGGAGCATGTACCAAGTGCTCCCTGCAGGAGACGGAAGCTGCTGAGAACTGTCATCACAGTATATTGCAGTAGCTTGTTTGTTCACTT
Organism: Pampusana beccarii; assembly: GCA_013399365.1. Taxonomy (NCBI): domain Eukaryota; kingdom Metazoa; phylum Chordata; class Aves; order Columbiformes; family Columbidae; genus Pampusana; species Pampusana beccarii. Next base: position 638,323 of record VWYH01009704.1, read on the forward strand.
TTAAGTCCTAATTTCCTAACGGAACATTTCTATTTTCAGTAAAACTCTCCTTCCTTCTTAGGCCGCGTCCTGTTAGTACGAAAGAAGTGAAAACTCACACTGTAACAGCTGGAAAAAATTGAGTTTCCAAATAAGGGAAGGTGGAAGTTCGTGGCTGTGCCAGGTAAGACAAGTCACAGGGATCTGTGCTGTAGTGCCCTTGCTGTCTCAGGCTCACTTGCGAAACAGGGAACATAAAAGAGTGGTTTTGCCAAGGCGTGCCCTCCAAATTGCAGATCACACAGCAATAAATTTCCCTAGATGGAGGAACTCTGTTGAACCGTAAGGTCACTGAACCATAGGATGGTTTGGGTTGGAAGGGAACTTAAAGATCACCTAGTTCCAATCCCCCTGCCATGGGCATGGACACCTTCCACTAGACCAGGCTGCTCGAAGCCCCATCCAACCTGACATTGAACACTGCCAGGGATGGGGCATCCACGACTTCTCTGGGCAACATGCTCCTCACCACCCAGACTGAGAAAAATTTCTTCCTTATATCTAACCTAAATCTACCTTCTTTCAGTTTAAAGCTGTTATCCTTTGTCCTATCACTACATGAACTCGTAAAAATTCTCTCTCCAGCTTTCTTGTGGGTCCGCTTTAGATATTGGAAGGCTGCCATAAGTTCTCCCTGGAGTCCCCTCTTCTCCAGGCTGAACAACCCCAACTCTCTCAGCCTGTCCTCATAGGAGAGGTGTTCCAGCCCTCTGATCATCTCCATGGCCCTCCTCTGGACCCTCTCCAGCAGGTCCGTGTCCTTCTTATGTTGGTGGCTCCAAATTCGGACACAGGACTCCATGTGTGGTGTCACCAGAGCAGAGTAGAGGGGCAGAGTCGCCTCCCTCGACCTGCTGGCCACACTGCTTTTGATGCAGCCCAAGATATGGTTGGCCTTCTGGGCTGTGAGCACACCTTGCCAGTTCATGTTGAGCTTCTCACGAACCAACAGCCCCAAGTGCTTCTCCTCAGGGCTGCTCTCAATCCATTCTCCGCCCAGCCTGTATTTGTGCTTGGGATTGCTTGTTGATGTCTAACCTGACAGATGTGTAACCTGTTCAAAGAAAATCTTTCACTGAAGCAGTCTTTGCCACTGGGTTTCACTACACTTGCAGATTAGAAGACCTTGTTTTCTAGTCTTCCTTGCTCTAACTTAAGCCTATGTTTTTTGTGGTAGTTCTCACAGCGGACACACATGAGGGCTGATGGGCAACTTCATGTGTTTAAGTCTGTACCTCTGTAACTCCAGATCCTTCATCAGTGTACCGCTGACTAGTTATTCCCCCTTTCAAACTTGTGCATTTGGTTTTGATCCTTTAACTGGAGCCCTTTTTAGTTCTCTTTTGCTGAATTTTATCATGTTGATTTCAAATGACCCTTCCTGTTTCCTGGGATCATTTTGGGCTCTGACCCTGTCCTTGTGAGAGCTTATGATTCCTCTTGTTTTTGGCAAGTCTGACAAATGCTAAGTAGGATTGACCCGTGCGAATAAGTAGTTAGTGAAAATCTTGAATGGGACAAGACACAGGACCAGCCACTGTACCTGACCTGCTGTTTTTCCTGACAACAAGATCAGTAGTTTGAATGTTCAGCTATACTGTTTTCCTATAAAATCCTAGTGCTGCTACAGTTACTATTTCTCATGATACTCAATTGTTATTTTCATGCTTGTGTCACACAGATTGCTGTGACCTGAGCCATATTTTGTTAACCATTGTGCTTACACTAAGCAAAACAATGCTCATAGACTGAAAGACCTTGCATTTTGAGTAGAAAAAAGGCAACAAGTTGATAAAACAGGCTGTGAGAGGAGTACAGTATGAAATTTTCTGCTCGGAAAATGGTTTCCAAACAATAGGATATTCCATAAGTAGAGTGCTCTTCTGAAGTAGTGCTGTTCAACCTGGAGAGTTGAAGTGCTTAATGTCACTCAAATCTCATTTAAAACAAAAACAAACAAACAAACAAAAAGTCTGGAGATGCTTTTTCTGATGTGCAAAAAAAAAAAAAAATAGTTCTCTTAGACATCACAATCATAATTTCATTTCAAATACATGTTCACTGAGTTTATGCCTGTGCTGAGATTTTAGAAATGGCTTCAGTAAGTCAGTTTACTACTTTAATCATTCAGTAATGAAGAGGACTGTAGAATTAATCACGACTCACCTTATCTTCCTTTAGTGAACCTTGTTCTTGTTCTGAGAGGGAAGACACACTTTACATATGACCTCTATAGGAGCCATGTAATGTTTTTATTACCATTTTATGACATGGGTAAAATGGGTTTGTTCTTTTGTGCCTGATTCACGTGATTCTGCCACGGGTGTGTCTTACGTATTTTATCCTGCTTTCTTAAGGAAATGAGGCTTTTGGGTTTGCAACCTGTGTATGCCATCCACATCCCCCATTAACCACTTGGGAACCTGCCTGTAAGTCACCTAATGTGAAAGATGATAAGACAATCGACAGTGCTGTTGGAGACTTTAGAAAGCATAAATGTTTGGTGAACAAAGGAGAGAAGACCATGTTGTTACTCTTACTGAGAGAAAAGCATCAGCATGAGCTTAAATGACCCCTAGCAAGCAAAGGCAGATGACAGCCAGGTTAGGGACACTGCAGCCGTGGGAAAACCTTTAGTCTGATCTGTCACCAGTTAGACCCTTGAGACCCCAGTGACACGACAAAATCCACTGGAGAGCATGCTTTTCTTGTTCTCCAGCTTACAGAACAGTCTGCTATCTCTAGTTTTCATGTATGCTTTAATATGTTAGCACTCTGCAGTCTTTGTGAAGGCTAGCAAATGCTAGCTCAGGGCCAGGAAGCGGAGAGACCCCCGCAAAGAAGGTAAAACCCTGAGTTAACAATGGCCATACGTTCAGTTGGAGATACTAGAAAGGAAAACAAGTGAAAGGAATGGAGGCTCCTGAAAGGATCAGATACATGAATAAGCAGAAGTAGCACCTGCTCCTAAGCAAGAGCTCCACATACTCTGTTTGACAAATGATGCTAGCACCCTCCTTCCTCTTGCCAGATGCTGTTCACCAAAGGGACATGGCCAGAACAGAAAGACCGGCTTGACTTTGGATAAGGGAGGGATTAAGGAGGAAACCTGAACTGTCAAGTTAAAAAAAAGAAGTCAGGGCTCAAAGGCTGCTCCAAGGAGTGACTGCAGCTTGAGGAAGTCACTGGGCACAGGTGCTGGCACAAACCGGTAAGAGAGTGAACTGTGGTCTGGAAAAGCCAAAGTGGTTTTTTTTTGTTTGTTTGTTTGTTTGTGGGTTTTGTTTGTTTGTTTGTTTCAGAAGAAGCAGGTTCTCCATGCGTATTGCATTTGGCACTGTTGCCATTGCTGTTGAAAAGTGAGCAAACGTTCTGAGATACGTAGCTTTCTGCTGGACCTGGGTGGAAAGCTCTAAATCCCTTCGTGCGGGCTGCATGACAGTCTGTTTTGTCACCACATCAGCAGACACCTTTCATTGCCATGAGCAGAATGACCTGCTCTGAAGACGAACTGGTATGGCTGAGAACTGGAAAGCTACCTTTATGTGCAAATAACAGTGAGAGGAGAGTGAAATTTTTCATACAGAAGATGTTTTACATCCATTTCTGGCATGGTGCAAAAGATAATACTCCTCCTTGGGAGGGAAAAGATTTGCATTCTCCTTGGAAAATGAAAGTCAGCCTGGGATGGATGTGCCAGCTATGTTGTTTGCTGTGTGAAAAAGAGTGGAAATTTTCTGCTGCTCTTGAAGAGGAAACATTATAAAATGTTAATAATTTCATATTATCTTGCTGGAGCTTGTTAGGTTTTAGAGAAGGAAAATAGCAATGAATGCAAAGATAGTCATAATCGTTTTACTTTTGGAATTTGTTTTGCATGTCTTGCACTCAAGGAGGAAAAATAGCAATATATCTGACATATTTTCCTGTGAAAATGTGCCTACATCCTTTTTCTGCTGGTTTGAGAACTATAGTTTTCTGTGTTCCAGCAAAATGTATAGCACGAAATCAATCATTTTTTGCAGACCAGCAATATAAAATAAAATCCCAGTCCTGTTATAAATACTAGGAAAGGCACAAGCTCTCAAGATCTAACAGAAGCTGGGTGGCTCACCTGTCCGTACCATTGCTGTACGTGGTCCTGGGTGTAAAGTGGGAAGAGCATTTGGGACAGATGTATTTATGGCATAACCAGTAGCACTTGCTAATATGTTACTGCTGAGATCCAATGATCCAACATAATAATGTAATTCTACAGTCAGATTTGGGGGTGTTGCCCCTTGAGTCAGGCTTATTACTCAGTGTGAATAAGAGTGACAGAATCAGCCCCAGAGAGGGGTCCAAACCATGACTGGTGAAAAATGTTACGGAGAGGTTGCAGTTTTGCTGGAATGGACCGTGTGAAAAAGCAGTGACAGCTTTAGTGAAGATGATGCATAGGTTGTGGTGGATTAGAAGGTCTGCTTGCGAGCTATTTTGTTTCCTGACTAAAGATCTGAAAGTAATTTTAACACAAGCCAAAAAAACCCACTGGCCCCTAGCCTTTTTTTTCTTTTTTCTTTTTTTCCTTCAGATTTCTTGGATGATTCAGCAAACTGCATGAGGCTGTTTGCCTTACACAACTCCATGTCAGGTTATACAGCTGATGTAGCCTGATGTAATTATGCTGGCATATGCAGAAAGTTCAACAAGAGGAAACACGTGTTTCTGAATAGCAAGATATTAGAAGATATTAGAGTAGAAAGCTTGCTGCCTTTTTTTTTTTTTTTTTTTTTTTTTTTTTTTTTTTTTTTTTTTTATTTTTTTTTTTTTTATTTTTTTTTTTTTTTTTTTTTTTTATTATAAATTTTTATTTTTTTTTTTTTTTTTTTTTTTTTTTTTTTTTTTTTTTTTTTTTTTTTTTTTTTTTTTTTTTTCTGTTGTGTTGTTTGGCAGAGAACAAAGATCTAGACTTTGTGATGACAAAGCTGTAGGACGAGGGAGGTGATGACAGCGGAGTGACTGGGCAATTATGCAGTCATTGCCAGGGGAGATGCTTTGCCCCATGGTATTGAGAGATCAGTATCACTGACACTACTCAGTATCACTGAGACTATTGCTGCCTTCCCGTGTCTCACCAAAAAACAATGGAGACCTGCTTAGTAGGTAGGACTTCAGTGCCTGTGTTTGTCCCAGGGCCACATCTTAAGATCATGCATCCTAAAATCTCAAGAGCCAGTTGGTTGTGATTTTAATGACATTTCTGTTGATGAAAACACGCTTTAGATGCCTAAGCTTTTCTGTCCTGCTCGATGCACTTTCTACCACCCTCTGCTCTCCTGTCTTTCGTTCCTGCTCACTTACTGGCTTTCTCCAGATAGCCTGATAACGAGTCCTTCTGGTTTTGTGCTTTTTTTTTTGCACAGAACAAAACTGCTGAAGTTAGAAGCCATGTTATTTTCTTGCAGTGGCAATGAACTGTTCTTTAACTTTCTCTTCTTTATAGCCCACCGTTAGCCCTGTTAGACACGGATGCTTGTTCCTGTAGAAAAGATACATGGCAGAAGACGTACGACTTTCTCAATGAAGAGGCTGAGTGAAATATAGGACATCAATCAAGAAATTAACCCGTGCGATTACTGGAGAAGGTTTTCAGTCACACATCACATGAGGTGCTGTTACTCACAGTTTGCAATATCAGTGACCCAGGTACTTTATATAAATACTGATGAAAGCTAATTTCAGTGTTCTTTCTAGCAAGTTCTATTTTGGGGTACACTTATCCAGCTGGGGAAGGGAATCTGAAGCTTGCCAGAGTCTAAATTAGCGTTGTGCTGGGTGGTTTGTGATGTGTAGCCCCAGGGGTGACAGGTTCGCATACCTTTCTTTGAAAGGGTACATTGTAGCCTGACATTTTCACAGAATCACAGAATGTTAGGGATTGGAAGGGATCCCGAAAGATCATCCAGTCCAGCCCCCCCACTGGAGCAGGAACACCCAGATGAGGTTACACAGGAAGGTGTCCAGGCGGGTTTTGAATGTCTCCAGAGAAGGAGACTCCACAACCTCCCTGGGCAGCCTGTTCCAGTGCTCTGTTCAGTTACTTGGGTTTGTGGATCTTCTCAAGTGCGTATGTGGAAATAACAAGTTGCATGACTAAATTTCAAGGGTTGGGTCTATATAACGCGCGGAAGGCTCCCCATGAAGCTCCTTTTCAGGACCAGACATTTCAGGGTCAGACTGGTACATACAGCTGCTGGGACTGACTTCGGGCTTGGAGTCATAGGACTTCCTCATGCTAAATGAGGTTCAGGCAGCCTAGTTTTAGGCCAGCTTTTGATATACAATGTGAGAGTTATCATTGTTTGTGAGCTTGCATCAAATAGGTGTGAACAGATGCACTAGGAGCATGTACGTTGCTTTCCCCTGTCAGCATAATGAAGGCGTGCATGCCTGTTTCCATATCCTTGCCTTCCTCTGGTAAAATCTCCCCTGCTGTATGTGCACCCCTAAAAGATGTGTGGATACCTATCTGCTCCAAATGCTCTTTCCACTTCGCATCCAGCACCAGGTACCCACCTCACAAAACGTTTGACTCCACACCAGCCACCTGGAGGCCGGGAGCACCCCAGGGTGTGGGAGGACTCTGGCCCCACAGCTGCCAGCCCTCCTCTCCCACTTACCAGAAGATAAATGTTTAGGAGCTCAAATCTCATTGAAACTTCTCTAAGAATAATGCCAAAGTCAGCACATTATTTTACGTGGGCACTGTTCCTGGATAAGGGAGCCCTGCTGTACCCTTGTATCCCAATGCCTGGCTGCTTAGTCCCCCTGGTATTGCTCTTTCCTTTCTGCTTGCATAAATGCTCCTGTAAGCCATACCGACAGGCTCCTCCCTGAGGGTGCTGTTGAAAATTGTCTTGAAGGCTGCATGAAACATAGCCAAAATCAAGATTTCTGTCCTGTATGAATCAGGAATGGATTTCCATGACAAACAAAGGGAAAAAGTTGAAAAAAAAAATGTTTATCATTAAATGAAAAGTTCTGAATAAATGATTAATAATTAAAATGCTTCAATTTACTCTGTTGAAAGTGTATCAACACGTTTCATTTTGAGTCATTTCAAAAATTAAACCACGCTTCCCAAGAGGAATCGTTTTCTCTCAGCAGTTGCTGTTCACATGTCTTGTGCCCTTATTTTCTCTTGTGGGTTGGATTGTCTATAAGTCTGCGTTTCCCCAGGCATGAAATGGCCTTCTGTCTCACTGAGGCTGATGTTTATGAAAATTTTTTATTTTCTGAAAACGTATTTTCTGTTGAAGCCAGAATTCCTGGCCATGTCTATTAGTCATCCCCCCAGGCACTTTCAGAGTCTTTACCACGAGTCTCTTTTTTCCCCTGCTCTCTTACTGCCTCTTAGTCTTGCACACAGTTTTGTTTTCTACAGAGGCCCCGTGTTCCTAAGCACCCACGGTGCTGTACCTGCTGTCCTGAGAGAGGAAATCACATCTCATTGTTACTGCTGTTATTGAGTGCTGCACTCTTATGGAATGTTTCCTACATTCAGCATTCCACTGCCATGTCTAAATGCTTTTGTCTACCTCTTTCTTAGTTCAGAAAAAGTGCAGTGGGTATCTTTGAGGTCTGAGTGTGGGTATATTATAGTCCCCCCCCCCCCAAAAAAAAATCCACAAGGTTTGACTCTCCCATCCCCTCCAACAAATCTTTCCACCTCAGTTTGATTTTTTCTTTTAACATCTGGTTTTCGCGGTGGGATAATTCTTGACAAGACTGTGAAAAGGGGCTGGGCACGCCCGCATGCGTTGCAGAGCTCAGGAGCAAGCATCCAGTTCTCCAGTAGTTCCCCACTCCCCACAAACCCGCATGTCCAGTTCAGCTTTCTGTTCAGAGACTGGGCAAGTCAGCTTTGTCGAGGGACAGAGTGGTGCAGCTGTAGCTCTCAGTCCCCGAACAGCAGGGTGGGACAGGCTTGGCGCCCTCTGCTCCAGGCACTCGGCCACATGCATCCCCTTTCCCAGCCATCTCTGGGCAAGGATGCTCATCTTTAGGGTCTTTGGCTCTTGAGCTTTGCCACAGCTTCACACAGGGTCAGGTTTTCCGTAGAAAGACTTGCAGAGGTGACCTAGGAGCCCCCTGTGCAACCTGTAGTAGGCAGGTGTGGCCTGAAATTAGGGCTGCCTGAAGGCAACAAAGGGGTTCTCGCTGTTTGAGGGGGGAAGTCTGCACGGCACACTCTTAATTTTGGTGTTTAGGTTGGGATGTGGGACTTTCTTTCCATCCTGGTGTGTTGTCTTCTCTGTGGGGGTTGCAGCCAGGGACTGCACCACCCAGCAGAATCCCAGTGTGGTTTGCAGATGACACCTGGGTCAGCCACCACAATGAATGGGAAACCCCATTTGGTGATATTCTCTGCAATCGTGTTGGTGTGGGACATGCTGATGGAGCAACTACTTCTGTTCCTGTTACTTCTCTGACATGTTTAGAATTCACAGATTTCTTGTTTCCTCCTCTTTTCTAGCTCTCATAAATGTATGGAGACCATTTCACTAGCCGCCTCCGAAATTCTCACAGCTGCATTTGTTTGATTACTCACAGTTTCCCTTAATGTTACTTTTAAGTTTCTATTTTTGCCGACACTTGATATTCACACCCAATTAGTAACTTAATTAAGAGCTCCACCCTGAAGTAATTTGAAATAAATTCTGCTCTAGGTGTTATCATACAAAGATCAAATGTGTAGTCTCCCTCTGCAAAAGCTAGTATAAATTCCAAGACATGGTTATCTTGACATTAAATGAAAATATTTCTATGATGCACATATAAGCTGAACCTTTTCACTTGTTCGTATAGGATTTAGTAAACCTGTCTCCTGGCCACAGGTGGGGAAAATGCCTGTATTTCTCTCCTAGCCGCTTACTTTGTTATGTAGAAACCTTCACAAATAAAACCTGTAGCAGGCAGCTGCATTCTCACGCCTATCTGTCTGGGCTTATTACCCTTTCACTCTGCTAGTGTAATTAATTATAATTAAAGAGTCATTTTCAAGTGATACATCAAATAGTATATCTGCCAGCAATTCCCGAGCCTCCAGTAGCCTTGTCCTCACTGTGTCAATTCCAAAGGTTGCTGTGCAGGCCGTGCAGATGATTTAGTATCCGTAGCTTTCACTCAGATGCATAATCCCTCATGGCATTTTAGCTACATCTGCATGTAATCTGATGGTGGTTTGGTAGCTCCTGGAGCTGCCGCTGGCAGGCTTCTCCACAAGCACCCGCGGAGAACCGGGTGGCCGTGTGATTACAGCACGGTGTGGGCACATTTACACGAAGTCGAAGCTCGTTCAGCTGTGCACTGTGCGCTGCAGAGCCGGGTGGTTCCATCGCTCCTGCAGCTGGTGCTCGCTGAGGTGGGCTGGGAGTTTGGAACGGCAGCTGTCCTCCCGGCTGAGCTGAGGCTTCTCTGCAGCCCTCACCGAGGGACAGCTTCCCAGCTTTTCCAGCAGCAGTAGCTGCATCCTCAGGCCCTTCTCACAGTGCCACAGCTCTCGGGGTCCTTCTCAAGACATCACTTGGGGCAGCTGCTCCTCTGCATCTTGGCCTTATCTGTGTTTGGCCACATGGTGCTCTTTCTGCGCAGACCCATGACCCCAACAAGAGCTGGCAGCTGCACCTGTCACAGCCTATCCTCCTCCCTATGGTGGGACAATTTTCTAGCATGGATTTCCCTGCAGGACCTTCTCTGTTGAGAGTCTGGTTGCCGCATTGCTTGGCTTGCCTTATCAGCCTTGAGATCGTGCCTGCTGCACTCAGGAAGCATCTCTCTTTCAAATGAACACATTGGCTTTTCCCAGTTGCAACTTCTGCTGTTATAATGTTTGGTTTGGGAAACCTGAGCCAAATGAGTCAGTGAAGCTGCTGTTCCAGGCCTTGCACACACTTCAGCCACAGCTAAATAAATTTCCTGACAGGAACTTGGTTTCCTCTTGCTCCTCGTGTTCCTGGTGGGAACTACTGTCTCTGCCTCCTCATATACCTCCTGGTCATCTCCCGCCTCCCTCCGTTTTCTCTTTTTTTCTCACCCTATGTTTAATGGAAGAAAAAGACCTGAAGCTAGGATGTTAAAAAAAATGCAGAGCAGAAATAGGTGGAGGTAGAAGACCAGTAGGAAACTATGAAGACAAGAGAGGACACCATGCAACGGAGAAAATTTTTTTCTTCTGAGACAAATTAAGCAAGTCTGCCTCTAAAGGCTTGCTCAATACCTATCCCTGACATAATATCACAGTTTTCTATTCACTGAGTTCTTAGAATATCCTGATTTGGAAGGGACCCAAGAGGATCATCGAGTCCAACTCCTGTCTCTCGCTTAGCTGTTGTTCAATTAAAACATATTTTGTGGACTGTTGGGCCAATTAATATTTATTTAGAAGGAGAAAATGGAAATGCTCAGTGACCTGTTTCACAGCTCCAGCAAGCCTTGGGAACAGTATAAGCAGCAAAATACTGTGTCTTTTCCTACTTCAGATGTCCTCCGAACACTGCCTCAAATCCTTTGAGATGCAGACAGACTGCAGCTAAAACTGCTTTTACCAGTGAAAGAAAGAAAAAAAATAATAATTGTGGAAGCAGTGCGGTCTTTCAAGTGTTCATATTCTGTCTCATTCTGCAGAAATGGGTCCAGATCTGCCTGTGACCTTCCTGTTTGTCTGACAGTGGCACATGCTATGAACAGATGTTACCTTTCATTGAGGAGACACACTCAAAGAGGCAGATTTTAAACAATGGTCTCTATTTTTATAGCAACAAATGCAGGCATCAGGAACTGTAGGATCTCAACATAAGCTAGACATCTAAATATGTGATTGTGCCTGCAGGCAAACTACTCAGACATTTAAATTGTAGGAATTATATCATAGTTGTTTGTGGGTACAAAAACGGATAGGTAAAGCATGATGAACACCCAGATTCCATTTTAACTGCATTTGCCCATTGAAGGTTCACTCTCAGTTTTTCCATTCCCATGTTACGCAGTTGCGGCTCTAGCCCTCTTAAATATACTGAAGCGTTATGTAAGCCATGGCATCCAAAGACTGACAAGACTAAAGCTACACTATTCCACCTACCATGCAGGAATAATTTTTACTGATGGCCAAGTACTTGACCCTTAAGGAGGTTATCCACAGCAGGATGAAGGGAATGCACCATGTGCATTAATAAAACTACATGTAGCTCAGACATGGTATCTGCATGGAGTCCCATGGACCTTTCAAAAACTTTCCTGGGATGACTGGAGGAGACTGCATTCTGCTTCCTCATGTTCATATTTTTGCAGAAGTTGAAACCACCTTGTGTTCATGGGTTTTCCGGCCTCTATTCGTTAGCTGTCCCTACTGTTTAGTATGCTGACTAGACTGTCTTTCTTCACCACTTTCCTCAAACCTTATATTTGTAAAACACAAAACGTGTTCACTTAAGTTGGTGACTGTCCTGGTAACATTTCGTAGCAACATATGGACTTCATATCAGAAAAAAGCTGGTTGATTTGTTCCAGAGAGGAATTAAGTGTAAACTAATGACACTGACCACTCATCCTACAACACAGCAGGGTGTCACACACCGCTTGCAGGAGAAAGGCACAGACAACTGCCAAAAGTGTGGTGGTACCTTTTTTCATATCAATACCAAGAAAGAACCATCAATCCTGCCATCTGTGAGCGTGTTTCTGTCCAAAGCTTTGGTGTTCAGTGAGTGTTGGTGCATGGTGTTCAATGAGCATTGCTGGCTCCTCAGCTGGCAGTCCTTTTAGGTACAGGGCTGGTGTTCGATGCTAGGGAATGGGATGTATGCTCCACGTGAACAACGGCACGTTGCTGAGCCCTCACGGACCTCGGTGCATAACCTCTGCTGCTACCAATTTATTATCACCTTCCAGTGAGCTGAATAATTTGTGTTCCTTTTATGTTCTAAGGTTTCTGGCTCTGTTTGGAGAGAGAAAGAGGAAAGGCTGTGAAAGAGCTAGCAGAGCCTTCTCCTCTCTCCTAACCTGACCTCACCTAACTCCTTTTCTCCTCTTTAAAATGCATGTCATTTTGTGTTGCAGACTAATTCCTCCTAAGGTCTGGGGGTGTCTGTGTTTGCAAAAGATGTTTTCTGTATTGACTGGGGTAGCTTGATGGAGTGAAATTAACCTCTGGAGAGATCTGTTAGAGAGAATATAATAAGTATAGTCAGTGCTAGCAAGATCAGCAAGGGGAAAGAATAAACCCAAGGGAGGTAATCAGTGTTTTGTGTAGGTGTTAAAACTGTCTGATGACTAACGGCTCATGGGTAGCAATGTGAAAATGTCCTACTCCTGAAGGTAGCAATAAATACATTAAATAAAACCAGCTTTTTTCTGAATATTGTGGTTTGTGATGTCAGGTCAGGTAGTTCAGTTGATGCTTAGGAAATATGGAGTAAAATAATTAATCTGAAGAACTCATACAGATGAAATAAGGCTCCACTGGTAAGCTCCAGCTCTCTAGAGCAGCACAGGTAGAGTCACCAGAGGCAGCTTAGTTTTCTCATTGCTAAATGTGGTCAGTTCTTTGTTTCCTGAGGATGGAGTTATTGCCCAGCTTTAATGACTTTTCATGCTAAATAACAGCGTGAACATTGCAACTAATACATGTTCCTGGGACTGCCCATCAGAAATTAGTCTTTGCATTCTTTTGCCGTCCTACCTCTTGGGTGGGAATATTAATGTGCCTATTTCAGTGAGCTGTGTAAGGCATTTTGTGTGGTGCTCTGGGAGCCAAGGGAATGTGGCCAAGGCTTGGAGCAATGGGAATCAATTGCAATGGTGACAGCAGTTTTTCAGCAATTCAGTCCCTCTCCTGTCCTGTCCTGTCCTGTCCTGTGGAAGATTTGCAGCATGCACAGGAATAGGGAGGTGCCAATGGAGAGGCTATCTCCTATTCACCTCACCTCTCTTAGGAAATAATTCCTGTTAAGTGTGTCAGTGTTAAGGTATTTTTCTTTTGTCTCTGCTAACCAGCTTCTACTGTATTCATAAAACTGAGACTGTGCCACAGAAGTGAGGTAGGTATGGTTTTTTTTCTTTTTTTTTTCTTTAAAGAAAGCAGCTATACTCTGTGGATTTTGATTCTTCCCTTTCCTTCAGATATGTTCCATATAGTTCGATTGTTGTTTGAGTTACAGCAGTGTGTCGCTTCGTCAGACAAGCCAAAAAATTCCCCCCCCCCCCCTCCCCCGTGTTTTGAGAAGAAACTACATAGCTTTATAAGCAATGTTAAGCTTAACTGACAGTACTATTAAAGGTAAGATTAAATACAAGAAATCCAGTGCAATATGTCTGGCCCTAAACTGCTGCTTGAATTCCACTAGTTGCTGTAATGAAGTTTTGTAAATAAGCAGCAGCCCTGTAGAACTATTTAATTACACTCAGGGGCTTGCCTGGATTTGGAGCTGCTCCATTGGTCAGACAAGTGTCTTAATGATTTTCAAAACAAAAATAACTCAAAACATATCATAGCTGTCTAGGAGCGTTATTGATTTCCATTAGATATTTGCTATGGCAGCTTTATGCAAACTGTTCTTATCCTTTGTTTACAGGTCCTGCTATCTTATTCTGCCAGTTTATATGCACAACAAAGCATGCACACCACGCACTCCAATAATGTACAGAACAAAAGAAGCAAGTACAAGTGGCACAAGATGACTTAAGCTGCAAATGAGGCTGGCGTATGGTAAATGCAATTTATATATAAAACAGCAAAACATGCACCAGAAATTTTCCAGGGGGCTGTGTAAGTAGTTAATAAATAATCAGTAGAAGAAAACTTAGATGAATATGTGTGCCTGAGATACGCACGTGTGTCACCTGCTTCTGTGCATGCCTGTGCTACCTGCAAGGCAAATCCAGCTGTGTCTGAGAGAGAAGCACAGTCAAAAGATGAAGAAACACCACGAAAGTGTTCAGAGAAAGAGAAACTAGTGAGTAAAATCTGAAAGTCTTGGGCATGATACCAGCCAGAAAACACTCTTCAGGCTCTGAACAAAGAAACTGCTTTCTATTTTTGGATTTTTAATGCCCTGAAATAAATTGTACATTTCACAGCTTCTTTTCAAATGAATAATGTTAAAAACATACCTGATTCATCATCCGGTTCTCCTCCTTGTGGAATGAATTTGCAAGGTCTTCAACATCAAGAGCCTAGGTCATACGTTCAGACATCAATGAAAGCTTTGAGTGTATCTGTTGATAAAACAGTGAAAATTCAAAGACTGGATAAATTTAATTGAGAAAGTTGATTACAAATCTTTTGGAAAAAGGCTTTCATGTGCAATTTCTCATAAATATTGCAGCTGTTTATAGTGACTTTACATGCAACTTTTTTCAAGGCTTTGTATCTTGAAACATTTAACAGAGAAAATAAAATCACATAAAGCAACGATCTAGTTTGCTTGTGTGTGTGTGTTCTCCTTTCTGATCTTGTGCTTCACCCCTGAAAAAACTTCATTATGTTTTGAGGGTCTTGTAAGGTTAGTTGTTTCTTTTTATTCTTATAGTTACTTTGTTCTGTCTTACTTCATACAGCTCAAGCCTTCTGTTGTCCTCAGAGATATAGATAACGTATTCCAACATTACGTTTGGTTTTGCAGGCACTGGAGATGTTTTTAAAAGAGAGGGAAACATTTCAATAGGCATAATTTTCAGGGCATGCTGTTAATTGCCATCGGATTGCTGAAGGGTTTTTTTAAACTACATAATGCTACCACTACAAATTAGTGATTACATAGCATTGTCCATCTATGTGTTTTCACTTAGAGACTTCATGATGCTCCTATACGTTTGATTCCTGTGTCCCTATTTTACAAGTGGATTGCTATAGAGATTCATGCCAACTGTCCAGACATCCACTAGGTTTTCTGTTCTTACTTTTCAGATTCTTAACTACAGATAGCTAAAGCCTGATATTTTAGAAGAGTTGAGAATCTGCAACTTCAAAGAAAGGCAATGGATATTTAAGGACATTTACTACATCTCCACACACAAAGGTCCGAGTATCTCTAACTTATTACTTCAGAGTTGAGTGACTTCACTTTGTGTTATGGCTACAACACTGATCCTGAGTTCAGTGTGTTCCTAACTACCTTTCCTCTGAGCTCTTTGGCAGAAGGAAAATTCCTCAGTCTTTTTCCAATTACAATTTTGTCAGCTCTTATGTTACTATTGGTTCTTGTTTATGTGCAAAAACAGTTATGTTCTGTGCCTCCATAAAATGTTGCATGCTAATCAGATAATCAAGTGGAAAATAATTTCAGTAAGTGAACCCCCAAGACAAATATTAAGATATAAAACTACCTTCAGAGTTAATCAGTCTTCATTTCTTAAGTTTCTGTTTTCCTTTCTCTGAGAGCCTTTGTGTGCTGGACTGACTACCCAGTAAAGAAGTATTTCATATGCAACAGCACGGCTGCAGGCAAAATACTGCGAAGGTGAAATACACAAATCAATCAAGAGAAGACCTAACCCAAATTGACAGTATGTAAGTAGATTGTATGAGATCAGTGCCAATGATTTAAACACAATGGCATTTTCCAGCCTGCATGCCAAAGGAATAGTTTGGAAGGCTTGTGCACAGTTCGTGTTTACGGTCTACAAAAGGTTAATGTTTCCTGATGCCTGTGAGTGCTGTGGGAAGGCTGGCCGAAGCTGTGCTCCAGAAGGCAGTCCCTACATGGGTAAAATAAAATGTTCTCATGGTCCGAAGTGAACTTTCTCCCTGCATTGGCGTGCTTCTAGGCAGAGAGCTCAGTTAAGAGTCTGCTGCAAACCAATAGTGTGCTTTGTAAGTGCACCAGTAATCTCATAGAGGCGTGTATTAGCATCTTGAGCCAAACATGATGTCAGGGTCATAATCTGAAACCCTCACCTCAGCTTTAGTGAATGCTGAGATAACAGCAGCACACGCTTTTACATGAAATGTGCTGTAGCCCTAGTGAATGAATAAGCTCTCAAGGCAATGTGATCTGCAGACAGTGTGAAGTTGAAGCATAGTGTTTTCATTTACTGCCTGCAAGGAAGCTCGCCATTTATTATACGTTGTAAACAGTTTTTCCTTAAACTGCGTAAAATATCTGTTGGAAACGTTGATGAAGAGCTCCTGGACCTCAAGACTTGTTAATACTGTTAATGCTGTTAATGCTTGTTAATACCTAAGGAGATAAAAATGAGTCATAGTGAACTGGCTTTTCTCAGGGAAATAAATGATGATTATTTTAACTTCCTAATTTAAAACTGATGTCAAATGCCACTGTTTTGTAAAATGTCCATCAGTCCATGTGGCAGTGTTGATTTACCATTCTTTTTATAGGCTATGTGTACAATGGCGCCAGAAAAAAAAGCAAAGCAAAGTGAAACAAAACAGATTTGTTCCTCTAGGACAATGTGATTGGTGTGTTTTAAGGTGTAGAAGGCAGTTAGTGTAAAGAATATAGAGAATATATAGTATAGAATACCCAAATGTTGTATACACATGTATGTATGCAATATGTATATGTACATATGATTACAAAGTGAACTAAAAAAGAAAAGCAAAACCCTGTTGAACTAGAGTACCAAAATATCCGTGAAAATAGAGTGAAGAACTACACTGGTGACTAAATGTAATAGCAATTTTCTGGGCTGAGAATTCACATGGGGTTCGAACTCCTCAAATACTTAAAATCTTTCCCTTGTTCACATGAACATTGATGCCCACCCATTTTCGAAGACTTCCACGTAAGAACTGGCTCAAGATTTTCAGCAATTTAAGCAAAATGAATCATGAAGTGGTAGCAGGAGGATGGCTAAGAGGGGCTTTAGGAGCTAAGGGTGCTCAGACAGGCAGTGAAAAGCTGAGAGGTGCATTTTGCGTCATTTATGATATTTCTAGTCTGGATTGGACCCACAGCTTGATTTTATACGAAATCTTAACAGACTGTGAGCCCTTGGAGAGGGTTCATGAGGTCTGAAAAAGCTTTGAGCTTTTGGATGCTTACCTACTTCAGATAGTCCAAAATCCAGAGTTTTCAGAGCATACGATGCTCTGTATCATACCTCTCAGAGTACGCTCTGCTGCTTGCTGAAGAGATATCTCTCATCAGGAACAACTGTGGGAACATAGTCAAAATGAGTGCTTCATTTAAAAAAAAAAAAAAAAAAAAAAGAAGAGTTAAGCTACCTGTAGTGATAATGCCTTTAAAAAAACCAAGCAGTTTTGTCCCCAGTTAAAATTTCATAACCATATATATAGGGTCATACTGAATGTGGGATAGATATCAGATTAGCAATTCAGTGGAGCTGTTTAGCTGATTTTTGTTTGTAACACAGCCTTCAAGCACTCAAAGGTACTGCCAGTGCGTGTTGCCCTTATGACATTTTCAACACAAGTTTTTTTGTTAAAGGATCTGCGTGTGCACTCTTCAAAATGTCCCTGTAACAAGCTTCTCTTTGCCCATATTGTTACACGAAATTTATGACAACAGAACCCACAAACTTTTCCACGGACTGAAACCTATGACGTAGCAGGTATTCAGAAACTTCAGACCATATCAGGTAAGATGGGCAGAAAACCACAGTTCTTAGCATACTTACCTCTTTTTTTTCTCACTTCCCGCGTACTGCAGATTGCTTGAGTGTCTTAAATTTAAAAAAAAAAAAAAAAAAGGAAAAACAAACTATAACTTACTGGCATTAAAAATGATAGGGATCTTCCTGCAGGTCAGAAACTATGATTTACCAGCTAAAATAGAAGTCACTCAAGGCTGACTAGTGGAAAAATGGATAAGTTATATTGTTCTTAAAGGAAACTCACAAGGGATCAAATAAGCTTGTAGAAAGTAACAGGAAAAGGAAACTCCCTCTTTTATTGAGGGTGACAGCTGCTCCAGTCTCCTGCAAGTAGCCAGTTCACTTTACTGCAATATCTGTGAACCTTGGCATGATGCATGAACTTCTCATATTTTGTGCTGTGCAAACACAGAATAAAACGAAGGCTGCTGTGCCATAGACTTTTCAAACATTGAAAGGATTTACTAGGTGGTGGAGAGAAGTGCGCTGTAGCTCAACTAGGAGCATTACCTGGTGCAAGGTGAAAGTCTGTGCATCACCTGAAAGGAGGTTGTAACATGGAGGGTGTTGGTCTCTTCTCCCAAGCAGCAGGTGATAGGACAAGAGGAAATGGCCTCAAGTTGTGCCAGGGGAGGTTTAAATTGGACAGGAAAAATGTTCTTCACAGAAAGGGTAGCCAGGCATTGGAACAGGCTGCCCAGGGAAGCAGCGGAGTCACCATCCCTGGAGGGGTTTAGAAGGTGTATAGACGAGGTTCTTAGGGACATGGTTCAGTGCTAGAGTTAGGTTAGGTTAGGTTAGGTTAGGTTAGGTTAGGTTAGGTTACGGTTGGCATCGATGATCCTGAAAGTCTCTTCCAACTGCAATGATTCCATGGTTCTATCAGGGGATGTGCTTGCTTCTGCTCAGCTGGGGGCAGCTTAAACCTCTGCAACTTATCTATTCAGATGGGAAACCACTGCTCATTTCTCAAAGGAAATAAATCCAATAGGCATATAAAAAATATTTAGTACCCTAACTTTAAAAAAACATTGCATTATAGAGCATGCAATGGTATATTGAAGAAGAGTATGACCAAAGGATGAATTGGATACAACTGATCAGAGTCAGCTATTTCAACTGCTCCAAATGACAAGAGATGTAGCCACAGAGGCATGGTGAGAAAGGAATGTCGTACTTCATGCTTGTCCCAGACAGGAACACTTGCCTGTGGGGTTGCTGGGACTGTTTTGACATCCCCTAAAATCTTAGAGGGCATTGTGGATTTTTATTCTTAAAGATTAGGCTTCTGATCATTTTGAAAGCATGGAGAGTCTTCTGTACTTCGCTACCTGGTGAGATTCAGTGTTAAGAAGTCCACCAGTGCTGGCATGTTATGTAGAAAATTGCTTTTATTCATCCGCTGTCCCCTGGATTGGTTTATTAATGAAATATTACGTGGAAAACAAAAACAAATGGATGGACAAAAACCAAAACCAAGCCAAAACCAACCAAACCAAACAAAAAAGCCCCATTAACAAGTAGTCCCCCTCATCAGTTCAGAGGAAATACTGCAATTATTTGGAACAGTGGAGTAGCATGTATACATGTAAAGATGGCCTTGCTCAATGTGTGGAAAAAAGCTCTTTTGAATGTAATTAAGCTTGCAGAAAAAAAAAAAAAAGATTGTTGTTATGCAGGTTACTTCTTTTTATCCTTTACCAGGATACAACACTTCGCATCTCACTGACATGGCTTTGAACTTTTTTATCATCTACATTTTAAAGCCCAAACGACTGAATGCTGTATTTTAAAAGGAATATTTCCTGTTCTTTTACAAAGCAACTTACAAAATCTAACACTGTAATAATGCCCAGCCAAGTATTTTTTAATATAATCAGTGCTTGGCTACATAATTATTTGTATTTAATTAGGATTCTTTGTACTTAATTAGGATTCCATTTGGTCAAACACTGAAGCATGGTGGCTATAGAAAAAAAAATAAATTATGTATCTATTAGAAAGCTACATATGGCAAGACTAAGAATAGACCTTGAATACTAATGAAAAATAAGTGATAGACCAGAAACCACATGTACATACTATGTTAAATTAATTAGAAGAGACTTTTCATGTTTGTTAATTTGGATTTTCATTGGCATGTATTTCTGGAATGTGTTTTAATTTCTGAGGCAACAGTCATGCAGAAATGAGATGACATATATGGGGGTGTGGGCATTCATGTGCTAGAGAGGAGGACAGAGGCTGGAGATGCCCGGGTGGGGGTGGGTGTGGAGGGCTGGGCATGCCTGTGCATGGAGGCACGGAGTTGCAGTCACTTGGGTCAGAAGTGACCTTGGGAGATCACCGAAAGCCATCAGATGCCCTCCTTGCAGCACAGGATTCCGCAAACAGCAGGTTTGCATTAAGCTTTTTCAGTGCACTTGCAGACTTGCAAAGCCTTAGCTTACCCCCTTTAGCCTTCTCATCTCCAGACTGCAAAGCCCCAGCCCTTCGAACCTCTCCTTGCAGAGAAGATACTCTTCCTTTTTACATTGGCCAACAACTTGCTACTTGGCAAACCAACATTTTATATAGGGGAGAAATGATGCTCTCTGTCTTTCCTCATTACTGTTTCTAGTGATACTTAATATTTTATAATCTGTTTTGACTGCCAGTGCATGTGGAGCTGGTCATTTCAGTGTACTGTCAGCAGTGACCTCGTCACCTCCTTTCTGTGCCCTGATGGCTAGGTTAGGGTTCAACACGAGTTTGGGGTCAACACAACTTAGGTTATTTTTGCCTAGGTGCTTTATGCTTATTCAGACTGAAGCTCATTTGACCTTGCTTTTGTACAGATTTGTGAAGTCTTTACAGACTGCCTTTCCAGTGGGACAGCATTTCACTGTTCCAAAGAGTTTAGCAGGCTTTTTATCGCCTTTTCTAGGTCTTCACTGTTGGTGTTGAATAACCTGGCCCTTGGTGGGATCCTGCTCCTGACATGTCTTTTCCATGGCAGGTCACCACTAAGCCCTTCCCTTTGCTGTTCGCCCTTTAGCTAGCCCAAAAGGCCGCTTCCTCCAAGCACCTGGAAGCTGTCCCTCGATAACCCATTTTTCTGTCTCTACCGAAATCTGTTTTACCATTTGAGTAGCTTGGACCTCTCCAAACACATGCTGTTCTGCTTTCACCCACCTTTCAACAGGCGTGCGTGCTCTTCATTGTATTTTCATTGCTATGATTTCCCTGGTTGTGTGAGTCACCCAAACACGGGGCAAAGCCAGGGCAGAGCTGTGTAGCCTGGCTGTTGCCGGAACGTGTGGACTGTTGTCTCTCCTCGGCAATTTATTGGCAGTTTGTCATCGAACGCTCACAGTATTTGACAGTGCCAGGTAACAAGTCTGACAGCATCTCAGGGTATAACAGTGCTGGAGGTGAAAGAGCTATGGTTATATACTTTCAGTAATTAGGTCCTCACAAAAATAAGTAAGGCAAATTCATATTCCATTTAATGTACGAAATTGTCTAGTTTCACCTAAGACTCTCTTTGGTTTGTTCTTTTGTTACCTGCTTTTAAGAATGAAGAAGCTGGACAGTTGAATCTTGATTCTTCTTTGTCCTGTAAAACTGTGTGTAATATAAAGTAACCTTACTAAACAGTTGCCTTACAACCCACTTCTCCGATGTTTCATACGACATTTTCTCTGTAAGGGAGACAGCACAGGACTGCAGAGAGAAAGAAACTCAGGTGATCATCCAGTGTGGAGTCTGAGCAGAATTTAGGTATTTTGCATTGTAACTGCATCTCTGAGGACCCCTGCATGCTTGCCTGTGATACACCTGATGGGTTCTCCTCTGTATATGGATGTCATGTATACACGCATGCTATTGGCACACCACTTGCAAGTCTGATGACTGTTGGATACTGAATCAAATCATACTATTAAAGGAAAGGTTTGTAAACGTCTGTTCTGGTGTGACCATCTGAAGTTGCTGGGATGCCTACTTCTTCTGTTTGACTAGCATCTCAACCTTTAAAATGGCAGTGGGTTGCTCCAGGGCCCATCGAACACCTTTCCTCAGTAGTGGTTCCAGAAGACCTTGTAGCACTTGGGAAGGGTCAGGCCTGGCGAGACTAAGAACAAGTCCTCCAAGGGCTCATTCAAGAGAAGTATGTTAGTTTATGTGCCTTATTTTACTTACTCACTGGCAAAACAATTACAGAATCTACGGCAGTGAGGGCTTTCCTTAGATGAAAGACAAACACTTGGATGGAGAACACAGAAATGCTCTAGTTGTAGATGACATTGGAATAGATGCTACTATGCTATTTCTCTGTTCATTGTGTGCCTCTTTCCATGCCAGCTTCTAGAAATGGCTTAGTACTGTTTTGAAATTATTTTAGAAGATTATTTTATAACAGAGTGTTGGTGAATGAAACATCCAGACGCCTTATCTTATTTTTGGCTTCCTTCCATTTCTGGGTGTGTTGCTGTTTTTACATTCTGTGTAACATCTGCTCACTTCTTTGGGTAGAGTGTTGTACAAGACAGTCCTGGAATGGCAAAATAAAATTTGTCTGCTCTGAGTGAACAACTTTTCTTCATTTGTATTTAAATGGAATATTTTTCTGTGTTCATAAACAATAGACTCCATATTTATTTTCTCACTATATTGTGTAAATGCCAAGACTAGTTCTTACATCAGTACTAGCATATATATATTTAATCCGCCATTTTTTAGTAATGGAAATGTTAACTAGCCTAACCTACCTTTTTTGGTCTTCATTTAGTTCCTAATGTTACGGTGTGTGAGTTCCCACTCATAACCTAATGGTTTCAAAGAACATCCATCTTTATTCGTTTCAGTATCATTCATCAGCTGCTAAAGAGGTTGATCACTTCTACTCTGCATTGCGGGTATATAAATGGAAGATGATAAAAATTCTGATCTTCAGCAGGTGAAAATTATATTTCAGGAATGGAAAGGCATGTATTTCTGCCTAATTAATGACTTTTAAAATTACAGTAGGTAGAAAGAACAGTGCAGACAAACTTCAGTTCTGAATTTACTTTTCAAGTTGTGTGCTTTGGGTTAGACATTGACCAAAAAGAAGTGGATGTTCTTGACTACAGCACAAATCCTGCAACACTCAACACTTGTGCACTGAAAGAAGGTACGGGAGTCCATTTAAGTTGTCTGTAAACAAAAAAGTTGCTAAGAGTAAAATTTTCAGTCCCAGTATGTGTTCTTCATGCAGATCCTATAGCTGCAGTGCTTGTGAGTAGATTTAAGCCTTACATCTACAGTCTGGACTTGGCCATTGCTATCAGACAGTTGAAGGGCTATTAACCCATGAACCTTCTCCAGCTCTTTTGTGTAGTAATTTTGTGACAAGTGCTGAAGCTGTGAGTCTCATGGAGTTGTGGTAGTGAAGCAGGAAAGCGGGGGTCTGCAAGGCACATGGTTTAGTGGAGGTTCCAGGCATTATTGTGGCCCATAGAACAGCTGCCAAAAAGCAATTTCTGGAGTATTGAGGCAGAAGCTCATCCAGGCTCAGAGACAAAAGGATTAGGTAGGAGGCACTTTGGCCATCCTTCGCCCTAGACTGAGAGTATGTGGTGAGTCTCTGAGGACACTTGAGGTGTTTGAATACAAACACAAGCAGAAGAGGTGTGGGAAAGCAGGTGTAGAAGTACTTGAGATGATTTGCAAACAGCATAGCTTCTTTCATAAGCAGTAATTCTTTGAGAGATCAGATAGGGTATGATAGTCCAGCCATAATTTAGAAACTGAACTTGCAACTCCCAACTTGGGATGTTCAGAGTTTACAGCTTCCGTTGCTCTGTTCAATCTCTCGTACTGCATAAATTTTTTTCATCTCTGTCTTCTTCCGTTTAAGTGTGATCTGGTATTACAGCAAAAGATTTATGCAGGCAAGGTACGTTTGAATTAATGCATTCTTATTTATCTTATTAGACATGTCAGGTTAGCGTGGCATGGTGAAACTTTGGACTAATAATGCTTATTTTTTTCACAATTTTCCATGCATCTTCACTTATCTTTATTTTCACTTTATTTTCACTTCAAGATGTAGCATGTTGGTGAAGATGAGGTAATGGGCATATAGGTTTTCAGGCTGTTTACCTCCCCTTCTGAGATATAGGTACCGTATTTCACATTTGCAGGACATCTCACTGATAATACAAGTTTTTTAACAAATGCTTCCAATTTTATGTAAGTTAATTTTCCATTGAAGACTTCTAAACAAAGTTTCCTTCTTTGCAGTGACTATGAAAAGGGCTCAAGCCCTCTATAGAGACCCATTTTGGAATAGATTTAAGACAGACATCTCTTAATTATGGGCTTTATGTATAATTTCTACTGCTGTTTCAGTATATAAAGACTGTTCATACATTACATACATACTGATTGTGTATGCATCCCTGCTTTTCATACTGGAGTTACAGCAATTTATCATTTTCTAAAATGGATTAGGTTTATTGTGTGCTTTCCTTTCCTTTTAGCTCTAGGGTAAATATGCTTGCTACCTTGACAGAAATTTATTGAAAGTGATGGAGACCTTAAGATGTTGCTGTACATTCACTAGACATAAGTAGAAAACATTCACCATAAAAAAGAGGCAATTAGATCACAAGTCATATGTCAATCTATGCTGAATATACTTTGCCCAGCAGTTAGTTTTGCTGCCAATGCAAATCTGCTCATCCTGCACAGTAACACTAGTGCATTCTTGATTCTATGAATTTTCCAGAAATCCTTTAAAAACAGACATTCACGTTAAAAATATTTTGAAGATTCTTTAGAAAAAAACATTATCCCGTAAGAGTTTCTTACCAGGGTCAGTTTCTTATTGAATACTGCTCCACTTTTATGTGGAGTGCACCCTAATCATGTGTCTTTGCCCCACTTTCAAGTTGTATCCGCTGAATAATAATAATAAAAAAACCAACACACATTCAATGAATGCGAAGGGGAGGAAAAAGAAATGGGTTTGGTATTAGAACTTATCACCTCCTCAGTCAGACCTCATCAGTGTTTCAGATGAGCCTGAGTCAGAATAGTCATGTATTTCAGCTGTTGGAACCTACAGGTCAATTTAGTCTGTCTGGTATGTATAAATTATGAAAGGGGAAAGTAAAAGAGCTGACTGATGGAAGAAGGCAGAGCATGTGTTTGCTTATGTGACAATCTTTAACTGTTTCAGGGAATAGTGCATTTCTGTATTTCTCATGGAATTTAAGTCCCAGTTGTACTACAGAACAAAGATAAGATTATGGCTTGCCTTACCTCTAGGAGAATTAGGTTAACCTCTAGCTCCTGTATGCCCGTTTCACATGGTACCACTACCACCATAGTTAGCATACCTTGTGAGCTACTGTGGGTCGCCTGTTGCTGTTGTAAGACCAGCAGGCCCAGAGCACACATCTGTAGGGCAAAAATGATTAAGTACTTCTTAACTGTCCAACTGTTTTCCCATTAAGTTAGAACAAGGTTGGATTTCCTCTTTATCCATGATCCGTGTTAACCACGCCGTGGGTTGGCTATGCTGTAGTTGCCAAGGATCCCAGGATGTGTGGCTGCTGGAAGTATTTCTGTGAATCAGAAGGACACTCTTATTCGAGCTGTAAGGTGACTCTGACAGTGTGTTTTTACACCTGTTGCACGCAAACCACCCCGTTGCTGTCCATGGGAGATCTGCGCATGGGTGAGCTCTCTTAGCTGTGTGTCTGGAAACATTTGAAAAGAGAATGCTACCCTTTGCAGCTTTGGACACACAAGCCTTGCCCCATGGTCTTCCTTGTGAGAACAAACAATAAAAAAGTGCCAAGTGGGATTATCTGTAAATGTAATTGCTTGTTTGTTTTTTTTTTTTTTGGTAGTGAGATCCATAACTTGAGTTTCAAGGCCACTTGGAGACAGGAGGAAGTCTGCTCCTGTTTTTGGAATCATTCCTCTATTGCGTTTTGGACCATACTTAGTGTATTGAAGACCTCAAGCACATCTGGGTTGTCAAGGAGTGAGTAATAGGAGAAACAAGAAGATAAGTACAGGCTAAACTACAGGAGAGCCTTCTGCACAGGCTAGCAAACAGCCTGAGGGGGATCAGGATGGGTGTCTGCAGCACGACAATGGTGACTGGAGACAGGTCTGCAAATAAGAGATTAACTCTGAAACCCAGATAACCTTATTGTCTCTGGTACAGAAGATTAGATATTTCAGCCATTTCCAGCTAAATACTGTACAGCCTAGACAAAAAGAAAGTATAATTCATGACATGAATAATCTTGACTTTTTTTCCTCCCAAAGCTATTTAAGCCAAAGCTGTATATAACAAGCAGCTCTTATTTGAGAAAAAAAGCACACCAATTGAAAAAGCCCATTCACCATATGACACAATAGAATCCACTGAATCAACTTAAAATGTCAACACATCACTGGCTACTGATTTTGATACCATTATTGTTGTGATTGCTATGTGTGTTATGTTCTCTTGTGTGCACTGTAACCGCAAGAAAAAAAGTTGGTGTCTCTATGTACCACCTAAAAGAATATGTCCATTTCTTTTTAGGCAAAATGTTGATAAACAAAACAGTGTAAAAGAAACATAGTAAGCCCTAGTGTTTCGTGTTCACGTTGGTTGTATCCAGCTTTCTGTAGTCAGGATCCTGTGGCTTAGCTACTGTCAGAGGTATCAGGGTTCCCACAATTTAATAATTGTCTGAGATTTTAATTCTTTTTTCAAACAAAAGGATGGAATTCTTGGAGTGTTTCAATCCAGAGACTGTGACCTAGTAATTTCAAATCACTCAAAGTGGCTTGCTGTGAAGCGGTAAAAAAATGATCCACCTTTTCACTGTTGCTGCTACTGGGCAATTTCCACCCTGCAAAAAGGAAATTAGTTACCAGAGCTGGAAGTCATTCAGTAGGGCAGAATGTATAAGCACAACCTCAATTTAATTTATATAGTGTATGTTTTTCTCCTTTTCTATGTCTGTACCCTACTTCTCTGCTGTTCGGTAAGCATATGAGGGAATTGGGGCAAGACATTCCCAGGACCACATGCTGCCCTACTTCGGATTTTTCCTTCCTGTTACAGGTTGTTTCTTCAAAACATTCTTAAAACCAAACAAATGAACAACCACAGCAAAAAGAGTCCAATCAAAGACCAATACTCATGTCTCTCATGTCTTCCTGTTAATGGTTAAGTTGAAATTCAGTACCAACTTAAAGAGTTAGCAGGGCAACAACATGC
The DNA here is from genome assembly GCA_013399365.1 of Pampusana beccarii. Taxonomy (NCBI): domain Eukaryota; kingdom Metazoa; phylum Chordata; class Aves; order Columbiformes; family Columbidae; genus Pampusana; species Pampusana beccarii. The sequence continues at coordinate 665,234 of VWYH01009704.1, forward strand.
TTCAGAAGGAGTTGAAGCCAACTATAGCGAAGGCAGAGCAGTGCTTTGAATATGCAGCAAACCCGAATGTACATCTGTATATAAAAGGACAGAGACCAACTCTCTCATGAGAATATCTATTCCTATGTTCGTGGGGCTATGAAACATACAGAAAACATTGATTTCAGAAGGTGTTTCAAGATACCTTGATAGCATCCTTCAAAAAAAAAAAAAATATTGACATAATATTTCTGAAAGAATGATATATCGTAGACTTTAATTAACAAATTGAAAGAAAATACAGACAGGAACTGCTCATCTATACTCACACACACAGAGTGAGCCAAGCTTTGCCCTGAACTGGAATTCTGACTGCCTGCAGAATGGGTGGGAAGGAAGGTGTTTCAGTGGTCTGGTGAGGTGTGCTACAGAAAGGTTTGCCTTCAAGACTGTGCTTGGCTTTAGCAGTTCTACTGCACTTTCATGCTTGAAAAGGCCAATTCCTGCTTTGAACGTGTAATTCTCTGTCTCTCAGCAGGTGTGCCTTGGGAAAGTTGCTTTGAAGGTCGTGTGGTACCACTAGTATGGCGTGATTTTATATTTATTCTCCATTTGCAAACTTAAAAACTGCATCTATTCAAATTTCTGGGTTTGAACGAATCTAATGAACCTTTATAGAGGACTTTGACTAAAACAAGAAGAAAGAGCTAAGAAAAATAAGCAGCCCTGCCTAACACAGATGTGCATAAGGAGAAAAAATACTGGATCAGATTTAGTTGAACAAGATGAGGAGTTTGTGTTGTATTTACATTTTGATTCACAGTAACTGTATCATTTTTCTTGCCTTATATACCCAAAGCTATTACACTTTGGTATTTACCAAACTAAAGACATAACACATGGGAGGATAATGCATGATTAGTTCGGGAGGATTTTGTCAGAACAACTCATCTACTGTCTAAATTAGGAACCTCCTGTTTGGTGCCAGAGGTAGCACTCAGCATCACTTCCCAAGGTGGGAAGCTAATTTTTGTGCCCAAGGTGGGAAGCTAATTTTTGTGCCCTCAGAAGGTGCACTGAGTTCCCCTGGGATGTCATGTTTGTTCATGGCAGGATTATTTGACAGAGCGCAATGCAGAGCTCAGGAAAACATACTTTATTGCAAAATGTCCTCCTTGGTGATGAATTGTTAGGGTCTGTCTTTGTTCAAAACACAAAACTTTGACTTTGGCCAATTTTGGCAGATACAGGTGGAATTCGCCCCGGGTAACCACAGAGGAGGCGGAGTTGTTGCTGTTCCTCATCAGTGATATTGGTATTGCAGCAAACACATTCAACAGAAAAAATAATCTGTTTTGGTGTATATTGCTGGGAGGTGAATAGTGCTGAACTATTTTCTGGTGAATCCAGGATCCTGATCATGAAGCAGACAATACATCAGAGAGGCAAAATGAAGGAGGACATGTTTAGCCTTTTGCTTTACCAAGGATCTGCTCTCCTCCTGAAGTGCAGTGCAGCCCAGTGTATTGAGGACATCAGCTCTGTTACTTCACTTTCTCATCTTCCTCTAGCAACGTTAGGCGTCTCTGTATGGACTAAATTTCATGAATTTATAAAATCTGCTATAACATGAAAAGGGAAATGGCTTCAGACGAAAAGTGCATTACTGCCTTGAGCCCATTGAAGCTATTCATATTATCTGCTGAAGTAGGTATTTTAACCAACATCCTCAAATGCCTTTTAATGTCTAATTCCTCATCACTTTGAGGATGTAATCAAGATAATATGTGTGATTCTGGGTATTTCAGGTTTAGATCTACTTGGTGAAACTGCATACAGAAAAGAACTGTGTTAATACTCTAATTCGGTTTTAATACATAGGCTGTTAGAGAACAGTGTGTGGCTGAGAAAGTTTTTCCGAGGTAATGTTTCTGCCTTTAATCATTATTCAACAAACCTGATCCAAAACTAATAGGAGAGATTCCTATATAAACTGAAAATTGTCTAGACAAAATTAGTCTTCCAATTAGCTCTAATTGTAAGTAAGGTGGTGGTTTTTGTTTTTTTGGGGTTTTTTTGTTGTTTTTTTTTAAATTAATTTTAATTATAATTAAAGTGGTTTTTTTTTTTTTTTTGAGTTTTTTTTTTTTTTTTTTTTTTTTTTTTTTTTAGAATATGGAATATCCCTCATGATGTATTAGGAACAGTCTGAAAGGATATTATAGAAAAACTAGAGACAGTGTAACACCTTAGGTATGAAACAATAACATCTTGCTAAGTGTCCTGGAAACACACATTGCCAAGTGAGTTTTGCCCTTTTATAATAAAGGCCTCTAAGAAAGCATAGTGGTGAAAATGTGACAGCACTTGACAGTACTTGGGTAAACAAAGTAGAAAGGTCACAGGCACTTGGCTTTTAATTATGTATATATGTTATTCTTGCAAACGTTTAGCAGATTGTGTTTATCCATAAAGCTGGAAATGAAAAGATGGGGGGAAGAACATAACAGTGTGTGCATAGCAACAAAACAGGATAAAACATATGTTCTGTATTTCAGTCAAATACCTAAGAACGTTGAAGCAATTCTGCAAGATATTATGGAGAAGGAAGCAGGCTAGCTGCCTGTTAATGCAGCAGAGGTGTCTCTTAAATATCGATTTTCATTGTGCTGATAGACAGCTATTTTTGCTTAGATTTAGTTTATTTTAGATAAATGTAAAGAACACAGAACAAATGTCTGAGAATAAGCAGGGTAAACTGGAGCATGTTTTCTTTCCCTCTTTCTCTGAGTTTTGGCTTGCAACAAATCACCTTTCTGCTGCAATAGGGCACTCAGATGAGAAGCTGCTATACAAGAAGTTGACAAAAGGAGAAAAGATAACACCTTGTCTTTGTGATACTGCAGTTGTTACCAAAGCGACGGAAATACAACAACTACTTCCATTCCAGACTTGACTACTGACAAAAGCACCCAAGAGAAGGGCCCCAGGGAGGTCTGTGCCATCCCAAAGTCCACCCCAGTAACCTTGGTGGGGCCACGAGGCCCAGGAGGTCAGCCAGACACCCCTGGAACAGGTCCAACTCTGCCACTGGTGACTCAAGTTTTCCATTTACCTGTTACGGGTAAATGCTTACAAAATGCTGATGAGAATTGAAGAACAGGGAACTTCTGGTTTGGGACTTTTGATTCTAAAGACGTGGCACAGACAAGATCCCTATAATATGTTTCAAAGAAAATTTTATTGCTATTTGTTCATACTTTGTATCAGTTGAGTTCTTTATGTAGCTTACTTGCAAATGAAATATTCACTGAGCCGCAACCAAGTCCACAACAACTGGATGATAACAGCTGGGTAGATCATTTATCTCCAGAAGTGTTGGTGGAATCGTTCCACTCTCATAACTGAAAAGGCAGCCTGTTTGTAAGCAAGGAGAGAAAGGGAAACATAACAGATCTAAAAATCTCGCTCTTGGAGTTTGACTTCATTTTGGGTACAAAAAGTGCTGGGTGGGATGCCAAGATGTCAGAGGGGAGAGGCACTCAGTGGCCGGCCCTGGGACAGGGATTTCTAGCAATGTGGGCACAGCTCAATTTGGTTCCTGGGGAACTGCACAGAGTAATTTGTGCCTTCAGCAGAGCAGCAAAGTTATCTTTGCGCTGTCAGAAGGGAGGAGGTTGGCAGGGTCAGCAGGGGCTGGAGCAACTATGCCTAAGGGTAAGAGAGTTGCTTGCTAATCATCCCAGGCAAATTTCTCCTCCAGCCCACACAGTTGCCCTTCCCGTCCCTGCTGGAAATTGCTCTCCTCCTGCTTCTGCTTGCCACCTTATTCCTCCCACAGGGGTGCTGTGACCTCCTTACTCCCTGGGCCTCTTGGGGGCTGCTGTGAGTGCTGGCTGGGAGGAGGCCACCTCCAGATGTGCAACAGAAAAGGAAAGAGGCAGTGCTGGGCTGGCATGGGACGTGGCGCTCGTGCTACAGAAGAAAAGAAACAAAAAGTAGGGCGACAGCTGGGCTTCATGCGTGCTTTGTCATTCTGTGCCCCTGCACCCTTCCTTGGCCACGGGGCAGAGCCCTTGAGGTTGTGGGGGCAATCAAGGCTGGGTTCCCCAGTGCCACATGCACACTCACATTGCTCAGGCAGCTGCTCCCCACCCCTGCCCAGGTAGGCAAAACAGGCAGCTTTCTACCTGAGGCATTTCATCTGGCCCTCCTGAGGGGCTTTCTATAAGAAGCAGCAAACTCGGAGGGAAAGAGTAGTTAGGAAATGGAAGGCCCTTCAAAACTCCAGGATTAGTGTGGAAAACAGCATGGACTGAAATATGCAGGAGATTAACAGCGTCTTGGGAGGACGGGCACTGCAGAAGCTGAGGAGTGAGAGGAACTTGCTCCAGGGTAATTCTCAAGTGGTACAAAAGGCAGGAAGATCTGTAGAAAGAAAAATCTTACAAAAATGGTCACTATAATGATCACTATGATTTTTTTCTTTCATGAAAGACAGCTAGTTTCTGAATGTACATAGTGCTTCTTGGAGAAAGTGAATGCTTAGGACTTCTTTGTAGTGAACACAAAAGGGATTTTTTTGCCCCTAAATTTAATTTTTTGCAGGCTGCTGGACACAGACAGACCATGCTCTTCTCTCGAATTTTTCAGGCTAGCACAACCCAGACTACGCTGCCGAGTGTCACAATAAGTCTTAGGCTGCGTTGGACAGATGAAAGGTCTGAAATGAACAAGGAGGTCTTAGGTAGTGTGCCTGATGACTTTCCCCAACACTTGACGATGGCTGCTTTCTCGCCAGAGCTGGGTGCTTGGCTCTGTGTCTCAGCCTGCCAGACCTCCCTCCTGTCTCAGCTGCTTGAGAAGGCTCCTTCTCTGGGGCACGATGGCAGGGACAGTGCTTACACCCTGCCAAAATGCTGAGCTGGGGGCAAGAAGAAGTGCTAGCAGAGAGAGAACTTGTTTTAACTGTCTTTTAGACTGATAATCATTTTGACAAGCTTTATCAATGACTAGAGAACAAGCCTTTTCCAAAGCTTTGCCTGAAAGATATAATGATGTTATTTTAAAACGGTATGTCACCAGACAATGGGTCTCATGTTATAAATTATCATTTTATAAAATGTAAATAACCCAAAATGCCATTCAAGCAGAAATACTCTGTGTTTGGAGTGGATAGCTGCTTGCCAATGAAGTATTTTTTTTCAGATATAAACTCTGAAACAAACAAAAAAAAAGTATGAGGATTAGAATATTGTGTATTTGCTGCTCATATAGCTGTACTGTAGTCTGTCAATATAAAAACAAATTAAGACCTAATAGCTTTGAAACACTGTAAACCCAGTAAGACATGTGATGGAATTGTAATGCATAAAGACCAGCTTTTAGACAATAATACTTGTGCTTGCTGCATCCTTACCACGTAGTTGACTTATAGACAATAAAATTCAAATGTGTTGGAACCAAACCTAAATACAGTTGTTCCAAACATTTTTTTTCTCATTGTCATATCTCTTTCTCTTTTTAGACCTTTAAACTCCAAGCAAGAGAAACTGGCATATGTTACATATACTTGGCATTATTGTCTGTTAGTATTTTCATCCTTAAAAAAATTCTCACTGTAACTGAGGTTGATAATATTTAAGTATAGCGCTTTTCTCTCTCCTAGATTGTGTACATAATCAAAATTCTGCCACTTGGCTGCCATTTCTACCTTTCTGTCCTGTGCATTCCTCTAACTCTCTCTAAAGATGTGAAATGCTGACTTCTCCTTTTTTAATAACGCTGTATTAGCACCACTGCTGTTTGAATTTCTTAACAGAGATGATTTAATCCTAGAATTCTACATACTCTAAGCAGAATTTCATAACATAAAAAACCCTATTGTGACTAGAGCAAATTTTTAAGATTATTATTTATTTAAAATAGGAACGGGGAAAAAGATGTTCTGTGGCCACTCCACAGCCTAAGGAATTAGAAGAATCTTTGTGCCATTTTCCAAGCTGGTGAATTGTTCAGTATTTTCCATGATCACGAGATAAAACTCTTGTTGTCATAGCTGTGTAGTAGGAGATTGCTGCTGAGGCACTCTCCTCTAGTAGACCACTGTGACCAGGCAGATGATCTGTGCAATCTCATTTTCCTTCCTCTGAGGGAATTGCATCTCCCGCCATCTACACTTGAGGTAAATTGACACTTGCAGTTCCAATTAGACCTTTGCAGATTTCCTGGGGCAGGATTGCTTAATTAAGACTACACAGAGGCAGTCTGCAGGGGAGAATGTATGCAATCTAGAAAAAAAACAATTGAAAAAAACTTTTGGAAACTAGTTGTGTTCCTCTTTTTAATTCCCTCTCTTCTTCTCCTACAGGCACAGTATAGATCATAGATTTATTGAAAATCATGAGACTCTTTGGTTCATGTAAGTCTTTGATCGACATTTAAGCTTACATGGGGAAATGGTAAGTGAAGAAAACGGAGCCATGTACACGATGTGAGGGTGATCTTTCCCCTCTGCTCAGCACTGGTAAGGCCATCGCTGAAGCACTGTGCCCAGTTCTGGGCTCCCCACTACAAAAGAGATATGGAACGGCTGGAGGCAGTGCAGCCAAGGGTTGCATTAATGCAACAAGAGCACTGCAGTGTCTCTCGTAGGAGGAAAGGTGGAGAGCTCAGGCTGTTTAGCTTGGAGAAGAGAAAGCTCCAGGTAGATCTCCTCAAGGTGTACAGATATGTGAAGGGAGGGTGCATAGACAATGGAGTCAGGCTACTTCCAGTGGTGCCAAGTGACAGGGCCAGTGACAATGGGAAACATGGGAGGGAGGTTCCTCCTCAACATCAGGAAAGACTTGCTTACTCTGAAGCGTACTGGGCACTGGCGGAGGTTAAGCAGAACTTTCCCCTCGTGAACCTGTGCTGGCTATGACCAGTGACTGCATTGTCTCTCAAGTGTTTTTCAGTAACTCCCAGACTAAAGTTCTCTGTAATTTTACCAGGCACTGAAGTGAGACTGACAGGCCTGTAATAACCAGGGTCTTCTTCCTTACCCTTCTTAAAAGCTGGGACAGCATTTGCCATCTTCCAGTCAACTGGGACTCCTGCAGACTCCTGAGACTGTTGAAAAACAATGGAGAGAGGTCCCATGATGACATTGGCCAGCTTTTTCAGTACCCTGAGATGAACAGCATCAGACGCTACGGACGTAGGTGCATCCAGCTGGTGTAGTGAATCTCAAACAAGTTCTGAGTCGGCTGGGAGTCTAGAAACCCCTCAGTCACTGTCTTCCAACTCAAGGGCTCTAGGGGTCTAAGGGTCCATCATCAGTCTTGAAGACAGAGGCAAGTAAGGCATTAAATGACCCTGCTTTGTCCACTTCTGTACTTCTGAGGTGACTGACCTCATAAAGTAACGGACCAACGTTACCTCTGATCCTCCTTTTTCTGTTAGCCTGTTTTTGTTGTCCTTCACAGTACTTGCCAGCTTGAACACTAACCCAGCTTTGGGCACAGGAGTTTTCTCCCTAAATGGTGAACAGCATCTTTGTAGTCCTCCTGTGTTGCCTGCCCTTGCTTCGAATTTCCATACACTTGTCTTTTGCTCCCTAAGTTCTTGAAGAAGATCCCTGCTCAGCCAAGCTGGCCTGCCCTGCTTGCTTGACTTCCAACACTTTGGAATTGCCTGCTCCTGTGCCCTGAAGAGGTTGTTCTTAAAACATGACCAGCATTCACAGACCCCAATACCTTGTAAAGCCAATTCCCAGGGCACCTTTTTAGCTAGCTCCTTCAGCAGCCCAAAGTCCGCTCTCCCCATATCTACAGCCAAAGCTTTGCTAGCAGTTTTTATCCTACTGCCAATTATTTGAAACTCAAATACTCTGTGGTCTGTGAGACCAAGACAGCCACAAATCACTGCTTCAGCCAAACATCCCTCTCTTTTTACAAGCAACAAATCTAGGAGGGCAGCTTTCCTAGTTGGATCCCTTAATGCCTGCACCAAGAAGTTATCTTCAACATGCTTCAGGAATTTTCTGAACCTGTTTGAGTCCAGGAATTTGCAGATGATATTTCCTATTGATGCCTCGGAAGTTAAATATATATTTACATATATTTCATTGGCATTATCATCCTGGCTCGCTGGTCAATAGTAGACTGCACAAACAACATCCACTTTACTTGCTTCCCCCTTCATCCTTACCTGAAGGATCTCAATCATGTTGTCACCAAGTTCAAGTACCGTACAATCCAGCCCCTAACATAAAGAAACAACCTGCCTGCCTCGCCTGCCCTGCCTATCACTGCTGATGATTCTTTAACGACCTGTCATGGTACATCACTCACAGGACTTATCCAACCAGGTGTTGCTTAGGAGAAAGACATAATTGCTCTGGGACATGACCAAAGCAGCTCTGGGAGAGCAGATGAATATGTGCAAACAATGCGCCCTGGTAGCCTACTGATGCATGACAAACTGCACCCTGGGGGTGCATCAAACACAACATGACAAGCCAGTCCAAGGAGGTGGTTCTCCTGCTGTATTTTGCATTGATGCAGCCTCACCTTGAGTGCTGTGTGCAGTTCTGGGCAACACAATTTACAAAAGATGTTCAGGCACTTGAACGTGTCCAAGAGAAGGCCACAAAGCCGGTGGAAGGACTGGAAGGCACGTCCTGTGAGAAACAGCTGAGCACATGATGACATTCGTGCAACAGTTCGTCCGTGTCGCCCTGCAACGCTGCAGCAGGGAGGCCCGCCGTCTGCTGAGCCAGCAGGAGGGTCTCCCCCACCTGCCCGTGCCCCCTCCACCTCTGCTGCTGCTGCAGCATCGGTGCGAGGGAGTGGCTCCACATCCCCAGCTCCCCCTAGCCCACTGCAGCACACGGACAGCATGGCCACAGAGCTGGACAACCGCTGTCCCATCTGCCTGGACAGCTGGGAGGAGGCCAGCTACGTGATGCCATGCCTCCACCAATTCTGTTACCCATGCATCCTGCGGTGGGCTGAAAGCAAGCCCGAGTGTCCTCTCTGCAAGAGGAGGATCCTCTCCGTCTTGCACTCAGTGCGGGCAGACGATGACTACGCGGAGCACATCATTACACCATGTGTGCCACCATCAGTCGGCATCCGCCAGGCGGGAGGAGCTCCCAGCCACCCAGCCAGCCGTGACCTCCCTCACCCTGGAGCACCCCAACCACGGGCTGTAGAAGAGGTGCCCAGGGCTACTGTGGGCGGCCTCCAGCCTGAGGAATGGGCGCTCCTTTTCCAAGAGCACCCAAGCCTCCTTGACACCCTGCTGCCCTGGCTCCAACACAGGCTGAGGAACATCTTGAGGAACAACGGGATGGAGGCAGCCATGGCACAGGACGCTATCACGACCATCCTGG